>CM029016.1:114813354-115057429 GCA_016801055.1 Panax notoginseng
GTGGGGTAGATTTATTCGGTGCAATGCATGTGATAACATAATATAATTGTCACTCTGTCAGTCGAATAGTTCAATATTATTTTTGTCTATATCCATAAAATATTTTAACAAATCATTTAGTCGGCTAATAATGAAGTGGTGACTTGTAGTTTCAAAAAGTTTGAAAGTGAGGGGATGTTGTGTTGTTATATATTGAGAGTATTTAGTCGGCCAAATGTGACAAAAATTATGGAGAAATACATTTGCAATAGACGTACAAGGGTTATAAAGAGTCGGATTGTATTAGATGAAGAGAAGCCAAATGAAGAAGAAGATGCAAAAGATTAGATTAGAAGAGTCCAATCACAACTCCTACGAATAACATATCAAGCTTCAATGAACAAAGATTCACATATTTTCATGGTAAAGATGATAAATGACTGTAGTAAGAAACTTGAAAATTTTAAAATGGGTAAGGAAGTTGAAACTGACAAAGTGCTTGAAAACAAAGTTAACAATCAAATGGAAAATGTCAAGTGACTGAAGAAGAAGGAAGGTCAAAAGGGAAAAAGAAGAATGAAACCACAACATGAGATACGTACAAGAAAAGTTAGAAAAACCTCTAATTCTAATATGGTAATTTAAACTTTTATATATATGCTTGTACTTTACTTGTTTGCTTTTATTATGGATGATAGTTTCAACTTTTTTATTTCTCAAACTTGTAGGGGGAATGCTCGAGTCCACATATAACACACAATGTTTGTTTGCAAGAACCAATTTTTTATCTTAATCTGACGCCAATTCAAGAAGTGGCATGGAGCTAGATCATTCGTATTTCACCATTTTTGTTCGACAGCAGCTTTAACTTTTTTACTACTACTCAACATCTCTCAATTAAACATGGCCCAAGTTGTTGTTTTAGTTTTTTACTGGGTACATCACGTGTTTCCCATTTTTTAAGTATCGTCATGTGTTTGTTGGGAAAAAGTTGGATGTAAATACGTTAAAAGGTTAACAATATGTTTTTGTAATTTGTATATTTCATTTAGTTGAGATATTTTTGATTTGGTGTTTTTGGTTTTGTTACAAGTTTGTGTTGAGAAGGTGATTCAAGAAAACAAATACTTGAAGCAAGAAGTGAAAGGTTTATATGATGAAAACTTTAGATTGAAAAGGGACGAAAGGTTGGCAAACACAAATTTGGTGGAAGAAGTGAAAGGTCTAAATCAAATTGGGGAGTGAAGCTGAACTATTTCTTGTTTTTATTTGTGAATTTGTGAATGTCGTTTTCTAGAGTATCTGTGTAGTGTGGAGTACTTTTAGAGAAATATGGGATACAATCTTGATTTAGTTAAGGAAGACCATACTGCAAAACACTATTGACCAGACATGCTATTGACATTCTTGTTTTAGTATGTTCACTTTATTTTATCTTATTATGTCGGTTCATGTCCTGATTTTCTCGACTGATTTTAGTTCATGGCCTGATTTTCTCAAGTGTTTGGATATATAGCATGCATACCAGAAAGAGAGAGGGTCAGAGAGTTGCTAAATCAAAAGATAGAAATTTGACTCAGAACTATGCTAGAGAACATTGTTTTACTTTCAAAAACACTTTACAAATGAATTCAATAATGATTGGTACTTTTGTAGTATTTGAGCTGCCCTGCTATCAAATTACAAAATGTGAATCAATGATTAACGCTACATCTACTACTCAAAATATGTTAATAAGAAGCCCACGAACAAACAACAAAAGGTAAGAAATGCGAGTGGCTCTTTCTCTACTGCTCATCCCATTCATCATTCATGTAGGATACCAGAGTGTCAACTTTGTGTATTTGCATAAACAAACAAATAAAACTCAAGCAAGTTAACTACCATTACAAACAGATCTCTATTTTTCACTGACAAGTAACAACACCAGCAAAGAATTTTAGTACCTTAGTGTCAAAAGAGTGCAATTTCACCATTTGAGGATTTGCAATCAGTTTTGGATCACTCTCAATCCAAGTGAACGGAACTTAAAACAATTAATTGAAAGGAAATAACAAAACTAGGCCGTATCGGCTTTTGATGCAGTAGCAGCAGTTTGTCCACGTAGACAAGCAGTCCTCCTGGGCGCAATGAGACCAACCTTTTGACCAGGGGGAGTGTCACGGCGAACAGTGCTGGCATGGCCAATATGTTGGTGATTACCACCACCACGAGGATGCTCAACAGGATTCATAGCAACACCACGAACCTTGGGCCAGCAGTTACGTTTAAGCCTATATTTGTGATAAGCATTCCCAGCCTTGAGCAGAGGCTTCTCAGTTCTTCCACCTCCAGCTACCTGACCAATCATAGCACGACAACCATTAGGCACAATTTTTTTAGCACCAGACGGGAGCTTGATCCTTTCAAAAACACAAGAATAGTAAGTAGTTGTCAGGTTTGTTGAATCATATATGATATATCAAAACTAAATTGAAATTCAGCGACAAAAGCATACTAGTAGCAACAATAATACAATAATATTGCCTTATAATGGCATAAAAGACAAGTAGTAACTCAAAATATTGTTTTCAAAAGGTAAACATAAGTACAATTTTGAATTACCGAGAATCAGATACTGATGAAATTAGAACAAAATTATATCACAAGTTATGAACAAATCAACACATGATCAAAGAACTCATTATTATCCAAGGTAAAACTAGGAACCTCATGGGCTTGTGCATATAATTGCTTTGAACAATGAACATGATTTAGACGTACAGTTGAATACATTTTGGAACCTTAGCAATCTTTAATCTTTGGTTACAGTACTATTGATTTCTAATAATGACTCTAAATTTGTCAGCCAAAAACAAACTAAAATCATATGAAACTAAAAATGGTACTGTATTGTAACACTACGCAACATTGTCTATAATTAGTAAGCAGCCAAAACAATTTAGATCAATTAAACAAAATTTAGATCAATAAGGAGGTACAGGTAAAATGGAATCCCGATAGAATCTCATCAACCCAAAAATCATCAACTTAAATAATAAAAGAAAATAGACAACACCTTCTCTACACCCAAAATCATAAATGACCTAATGTTAGGCTATCTAGAATCATATAAAAATAAAATAAACTGAAGCTAATTAAATAATCAAGTAAGGCTAGTCGCATCAATACAAACATATTATAATTTCCCAATTTTGTTTATTTGTAAGCTACAAAATATATTCTAAACTCTTAATTTCACTTACTATATTATGTAATCAACTCAAAATGAATAACTTTAAATCCCTCAGCTGCTACTTCTTCTACAACCTAAATTAACTAATTTATATAGTAAAATAGACAATATCAACCTAACTTCAATTAGAACAACACGAAATAAGGAATATATAAGTGTTTACATCAAAATTAATTCAAAGTCCAATCATGTATTGATGTGTATCAAATCAAGAGAACAAAGTGAAGATTTTAACATACAATCGCGGTCTCCGGAGCTTTACAAACGATCCGTCGTGTTCGTCCAACACGACGGACGAGTTTAGAAGCACTCAAACTCACCGATTCACTAAATCGAGCCGACTGGATCCTAAGTCCTCTATATTCCGACAACTTAACTGAAATTCGGCCACCGGACAGTCCAAAAACGGAAGAACTGGCGATTGGAGGAAAGGAGGTCGTCGGAAGCCCGAGGGATTGTTACTGTTTCAAGCACAGCAGCAGACATGGGAAGTATATGAAAAGAAGAGAGAAAATCCGATGGAGTTTACTGGTTTTGTGGTTGTGGGTTTGATGGGGTGAGTTTGGTTGGATAAACAATTGGAGTGAGATAATGAGGATTTCATTGTTACCATCAGATCAATTTTAAAATATCTAACGGCCCAAAATTAATACAGTACTAATGACCAGTACATAAAGTACCGGTCCTCCCCCCAATCCTATATATACATTATATGTCATGCATGCATTAATTGTAACTTAGAAAATATACATGCATGATTCTAAAGTATATATATATATATATATATATATATATATATATATATATATATATATATATACACGATTTTACCAGTATACTTAAGTAAGCACACACACACACTTATATGTTGCATGCACACAAGCTTTAAATATATTTTAAAGATGCCAACTTGCATGTTTTTAATACTAATATATATATGCACGGTTTTAGTTTTCAAACATGCATTTATAATATGAGTAAAAATATAATATATATATATACAAAAAGGATCAAGAGCATAATTCTTAAATAACATAATGCCTTAAGTAGCATAATTTTGTCAAAACGACGCCGTTTTATAGGAACGCGGTTGCATTTTTGTAAATACCATGCCACCACGTATTTACAAAAATGCCACCGCGTCCCCATAAAACGGCGTCGTTTTGACAAAATTCTGCTACTTAAGGCATTCTGCTATTTAAGAATTCTGCTCTTGATCCTTCCTGTGTATATATATATATATATATATATATATATATATATATATATATATATAGCAATAAAATAAATTTTGAAATAATAAAATTAATTTGAGAATAAATAGAAAATGCCCATATGATTCAATCTATATCATCATCTTCTTTCCAAATAAGGTCAAAACAAGCATTTGATAATCAACATATGACTTTTGTCCCATAATGCATGACCCAATTGATTTAACACTTTAAAATATCAAGATCAAGAAAATCAATTAAATAAGATTTAGAAAATATTTTTGGTCAAAGTAAATAAGATAAATAAAATAATTATAATACAAAATCCTATGGAGAAGGTTCTACCATTTTAATTAAATTATTTATTAATTATTGTTATCATCAAAATAAAACTAAAAGTTGGAGACCCAACAATCTCCTCCTTTTTGATAAGCTAAAAATCCAAATTGATCAGATGGGAGCCTCAAGCAACACATCGTGTGCAGCTCATAGTAAGAAGGGAAAAAGAAAGATAAAAGACCACGACGTAGGAAAATCTGATAAGAAGAAAGGGAAAAAAATATGTTATATTTGCGGCTATGAGGGACATACCACTCTGTATTGTCCTGACTATAAACCAGGTGCATGTTTTATCTGTGGGATAGAAGGTCATCAGGCGAAAGGTTATCCAAGGAAAAAGGAGTAGTAAATAGGTAGTATAGGTTCTGTTGTGTAGGTCTATTTAATGTAATAGATATGATAAGTATGTCTGTGTAATGTAATGTTCCCAACTTTTGTATTAGTCAAGGCTGTAAATCCCGACTTTTGTGGTCACCAAGGGATAACTGATGTTTAAAGCAGTATGTGCTATGTTATGTAAAATATTCGCTAAATGAATATGAATCTATGTTTGAGTAATGAACCAAGTTTAATATATATAACTTATATGATAAGATTTAGAATGTGAGTTAAATTTATGATTTTATTTAATCAGACAATGCCGCCAAGACGTCGAACTCGAAATCAAAGGGCAGAAGAATCTGTCAACAACGCTGAGGGACAACCGCAAGACCCGATGCAAAACTTTGCGAACATGGTAGCTTAGGCTATGCAACAGGGAATACCAGCCGCAGGGAACCAGCCAGACAATCACTTGGCAAAATTTAAAGACTTCAAGGCAGTAGGACCACCAGAGTTCAGGGGATCAGCTGAACCTATAGAAGCCCAGACATGGATTAACGAGATAGAAAAGGCGTTTGTAATTGCTAGGGTAGATGAGGGGCAAAAGACCTCTTTTGCTACTTATATGATGAAAGGAGAGGCTAACTTTTGGTGGGAGGCAAATCAAGCGAGGGCAGGAGAAGGAGTAGTTACTTGGGCTAGGTTTAAGACTTTATTTTTCGAAAACTACTTCTCAGCTAGCATGCAGGATAGAATGGAGGTAAAATTTCTGGAGTTAAAGCAAGATAACATGACTGTTACAGAGTATGCCGCAAAGTTTAATGGGTTGGCTAGGTTTGCTCCGCATCAAGTTGATACAGAGGCTAGGAAGGCAAGAAGGTTTGAGTTGGGCTTAAAACCCTGGCTCTACAACAAGGTGGCGGTGTTGCAGATTATTACTTTTGTAGCACTCATGGAAAAGGCTATCATAGCCGAGGAGGGGAGTGAGGCCATAAGCCTCTACAACAAGGAGAAGAGGAACAAAAGTAAGGCTGGAGGAGCTATGAAGGTGGAAGGTAATAGTGGAAATAGGGGTGAGAAAAGAAAGGGGAATATTTCTGGGAATGTTCAGGTGAAGCAGGAAAGTGTGAAGAAACAAACTGTGCAGTGTAAGAATTACGGGAAGAATCACTCTGGTGAGTGTCTGAAGGGTAAGTTTGTATGTTACAAGTCTGGGCAGGAGGGCAATATCTCTCCCAACTGCCCCAACCCAAGGATGAACAGTGGGTGTTTTCTATGTGGATCAACTGAACATAAGGTGAAGGATTGTCCAAAGAGGAAAATGGAGGCAGGAAGTGTAACCACGGGAAAAGGCAGCGGGACTCTGGCAATCACAAGACCGATTTCAACCAACAAACCAACCGCGGGAGTCTTCAACATGACGGTTCAGGTTACAGTGGCAGCTAGGAATGGAACTCCGGGTATTATTTGAATAACTTTAATTTTCATATACATATGATTTTCCTATATATATATCAAATTATGTTATAAAGAAATTTTGAGGGAGAAATTTGAGTTATTTTACAAATCAAATTTCCGTATAATCAGACAGACAAGCTTTATGTTGAATAGATAAAGATTTGTTCGATCAATTATAATCGAGATCTATTTACAATGATTGTGTAGGCTATGTACCCTTGTATGTATGAGTTTTAAAACGATAATTCCGGGAACGGAATCCTTATAAGGGAGGGTGAATGTAATAACCCGATATTTTCATTATAAAATAAATAAGAAATTTTGCATATAAATTTTTTATTTATATATTTATTTTAATGATGAGAATAAGTGCCTAGTAATGTGTGTGATAAATACAAATATATTTAGTACCTGAAAAATTATAAATAATTTTATAATTATTGATCATTACAAATTATATTCTTATAGTAATTAAATTTCTGTAGCAGAAATGTTTTATTAATTATTTTTCCATAAATCATGATTTTATATTATTTAAATAATATATGAAATGATTATTAGAATTATAATAATAAATATTTAATTATATGAATTTGTTCAGAATATTTAAGTTAATTATTTTAGCTTAATTATTGATGTTGTATATGAAAGATAAATCAGATATGGAATCCAAACCCTAAATTTGGATTTTTATCAAAGGACGAGAATAATAATATAATATTAATTATATTTTAATTTTTTAGTGCTATAAATATGTAATATATATCTGTAGACTGATAATGGTGGGCCAAATATGGTAAATTATGTCATAACCCTCATAGCGTGTTATTAAACCGAAATTGTTAAACTCGGTTATGAGTTTAAGATTGTGCAGTAATTGTGTTATATGAATTTTACTGTGTATTATAGAATTTCTGTAATTAGGAGAAACCCTAATTATTATTTGAAAACCCTAATTTGCTAAAATTAGAAACCCTAATTGTTAATTTGGGAACCCTAATAATATTAAGGAACCCTAATTTAAAAACCCTAATTTTCTATTAAAAACCCGAAATTTAAATTAGTGTGTTTAATTAAAATCTTAATACACTTTAATTTTTATTTTTCAAACCCTAGAAATTATTTGAGAATTTTTAAGATTTAAAATCTAGTGAATAACTCCTAGATTCAAGCACCTTGGACAAGAATGCCCTTAAAATTAAAATAAAACTACCAAAGTGCCCTTTTTGTCCTATTTGGTGAATTATTGTTAGCCAAATCTAGCAATATCTTGCTAGCCACCCTAGTCTACCTAGCTATGAGCCTACAAGCTACAAGCCATGTGATCAACCAAGTTCATTGCATACATGTTATTTGTATAGATTAAGAAAGAGAAAAAAATCACATTTAAGCTCATTTTGCACAAACACTCATCCAAGACTTTCTCTATCTAAAACCCACGCGATTGCCTTGCTAGATCAGTCATAAAGCAATCCCCACGAACACCAATATCAAATCAGAAGAACAGAATCAAAATCAAAGCTTAAAAGAGGTAAACCCTAATCTAGAAATTTGACTTTTGATCTTGTGTTAGATGTTTTGATTCATTGTTAAAATATGTTGTATATGGTGTATACTGATGATCTGGGTTGGTAGATGTTAGATCCATAACATCTAGAGGCTTGGATTTGAAGATCTACAAAATCTGGAAATTTTGTTTTGGATGTCTAACAACCAAATGTCAGACATTATATCTCTGTGATCTTTAATGTGTTTTGTGTTTTGAAAGTTGGTGGTTGTAGTTTGATATGTGCTCTTGAATATGGGCTTGAAATCAGACTTAGATCTGGTCTATATTGCATGATATTGATGGTCAAAGGTCATTGACCGACCATGACTGAGTTATTTATGGGCAGCCCAAAAAGTATAAAATAGTGTCTGACAATGTATTTAACCACTTAGATCTGACAGGTTCTGCAAGATTTGATGTTGTTGTTGAATCTAAGTTATAATATGTTTGTTGGACCATATCCGCATGCCTTAAGATCACATAAATAATAAGCAGGTTGAAATTTGTAGCCGGTCAAACTAGTCAAATTGATCATGTTCTTATGTTTTCTGGGTTTTCTGTTTTCTTGGTAACCTAGAAAACATAAGAACATGACAACTGACATAGTTTGACCAGACTAGATCTCGTGTTTGTGTGGGTATTTTGATGTTGTTTGGTGATAGATATCTTAATTTACATTCTGTCTACAACATGAAAGCATTATATCACAAAAACATTACACGATTAGCATGTAGTGGAGGCTGGAAAGTGGCACCTTAGACTTCATTTCTGGATAACCAAGAAATGAAGAACATGTCTGACAAGGTTTTTGATTGATCATATCTTACTGTTGTTGTATGTTATAGCTATACTCTTTGATTGTGGTTGTAGTGCTACATCTGTAATACAACGTTAACATCATTTTAAGCCTAGAAATCGATTGGATCATAGAATTAAGTTTGGTCAAACCTGGTCACTTGTTCACTGACATGCGTGTTCTGGGTTTGGTGAAGAACACCATTAGCGACAGTTTTCTCGCCTATTGTACCTTTAGCGACAGTTTATTTATTAAATTAATTATTTTAATTAAATAAATAGAAAAATTAGTTTTTACTTATGAAAAATACATAATAAATTATTAAAAATTATTTTAAAGTCAGAAAATTAGTTTTTAATTATTTTAAATATATTTCATATATATTTAATATTTTTAGAATATAAAAGGTGTTTAATTTATTTAAGTATAATATTAAATAAATTATTTAAAAATGATTTTTAATATTTGAAAAATCATTTAAAAATATATTATGGTATAAGAAAAATATTTTAAGTTATTTTTAATGACTTTTAATATTTTATAATAAATTTCATTAATAAATAATATTAATGATAAATTTGTTATTTAATAAATGAATTAAATAAATCAATTAAAAATGATTTTTATTGTATTAAATATCATTTTAAATAATAATAAAGTATTTAAAAATATTTTAAGTTATAAAATATAACTTTTAATATTTAAAGGTAAAATTACTTAATTAATTATTATTAATGATATTAAGGTTATTTAATAATTATATTAAATTAATTAGTTTAAAAATGATTTTAATATTAGAAAAATCATTTTAAATAAAAATAAAATGTTTAAAGATATTTTAAGTTAAAAAATATAACTTTTAATATTTAAAGGATAATTTCATTAATAACTCAATATTAATGATAATAATGTAATATTAAGGATATTAGATTTATTTAATGAGTTATATTAAATAAATAGTTTTAAAATGGTTTTATTAATTTAAAAATCATTTAAAAATGATATAAATGAATTAAAAATATTTTAAGTTATAATAAATGACTTTTAATATTTGGATAAATAATACATTAATAATTAAATATTAATGGTAATTATTTAAAAATAATTTTTAAAAGTTTTAAAAATCATTTAAGGGTAATATTAATACTTTAAAAATATTTTGAGTTGTTATAAATAACTTTAATATTTTGACAATGGTTTCATTAATAGTTTAATATTAATTAAATATTAATGATAATAGAATTAACGAATATTTAAATCATTTAATAGTGATTCCGATGTTTGAAAATTCATGATAAATTATAATAAATGTCTAAAAATTATTATTAGTCATTCAAAAATAATATGACTGATATTTTTAGTTATTGAACTTCAGGATAAAGTTTTAGACTAGATAAATGCCCGATAAAGCTGTCGGTACACCGAAATATTTCAAAAATTAATCTAAACTTAGATAATTTGACTTGATAAGTGTTTATTTGTGATTCAATGGTTGTTAAACATATGTGACAATGTGATTAGATAATGTGCTGACTGCAATAAGCAGTGTTATGTGTTGCGATATATTATTCTAATCGAACGAATGATCTTATTACTGATAGGTCGCTGTATAAAAGATTAATTTAAGTTGCGTTATTGTAAGCAGCAGCTCAGACAAGTATCCTACCTTTGCATTTCCTTTATGCAATGGGCATGAGTAAGAATGTTTCAGAATTATATTATTACTGTACAGATTATTAACTCTATACTATATACGCTCATTGGTTATCAACATGTTAGTATATGGTAATTCAGATATATATATTATGTTCGTTAATTTATATAAATGGTTATACAAGTGTCCCCACTTGGATAATCATTGTATTTAATCACATGTTGATACACCTTTGTTAATTATCTGTACATATATATATATATATATATATATATACATATATATATATATATATATGTGTGTGTGTGTGTGTGTGTGCGTGTGTGTGTGTTGAATTATAGATTATTGTTAAACAAGATAAAACTTTTAGTTTGGAACCCCGACAAGTATGAACATCCCGTAAATGGGAAAACTTTTTATGCACCCAAGGTGGACAGAGTGAACGACACTATCGTTCTTGCATGTAGTTTTGATCAATACAGGGCATAACGGGCTGATCACCCCCCGTGCCCGTAAGTTATGACGGTTTGCAGATGAATTTCTGCTAAACCTATTCGAAAATTGCAAACAATGTTCATAGTATGTCACCTTAACCCTATTTATAGTCATTACGTAGTTTTAAAAATTTGATAGAGAGTTGTTATGTTATTTTTATCGGTTCAGATTTCTTCACAACTATTGACTTGTTGTAGAAGGGTAGTACAAAGAAAATATTTAACCCTTTCAGCTAATGTTTATAATTGTTATTATTTGCTAGGCACTCAAATGCTCACTCTTGCTTAAATTAAATGTTTTCAGTTAAGTATGACCAACCAGAAGGCTCAGGAAAGAACAAGGGGAAAGGAAAGCTTTTCGAATGAGAATTCTAATATGTTGTGTAATAGTTATAGTTTATTAAGACAATGTTACTTATTATCTATGATGTAATGAATGTTTAAAGGTCTCGTACTTGGGAGTAAACTTTGATGCATATGTAAATTAAGTTTGAATTTTTATATTATTGTTATTATTATTAGTATCATTCCGCTTATAAAAATGGTATCGTGAAGCACCAAGTTCGGGTTTCAAGTACACGAATTTGGGGTTGCCACAGGTTGGTATCAAAGCTTTAGGGTTAGAAACCTTAGGTGGGATCGACCTTAGGCTATAACCTTAGGACAGAGGGAAACGTTAAAAATATAAATAACTTATATAGAGTTTAAAAGAAGATGAATTGAATAAATTCATCATTAAACAAAATAAAAGATAACTCTTATAAAACTATTGTTTGTTATGTGTATATACTATATGCTAATCGGGGTAATTTATATGTGTAGATGTCTGGTAGAAAAGGCTTGTTATATGCTTATAGCATGAAGGAGGATCAAATCCATACTCCCAAGCTAATATCGAAGCCAATAGCTGAAATAGAGGCTCACAATGAAACCAATTCGGATGAGGTGGTTATTTTGGAAAACATAGTACCAGATCCGGAGATGTTGGAGTTGACAGATAGTGATACGGACACTAAAGTTGAAGCTGATCAAGCATCAACGGAGGTGCAGGATCTGAGGAACAAGGTTTCTTCTCTGGAAAAGTTGTGGGAAATAGAAAAGCTGCTAAATAGTCAATTGCGACACGCGATAATAGAAACATTGGAAGAACAAGGTAAGCTTAAAATTAAAATTGATCAGATGGGAGCCTCAAGCAACACATCGCGTGCATCTCCGAGTAAGAAGGGAAAAAGAAAGGTAAAAGACCACGACGTAGGAAAATCTAATAAGAAGAAGGCAAAAATAATATGTTACATTTGCAGCTATGAGGGATATACCACTCTGTGTTGTCCTGACTATAAACCAGATGCATGTTTTATCTGTGGGATAGAAGGTCATCAGGCGAAAGGTTGTCCAAGGAAAAAGTCGTAGTAAATAGGTAATATAGGTTCTGTTGTGTAGGTCTATTTAATGTAATAGATATGATAAGTATGTCTGTGTAATGTAATGTTCTCAACTTTTGTATTAGTCAAGGTTGTAAATCCCGACTTTTGTGGTCACCAAGGGATAACTAATGTTTAAAGTAGTATGTGCTATGTTATGTAAAATATTCGCTAAATAAATATGAATCTATGTTTGAGTAATGAACCAAGTTTAATATATATAACTTATATGATAAGATTTAGAATGTGAGTTAAATTTATAATTTTATTTAATCAGACAATGCCGCCAAGACGTCGAACTCGAAATCAAAGGGCAGAAGAATCTGCCAACAACGCTGAGGGACAACAACAAGATCCGATGCAAAACTTTGCGAACATGGTAGCTTAGGCTATGCAGCAGGGAATACCAGCCGCAGGGAACCAGCCAGACAATCGCTTGGCAAAATTTAAAGACTTCAAGGCAGTAGGACCACCAGAGTTCAGGGGATCATCTGACCCTATAGAAGCCCAAACATGGATAAACGAGATAGAAAAGACGTTCGTAATTGTTAGGGTAGATGAGGGGCAAAAGACCTCTTTTGGTACTTATATGATGAAAGGAGAGGCTAACTTTTGGTGGGAGGCAAATCAAGCGAGGGCAAGAGAAGGAGTAGTTACTTGGGCTAGGTTTAAGACTTTGTTTTTCGAAAACTACCTCTCACCTAACATGCAGGCTAGAATGGAGGTGAAATTTCTGGAGTTGAAGCAGGATAACATGACTGTTGCGGAATATGCCACAAAGTTTAATGAGTTGGATAGGTTTGCTCTGCATCAAGTTGATACGGAGGCTAGGATGGCAAGAAGGTTTGAGTTGGGCTTAAAACCCTGGCTCTACAATAAGGTGGCGGTGTTGCAGATCAATACTTTTGCAGCACTCATGGAAAAGGCTATCATAGCCGAGGAGGGGAGTGATGCCATATGCCTCTACAACAAGGAGAAGAGGAACAAAAGCAAGGCTGGAGGAGCTGTGAAGGTGGAAGGTAATAATGGAAATAGAGGTAAGAAAAGAAAGGAGAATTTTTCTGGGAATGTTCAGGTGAAGCAGGAAGGTGTGAAGAAACAGACTATGCAGTGTAAGAATTGCTAGAAGAATCACTCTGGTGAGTGTCTGAAGGGTAAGTTTGTATGTTACAAGTCTGGGCAAGAGGGCCATATCTCTCCCAACTGCCCCAATCCAAGGATGAACAGTGGGTGTTTTCTATATGGATTTACTAAACATAAGGTGAAAGATTGGCCAAAGAGGAAAATGGAGGCAGGAAGTGTAACCACGGGAAAAGGCAGCGGGACTCTGACAATCACATGACTGACTTCAACCAACAAACCAACCGCGAGAGTCTTCAAAATGACGGTTCAGGATACAGTGGCAGCAGGGAATGGAACTCCAGGTATTATTTGAATAACTTTAATTTTCATATACATATGATTTTCCTATATATATCAAATTATGTTATAAAGAAATTTTGAGGGAGGAATTTGAGTTCTTTAAGAAATCAAATTTTCGTATAATCAGACAGCCAAGCTTTATGTTGAATAGATAAAGATTTGTTCGATCAATTATAATCGAGATCTATTTGCAGTGATTGTGTAGGCTATGTACCCTTGTATGTATGAGTTTTAAAACGGTGATTCCGGGGACGAAATCCTTATAAGGGAGGGTGAATGTAATAACCCGATATTTTTAATATAAAATAAATAAGAAATTTTGCATATAAATTTTATTTATTTATTTATTTTAATGATGAGAATAGTGTCTTGTAATGTGTATGATAAATACAAATATATTTAGTACTTGAAAAATTAAAAATAATTTTAAAATTATTGATCATTACAAATTATATTCTTATAGTAATTAAATTTCTGTAGCAGAACTGTTTTATTAATTATTTTTCCATAAAACATGATTTTATATTATTTAAATAATATATGAAATGATTATTAGAATTATAATAATAAATATTTTATTATATGAATTTGTTCAGAATATTTAAGTTAATTATTTTAGCTTAATTATTGATGTTGTATATGAAAGATAAATCAGATATAGAATTCAAACCCTAAATTTGGATTTTTATCAAAGGATGAGAATAATAATATAATATTAATTATATTTTGATTTTTAAGTGCTATAAATATGTACAGTATATCTGTAGACTGATAATGGTGGGCCAAATATGGTAAATTATGTCATAACCCTCATAGCGTGTTACTAAACCCAAATTGTTAAACTCGGTTATGAGTTTAAGACTGTGCAGTAATTGTGTTATATGAATTTTATTGTGTATTATAGAATTTTTGTAATTAGGAGAACCCCTAATTTGCTAAAATTAGAAACCCTAATTATTATTTTTGTAAATTATAATGATAATTAAGAAACCCTAATTGTTAATTTAGGAACCCTAATAATATTACGGAACTCTAATTTAAAAACCCTGATTTTCTATTAAAAACCCTAATTTTAAATTTGTGTGCTTAATTAAAATATTATTACACTTTAATTTTAATTTTTCAAACCCTATAAATTATTTGGAAAATTTTAATATTTAAAATCTAGTGAATAAATCCTAGATTCAAGCACCTTGGACAAGAATGCCCTTAAAATTAAAATAAAATTACCAAAGTGCCCTTTTTATCCTATTTGGTGAATTATTGTTAGCCAAATCTGGCAATATCTTTCTACCCACCCTAGTCTACCTAGCTATGAGCCTACAAGCTACAAGCCATGTGATCAACCAAGTTCATTGCATACATGTTATTTGTAGAGATTAAGAAAGAGAAAAAATCACATTCAAGCTCATTTTGCACAAACACTCATCCAAGACTTTCTCTATCTAAAACCCACGAGATTGCCTTGCTAGATCAGTCATAAAGCAAGCCCCACAAACACCAATATCAAATCAGAAGAACAGAAGCCAAATCAAAGCTTAAAATAGGTAAACCCTAATCTAGAATTTTGACTTTTGATCTTGTGTTAGATGTTATGATTCATTGTTAAAATATGTTGTATATGGTGTATAATGATGATCTAGGTTGTTAGATGTTAGATCCATAACATCTAGAGGCTCAGATTTGAAGATCTACAAAATCTGGAAATTTTGTTTTGGATGTTTGACAACCAAATGTCAGGCCTTATATCTCTGTGATCTTTAATGTGTTTTGTGTTTTGAAAGTTGGTAGTTGTAGTTTGATATGTGCTCTTGAATATGGGCTTGAAATCAAACTTAGATCTGGTCTATATTGCATGATATCGATGATCAAAGGTCGTTGATCGACCATGACTGGGTTATTTCTAGGCAGCCTAGAAAGTATAAAATAGTGTCTGATAATGTATTTAACCGCTTAGATCTGACAGGTTCTGCAAGATTTGATGTTGTTGTTGAATCTAAGTTATACTATGTTCGTTGTACTATATCCTCATGCCTTAAGATTACCTAAATAATAAGCAGGTTAAAATTTGTAGCCCGTCAAACTAGTCAAGTCGATCATGTTTTCTGTTTTCTAGGTAACCCAGAAAACATAAGAACATGACAACTGACATAGTTTGACCAAACTAGATCTCGTGTTTGTGTGGATATTTTGATGTTGTTTGGTGATAGATATCTTAAGTTACATTCTGTCTACAACATGAAAGCATTATATCACAAAAACATTACACGATTAACATGCAGTGGAGGTTGGAAAGTGGCACCTTAGACTGTTCTTCATTTCTGGGTAACCCATAAATGAAGAACATGTCTGACAAGGTTTTTGATTGATCATATCTTACTGTTGTTGTATGTTATAGCTATACTCTTTGATTGTGGTTGTAGTGCTACATCTGTAATATAACGTTAACATCATTTCAAGCCCAGAAATCGATTGGATCATAAAATTAAGTTTGGTCAAACCTAGTCACTCGTTCACTGACATGCGTGTTCTGGATTTAGTAAAGAACACCATTAGCGACAGTTTTGTCGCCTATCGTACCTTTAGCGACAATGTATTTATTAAATTAATTATTTTAATTAAATAAATAGAAAAATTAGGTTTTAATTATAGAAAATACATAATAAATTATTAAAAATTATTTTAAAGTCTGAAAATTAGTTTTTAATTATTTTAAATATATTTCATATATATTTAATATTTTTAGAATATAAAAGGTGTTTAATTTATTTAAGTATAATATTAAATAAATTATTTAAAAATGATTTTTAATACTTGAAAAATCATTTAAAAATATATTATGGTATAAGAAAAATATTTTAAGTTATTTTTAATGACTTTTAATATTTTATAATAAATTTTATTAATAAATAATATTAATGATAATTTAGTTATTTAATAAATGAATTAAATAAATCAATTAAAAATGATTTTTATTATATTAAAAATTATTTTAAATAATAATAAAGTATTTAAAAATATTTAAAGTTATAAAATATAACTTTTAATATTTAAAGGTAAAATTATTTAATTAATTATTATTAATGATATTAAGGTTATTTAATTGTTATATTAAATAAATTAGTTTAAAAATGATTTTAATATTAGAAAAAATATTTTAAATGAAAATAAAATGTTTAAAGATATTTTAAGTTATAAAACATAACTTTTAATATTTAAATGATAATTTTATTAATAACTCAATATTAATGATAATAATGTAATATTAAGGATATTAGATTTATTTAATTAGTTATATTAAATAAATAGTTTTAAAATGGTTTTATTAATTTAAAAATTATTTAAAAAGGATATAAATGAATTAAAAATATTTTAAGTTATAATAAATGACTTTTAATATTTGGATAAATAATACATTAATAATTGAATATTAATGGTAATTATTTAAAAATGATTTTTAAAAGTTTTAAAAATCATTTAAGGGTAATATTAATACTTTAAAAATATTTTGAGTTGTTATAAATAACTTTAATATTTTGGCAATGGTTTCGTTAATAGTTTAATATTAATTAAGTATTAATGCTAATAGAATTAATGAATATTTAAATCATTGAATAATGATTCCGATGTTTGAAAATTCATGATAAATTATAATAAATGTTTAAAAATTATTATAAGTCATTCAAAAATAATATGACTCATATTTTTAGTTATTGAACTTCAGGATAAAGTTTTAGACTAGATGAATACCCAATAAAGCTATCAGTACACCGAAATATTTCAGAAATTGATTTAAACTTAGATAATTTGACTTGATAAGTGTTTATTTGTGATTCAATGGTTGAAACATATGTGACAATGTGATTAGATAATGTGCTGACTGCAATAAGCAGTGCTATGTGTTACGATATATTATTCTAATCGAACGAATGAACTTATTACTGATAGGTCGCTGTATAAAAGATTAATCTAAGTTACGTTATTATAAGCAGTAGCTCAGGCAAGTATCCTACCTTTGTATTTCCTTTATGCAATGGGCATGAGTAAGAATGTTTCAAAATTATACTATTATTATACAGATTATTAACTCTATACAATATACACTCATTGATTATCAACATGTTAGTATATGGTAATTCAGATATATATATTCTGTTCGTTAATTTCTATAAATGGTTATACAAGTGTCCCCACTTGGATAATCATTGTATTTAATCACATGTTGATACACCTTTTTTAATTACCCGTATATATATATATATATATATATATATATATATATATATATATATATATATATGTGTGTGTGTGTGTGTGTGTGTGTGTGTGTGTGTGTGTGTGTGTGTGTGTGTGTGCGCGCGCGTGTGTGTGTGTGTGTGTGTGTTGAATTATAGATTATTGTTGAACAAGATAAAACTTTTGGTTTGGAACCCCGACAAGTATGAACATCCCGTAAACGGGAAAACTTTTTATGCACCCAAGGTGGACAGAGTGAACGATACTATCATTCTTGCATGTAATATTGATCAATACAGGGCATAACGGGCTGATCACCCCCCGTGCCCGTAAGTTATAAAGGTTTGCAGATGAATTTCTGCTAAACCTATTCAAAAATTGAAAACAATGTTCATAGTATGTCACCTTAACCCTATTTATAGTCATTACGTAGTTTCAAAAATTTGATAGATAGTTGTTATGTTATTTTTATCGGTTCAGATTTCTTCACAACTATTGACTTGTTGTAGAAGGGTAGTACAAAGAAAACATTTAACCCTTTTAGCTAATGTTTATAATTGTTATTACTTGCTGGGCACTCAAATGCTCACTATTGCTTAAATTAAATATTTTCAGTTAAGTATGATCAACTAGAAGGCTCAGGAAAGAACAAGGGGAAAGGAAAGCTGTTCGAATGAGATTTCCAATATGTTGTGTAATAGTTATAGTTTATTAAGACAATGTTACTTATTATCTATGATGTAATGAATGTTTAAAGGTCTTGTACCTGGGAGTAAACTTTGATGCATATGTAAATTAAGTTTAAATTTTTATATTATTGTTATTATTATTAGTATCATTCTACTTATAGAAATGGTATCGTGAAGCATCGAGTTCAGGTTTCAAATACCCGAATTTGGGGGCGCCACACTTCCAATCCCAAGAAACTTCTTACTTCTGATGGAGTTCTTGGTTGTTCCCAATTTATCACCGCTTCGAATTTTGATGGATCTACGAAAATCCCATCCTTATCAATTACATGCCCAAGAAATTGTACAGGTTCCAGCCAAAACTCACATTTAGAGAATTTCGCGTACAACTTTTCTTTCCTTAATGTCTCTAGTGCCAAACGTAAGTGTTCCACGTGTTCCTCTTGAGTTTTAGAGTACACCAGGATATCATCGATGAACACCACTACAGACTTGTTTAGAAATTGTTTAAACACACTGTTCATCAAATCCATGAACGTTGTAGGGGCGTTTGTCAAACCAAATGACATCACCAAAAATTCGTAATGTCCATAGCGAGTTCGGAATGCTGTCTTCGGTACATCTTCCTTCCTTACTTTCAGTTGGTGATACCCACTTCTCAAATCTATTTTTGAGAAATATCTAGCACCCTTCAATTGATCAAACAAGTCATCTATTCTTGGCAATGGATATTTTTTCTTAATAGTGACTTTGTTCAATTCCCTATAATCAATGCAAAGACGCATTGACCCATCCTTCTTCTTCACGAATAACACCAGTGCTCCCCACGGTGATACGCTCGGTTGAATGTACTTCTTATCCAACAACTCTTGCAGTTGTACCATCAATTCCTTCATTTCCACCGGAGCCATTCTATACGGGGCCTTCGATATCGGAGCGGTTCTTGGAGCTAAGTTGATCACAAACTCGATTTCTCTGTCAGGCGGAAGTCCTAGAAAATCTTCTAGAAATATGTCTACAAAATCCCTAACCACTGGTATCTCTTCCAATTTTACACCCTTCTCCTTTTGAGCATCGACTATGTAGGATAAATACCCCACACAGCCCTGACCCAACAACTTCTTGGCCTGTATCATCGTCAGACATCTCATTTGTCTAGTCGATTTCCTACCATGAAAAATTACCTTTGACGGAGTCATAAGGTTTATACACTGCTTTTGGCAGTCAATTATCGCTCCATAATTGAATAGCCAATCAATTCCCAAAATCACGTCAAACTCTCCAAGTTTTATCGGAATTAAATCTACTGTCATAACATTCCCCTTAATATTCACCCTACAGTTCTTGTATACGAACCTAACAGGAATTACTTTCTTATTCGAAATTTCTATGTTTAAAGGGAAATTCAACTCTTCACTAGATATTTCTAACCTCTTAGCAAATTCATCCGATAAAAACGAGCAAGTAGCACCCGAATCAAATAATACATACGCATTTATATCATTGATTGGGATAATACCTGACACGACATCTTTTGAATGCACCGCGTCCTACACTGTCATATTGAAGGTTCTAGCTGTAGGCTTATTTGTTGACGTTGGTCCAGCAATGGTCAGTGTACCTCAACTGCCATTTCCCTTGCTTCTAGCTGTTTCACCAGACTTCTTCTTTGGACACTCGCGAGCAAAGTGATCCTTCAACCAGTAGATGTAACAAACATTCTTTTTGGGTTGATTGCAATTTGGGGCGATGTGACCCTCCTGGCCACAGTTGAAGCATACTCGTTTCCCCATCAAGCACACACCTTTGTGAAACTTTTTGCATATAGCACATGCTTCAAACTTCTTCTTTTGCTGGCTTCCTTACAGATTTCCAGCTCCCACATTCGCATTCCACTTCCTCTTCAAATTGTTGCTGTTGTTTCCACCGTTACTACCTCCACTATTTTTAACTTCACCTTCACTCTTCTTCTTCCTTTGCTCTTGGTTGTGTTTTGTTACAGCCTCGCCTCCACTCTCAGCGAGAATTGCTTTCTCCATTATCGCTGCAAACGTCTTCAGCTGGAACAGGGAGACCCTACTGTACAACCAGGGCTTTAGTCCCTGTTCAAACCTCTTCGCCTTACGTTCGTCTGTGCTGACTTGATATGGCGCAAATCTCGCCAACTCGTTGAATTTAGCGGCATACTCAGATACCGACATCGTTCCCTGCTTCAGTTCCAAAAACTGCACTTCTAGCTGACTCTTCAAACTTTCTAGAAAATAGGTCTCGAAGAATATCTCCTTAAACCTTTCCCAAGACATTACCCCTTGACCTCATCGGGTTCAATTGGCTTGCCATCAATAACTTGCCTCTGCTTTCAACATGAATGTTGCAAAAGCAGTCTTCTGATCATCCCCTACTCTCGCAACATCGAATACCTTCTCTATTTCTATGATCCATGACTATGCCTCCACATGATTCATGGACCCACGAAACTCCGGTGGCCCAACCGCCTTAAAATCTTTAAAAGTCATAGCTTGATTCTGTGGCTGATTCTGTAATGCTTTCGTAGGTAGCGTCACCAGTTGCTGAACTGGGTTACCTTCCACACCATTATTATTGGTTTCGTCAGTGTTTCTCTATCGTGGTTGGCGTCTTGGAGGCATTTTCTGTTAAGATACACCCATTAGATTCTATTCAATCTTTTAAGTATTATATACTTAAATTGCACATCATAAAATATCATCACGTAACACATAACATTTTGAATAAAATAATAACTTTTATTCCTTCATAATCTTTTTGAAAATATCATAACAAATAACGTCACTACTATTTACATTACTTCCCTAAACTAGTAAAGTTCCGGGATAACATCATTATCATATCCCATAGGTTGCATCACACTTGGGATTTACATATTATTTAACATTTTATTAGTCTCATCACAGGCACATCCTACGATGTCCTACTAAGATAGTCCGTAGCCTTTTGACGTTCTTCTTCCATAATTCAGAACATTGTTCGACGATCTAACACGTACGATGGCAGAGTCTCGAACTGAATAAGATAACCCATGACCCGATCTCGAGCTCGATTAATCACGGTGTTGAACATGTTATTCATCTCCTCCATCTTCATCATCTTTGCTTGTGCGTCTCTTTCTGCTATCCTAGCTCGTTGATAAGCTTCCTCGTACGCATCTTCGGCTCTTGCCCTCTTAGTCAATTCCTCCCTTAACTTGTTCTTCAGCTCTGCAATCTCTGTTGTCATCCGTTCATTCTCTTCTTCGGTGTGAACCAACTTCTCTTCAACATTATTCAGACATTCCTCTCGATCTAGAATCTCA
Organism: Panax notoginseng; assembly: GCA_016801055.1. NCBI lineage: Eukaryota > Viridiplantae > Streptophyta > Magnoliopsida > Apiales > Araliaceae > Panax > Panax notoginseng. The sequence continues at coordinate 114,835,493 of CM029016.1, forward strand.
TCGTCCTTCTATGCCATCGATGTCTGTTGGTCAGCTACTATCTCTTGAAACTCGTCGACGGTATCCTGAAGTTCCACATTGCGGTCATACACTTCGTCATACATACGAGCAGCTATCGAGTTAAGTGGAAATTCTTCCTCTTCGTTCTCCTCATCCGACTGTGGCAGCTCAACAGGGTCCTCCTCATCCGTCTCTATCTCATCATCCTCATCAGGTATTCTCTCCTGCTCAACTACTGTGACCGACGAAACTGTTACCCGTGGCAGTAGTTGTTTCCAAATCACCTGCATATCTCGAGGCTCCTCCTCTCTAGCCTGACTGGATCCTCCTATATTAGCCATCCTGTCAACCAAATTTTAAGTTTTAATTACTAATCATTACTACTCGACACTAACGAGCACATAAATTATAATCACATAAACACATAAGTATTTTATTACTTCTTCCTTAACAACTCGATAAGAGTTTATGATCACTATCTTTTCAAAGGTTACTTCCTACGGCTTTTCCCCCACCTAAGGTTCATAACCTATGGCTTTGATACCAACCTATGATACCCCCAAATCTAGGTACTTTATTTCCACAAGATTTGGTGATCACTATCCATACATTCATACTATCTACCCAAATAAAATAATATTTAAACCAAAATCCTCCCTTAAATAGGGTTACATCATTAAATTAAAAAAAAATATCCCAGGTTATCTAACCTTTAAACATCATTCAAGTGCGAAAATAAAATTATTACATTACATCATTATTAAAAAGTCTATGGCCATCACAATAAACAAAATTACAAGTTTGCATCACTTGTACATTTTTCTCTTTCATTTGCTAGTTGAAGGCTCATCTACCTTCTCAACTTTAGCTGCAACAAGTATATAAATATGAAAGGGTGAGAAAAATAATTGCTCACTGGATATAACAATAGATCAACAGAAGAATAATAATAATAATTGCCAACAATAGGCTCATCAAAACGGAATAGTACTCTAATAATGATAATAAAAAAAATGGAATCCAAAATATGGAAAATATCTAACTGATGGTCATAAGATCATGAACTATGTCCACAGTTGCGAGTAATCTTCCAACTCCAACTTTAACACTCATAAGACTATAAGGACCCCTCGTACTTAGGGGGATCAGCCCTTCGTACAATGTATTGTGCACAAACATTTCAACGCTAAGCGTAAATTTTCCCTAATAATAGGGTTGTTCATCTAAGTATTTAGAGTACAAGTCCGCACCAAAGAGAGTTTGGTTTGGATAAGCTTTCAAGGATAATTTGAAGTTTAACGAACATCAACTATAGGACTAGTTGAATCAATAGTGTTTGATAACACAACAGTTGATCAATAATAACATAATATGGAACAATGAATAAGTGTAAGCGAATTAACTATATATTGAACTCATGCTTAAAAACAAACAGAAAGCATAAGTATTGGATGACAATAAACCTTGCTTGAAAAAAATTAAGCTAGGACTAGGTATTATTAAATATATATTAAGTAATTGCAAGAAGAAAATAAAGCTTGCTCAATATGAGAATAAACTAAGATAATTCAACATTAGAAGCTAGAATTCGAGAAAAATTGCATTCATAATACATGAAGGACAATAAAGAAACTTGTCTAACAATAAACAAGTTAGAATACATCAATAAATATTGGAATTCAAAGCTTGTTCGAGCAAAGTTACAGTCAAAGCTAGCTTGCTCAAATAATAATTAGGAATACAAAGATTCGATTAATGAAATATTAAAGTAAGAAACTTGCTCAATGTAAAAAGAGAGTTTAAAAACTTGCCTCGAGCGTAAGCTACAATATTAAACTCACGTTCACCTATACATTGGTTTAGAACCACATTATCTATTAGATATGCTAACATACCACAACATATACATTTCTAGCTAAACTTATCATCTTAGCACAAGTCTTATGCTACCATATATATATATATATATATATATATATATATATATATATATATATATATATATATATATATCAGAATTCCCGACTGTTAACACCACAACACCTATCTAACATTCATTGTCTAAACTAAGTTATCACATAATGCTTTCGTAACCTACAATCACTTTTACAATTTTGAATTCATAATCCATATAACACCACTCTGTTTTAGCCTTGTTGTTACATGATGGACACATTAACCTATCATTAATCTAAGTTAAATTGCCAAAGTCTACATAATTAACAGACTTCACTGTCAGTGGCAGGGTACTGGCGCCGCCGGGCCAGTTTTACACTAGGTTGAGGCGCGCCCGCGCGACACACCAGTTCCAGTTTTTTTGCAGAACATGGATACGACAGTTTTCTTAAGCCAACTAACACAAATTTCACCCACCAAACAGTAATAATAACATGTAAAAATGGTATAGAACTATCACAAACATATTTGTGAACATATTCGACAAATTAAAATAATTTAACAACATTTCAAGCTAGGTTAACTTCTCAATTTCATGTTTTTCATATAAAACTCAATTTTTTTGATATTTATCCGAAAAATCATCACTGTGATTTTAATACTTAGCCAAATCACTTCATTCAAATTATGTTATGCTCGTTTCTTAGTGAACTAACATAATCAAGCTTCAATTTACAATTTAGCATACAATTTGACCACTAAAATTGGTACTTTTCATGAACTATATGAGAAATACATATACTGTCAAAAATTTCTACTGTTAGAACGAAATTAGCATGAAAATTCTTGCTTAAACATAAACTCTAATCATTATAAACACATATACGCACAATTATCAGTTATTAATATCATCAATTCAACAATTGATTTTAGAGAACATAAGAAAATTCTTGCCGTGAAACACATATATATGTAAATACACATATACCTAACACTAAGGTTGTGAGCATACCTTCAAATGGTCGAACAATTCTTGCTAAACTTTGAATTTGCTGAAAATTTCCTTAATTTCTCTCTCAATTCTCTCAACTCTTTCTGTCAAGCTTTCTCCTCTTCTCTCTTCTCAGAATAGCCAATATAGACTAACTTAAGCGTAAACTAAAAACTAATACTAATAATAATACGCATACTAAACACAATTTCAGTTATAATGCTTAGGTTATACATATGTTATATTTATTATTTTATTTTATTTTAATTAAATTCAAGAAATAGAAATCTCAAAAGCCATAAGGCTTATTTGGCAAAATCCTTTAATTTTTTAAAGAATTAATATATTAAGCCTTGTTTGGGAAAAAAAACTAAATTAAAACCCTTTTTAATTTATTTTAATAAACACTTTAGTTTATAATTTATAATCACATTTTATTTGGATTTCCATATCCAACATTAACCAAATAAATTAGTTACACACTATATTTTAATTAAATATACCATTTAAACAAATAATACAAAATTATAATTTTATTTAATAATCTAATAAACCATCTAAATTATTAAATCAAAACAACAATATAACATCTCATGTTATACTACAATTCTCTAAATTATAAATTAATTTAATTTAGAATATTATCTAATAAATTTAGATTTATAAATATTTACTAACAACCATCACAACAATAAAATATTTATTTCATCAGTTTAACAATAGGCACATCAAATAAATATTTATATTATTCAATAAATATTTAATATTACAATTTGAAATTTTGGATCATTACAGTATATGCCTTTCCTAGATGTTCTAGTTCATCAATGATTCTGGAAAAACGTGTTTCCATATCAATGATCTTTTCACCTTCTTCTAGCTTGAAATTTTCATACTCCTGGATTAGAGCATCTTTTCTAGTTTCTTTGTTATGACTGGTTCCTTCATAGGTTAGAATCAATTTTTCCCAGATTTCTTTTGTATTCTAGCAATTGCTAACTCATTTATATTCTTTTTCAATGAGGGCACTAGTCAGCACTTGTTCAGCAATGGATGCAATGTTCATAGCCTTTTCATCATCAGTATTGAATTCATCAACATCTTTCTCAACGATCTTTTCTCCCACGATTTTTGTTGGAACTTTTACATCTTGTTTTATTGCAAGCCAAACTTTGATTCCTTGTGATTTGTCATAGATTCTGAATATGCTCTTCCAGGTGGCAAAGTTTGTACCATCAAATAGTGGAGGTCTGGTCATTGATAGTCCTTCTCTACAACCAGTAGCATTATAGGCCATAGATGGATCTACTCTTAGGTGTGCCTGTATTTACTCAACAAATAAGTTAAAGAGCACCGATTTGATACCAATTGAAAGTCCAATAATAATCTAGAAGGGGGGGGGGGGTTGAATAGATTATTATAGATTTAAAATTTATCTAAGGCCTTTTTGAATTTTTGAATAATTAATTTGCAGTGTTAGAAATTAATATGCAAGACAGTAAAAATTCAATCACATAATGCACAGAGATTTGTTTGGTTCACAACATACATCCCGGGTATGCTGCTACGTCCAGTCTCAAGCTCCTCTCCAGGACTTGAGATCCTATTACTATCTGTAATAAATACTCCTTCAACAGGCGGAGAAGCCTTTACAAAGTTTTATAGTCAAACTTCTAACTGCTCCCAACTAATCTATCTTGGACAGCAAGCTCCTCGCTCCCTCCTCAAGCTTAGTTGTATTTCTTTTGAGTTCAGTCTTATTCTATTATCTGGTCTTGAAACAACAACCTCCTCCTCACCTCACAAGTACACTAGAGACCCAACTTCCCGCTGACCTCTCTAAGACTCTGGTCTTGGTCGAAGAATTACTCGTCTTTCTCACAGGTACGTAACATAAACTAACTCTGATATTTTCTCTTTTTACAAATGATATTACAACAATGTGCTTCTTAAATAAGCATATAAGAATTTAGTACAGATTGATGCTTCTCAAATAAGTAGATAAGAATTTAGTACAGATTTTTGCTTCTTAAATAAACAGATACCAATTAAAGAGCAAATATATTTATAAAAGTTTAAAGACTTTTATACTTGAGAAAATATGCTTCTTAGTAAGCAGATAGTAATTTTGTGCTTAGATCAAATAATGTTTCTGTGTAAGCAAATATGTAAATTATGCACTGTTATAAAAGTTTAATTAACTTTTATATTTTGTGTGAAAAGATGCTTCTTGAATAAGCAAATAAGTCAATTTTAGCTTTTACTCAAAAATGCTTCTGTTTAAGCAGATATATAATTTAATGCAAATTTATAAAAAAATATTTATTCTTTATGGAGTAAAGAAAATTCACTTTAAGTTTAAATAACTTTTTAGAGTGAAAATGCTTTTGAGTAAGCAAATAAGTTGTTTTAAGCTTTGAATCAAATATGCTTCTATTTAAGCAGATATATTCACTTAAGTTTGTGAAATAAAAGTTTAAATAACTTTTATATTATGCAACAAATATTTTATGAATAAATAAGTTTATGAACAAATACTTGTGATGACAGGTATCAAGTATAATAAATAAATCAGTTAAACAATACTTGATATAACAAATATTATTTGTTTAACTCAAATAATATATAAGAATATTTTTTCTATTATGTGAACTTTTATAGATAATGTCACTTAGTACTATAACGAATCGTACGGTTCGAATTTCTCTTGGTAGAGGCGTATCTCCGTAGCCTTGCGGAGTCTAAGTGTGACAAAATTTATAATTTTCACAATTGATATTTATATAAATATTTTCAATAGATCCTACGATTCTCAAATCCGGTTCAGATGACTACTCTTTTTGGAGCAATATCTCAGTGTTGTTTTGAGCTATCAAGTGTCGTATCTATTTTACGATGTTTATATAAATAATATCAATAAAAGGTTACTGAAGACTATAAGGAATCGTACGGTTCGAATTCCTCTCTGTAGAGCTGTATTTCCGTAGCCTTGCAGCGCCCAAGTAACCTTTTATTTGATAAATAGATAAAATATAAATATATAGAATTGTGTATAACAATTTATATTCGTATATCTATAAATATAAATAAGTAAGAGATAAATAAAATAAAATAAATCAAACCACTTATCTCAATTTGCTTAGACCAATTTTTCTTCTCAAATGATTAGAACTTTTATAAGAATAGAGAGAAAAAGGTTCTTAGAGAGAGAGAGTATGTAGGAGAGAAATAAGCTTTTCTTTGTAAGTAAATTGGTAAATTGAAATTGAAAGGAAAACCTTCTATTTATAGATTTTTGAAGTCAGGGGTAAAATGGTAATTTTTGAAATTTGATTTGAAATTAATGGCTGAGATGATCAATTTTGAAATAAACGGTCAAGATGGAACAAACATTTTACGTGAAAGTAGATCAAATTTCGCCTAGTCTATTCTTTGACAACTTAGCATTTATTGTTCAAATTTAATTCGATCAAGAGTGGTTGAATGAACAAAAAGGAGCAGCTAGCCATATATATATATATATATATATATATATATATATATATATATATATATATATATACTCCATCCGTTCCTAAAAGATTGTCGTTTTAGAATGTAATTTTTGTTCCAAAAAGATTATCGTTTTGAGTTTATCAATACACATTTGCTATTTTTTCCCTACTTTACCCTTATTTAAAGCTTTCTTCTATTTAAAGTTTTCTTCTCTACCCAATGATTGTTATTCAATTCAATGCTATAATCCAAGTAGCAATTGGTTGAATAAGAAGTAATTGGTTGAATTGAATAAGAAACATTGGGAAGAGAATAATTGATTGAGACAATTAATAAGGGTAGTATAGTATCTTCGTTAGATATTAATTATATTCCTTAATCTGTGTGCATTAACCTTAAACGACAATATTTTTGGAACAGATGGAGTATACTATATGCCAGCACATTTGATTTAAAAAAGAATGCATGCAATCATTATATTATATATTCAGTACACACATTCTTGCAAGTCCCAAAATAAGTGTTACTCGGTTTCAATAAATTTTGCCAGCACAATAATGATGCATGCATGATTGATATATATATATATATATGTTATAAAATTATGTATGCCTAGATTCATATTATGGATGTCTAGGTACATGTAACTTCCATGTCCATTGAGTTATGAAACTCATAACCTTTGAGTTTTGTAACCTACTAGTATTTATGTTAGTATTGATGTTATTATATCTATAAATAATAACATTTGTAAAGTGAATGATGGATATAATATCAAAGTAAAAAGAGAATGCTCTCTTTTCTCTAATTTTGTTTGTTCTTGATTTTAGTAATATTTTATAATACATTATCAGCACGAATCTCTACCCAATTTTGAAAATTTTCGAAAGAAAAGAAAGAAAAAGGTTCTCTCAACTCACTCACTGTAAGTACTTCTGAACACACATTAATGATATTAAATCTATACATGTTGTCCATTATCTCTGCACCTCAAAGTCATTGTCCATGCTTCTGATCTCTGCATGTCATTGTCCATTTCAAATGCATGTAAGTTTAATAGATGGGTTTTACATCATTGCATCTTATTCTATTCTTACTATTATTTTTTTTTGCACTCACTACATGATTGTTAGTTTTTGTTGTGCATGCTGTTTGTCTAGTCGGCATATAATTTACGATGGGCGTATAGGAACACACAGTAGTGTTGATGCATATGTTATGATTTGTTTTACAATTATATAATTAGTGCTTAGTTTTTTTTTGGTTACATATAAGTCAATAATGTTATGCATTTGTGGTTTGTGTACATGAGTTATTAACAGAATTGGACATTAGATGTGTGTCGATTGAAATAGTTAGCTGAACAAAATAGTATCATACAAGTTAAAAGCATATGGTTTAAACATTATTTAATATAGCATTTATGTTACAGTATAATGTGGCGCGTGTTTTTAACATTTACTTTTATGTTTTAAGATAATGATATATAAAATATGTTAAACGCAATGAGTGAAGTTAATATGCATGCATGTGGTAGTAAGTTTATAATGGTTCATATGTTCATGCACATGTGAATAGTTATATTTGGATAGTTATAATAAATTAAATTTCTAATAATTTTTTATATATTTTTGTATGTAGTTACAATGACAAATATATTTAGTAGAGTTGGTTTGTTATTTAGTTTTAGTGGACAAATTTTGTTTTGTGTTTTACTACATTTCTATAAATTGTTTCATTACAATTAAATCTAAACATATATAATTATTTAATTTGATGGGAAATATGTTTAGTTATTTAATATTCAAATATTATAAATTTGAATTTGTTACCCTTGATTTATATCGAGCAAGAATTGTTTGTAATGGAATCTTGATGCTGAGATTCATATAAAGGCAAAGAACATTGGAGATACAATTAAAGTTGGCAATCAATCATCCCTGAAGGATCATGCAAAATTAATGAATTTTATTCGCTATCATCTCCATGAAAAATTAAAATATGAGTATATTACAGCAAAAGACTCACTCGTCTTATGAAATGATTTAAAGAAAAGATATGAGAATCAAAAATTTGTAATTCTCCCAAAAGCTCGTTATAATTGGTTGCACCTGAAGTTGCAAGATTTAAAAAGTGCTCAGTGAGAACAATTTTATATTTTTTAAATAATCTCACTATTAAAATTATGTGAAAAAAAAATACTGATGAAGACATGTTTGAGAAAATATTTATTATATTTTCATGCCTCGAATATGAAAGTAGTATGCACACAAACCAATCATGTGTGATGATAAAGCATATACTTTGTAACAATCTTATTCATTTATTAATAAAAAGTATTAATTTATTAAAGGCTTTTAATTATCTACATGATACTATTTTATAATATGTGATAAACTCATAGTTTTAAGCAATGCTTTTAGAATAATAATGATGATCATTCTAATGAGATCTAAATTCTTAGAAAGCTTAAAACTAAAATAGTTCCCAATCGTTGGATTACTAAATTGGGAATTAGTGAATTCGGATAGATTGGTACATACGTTGCTTTATCATTCGATGAGGATGATTGATCTCATGATCATTTGTGTGGAGACACTAAAGCAAGTATGTAGGTGCTTATTAGAGAATAAGTTCACTGAACGTGGCTCGCTAAGGAATACCTAATGGAGTTTTACTCGCCTGTCAATAGGAATTGCTGTAGTGATAGTGGTACAAGTGATCCTTGGACTTGAGATCATCATAGTATCTTGTGTATAATGAGTTATACTTTGACTTATTCCTTAAGACCCTTAGGGTATATCAAAGGTTATGCTTGGGTATAATAAGTTATACATGTAGATAATGTATGATCAATAAAGAATCTACCACTTCTAGTAAAAGAAGAGAAATGTCCTATGTGATTCGATAAATGACAACACAGTAGTCCTTGGCCAAGGCAGAATGAAATTAAAAAGGAGTTTCTAATTTGTATTATTTGGAGTTGTGCATTTAATGATCAAAATACATATAATTAAATAAAATAAGAATTGACAGTAATTTCATGTCTTATATTTAATTGGGACATTGTATGGTGAAATGATTGAATTGTACGATAACTATTTACTCAAAGGTTCTTTTATGATTAATGTTGAAATCTATATTATCTGAAAAATCGTTAATCACTAGGGAGGCTTATCCCTATTGTAGAATAAATATTATTTATTTAAATAAATTAGTATTTTAAATTATTTATTTAAATAAGATTAGAATTGTTCTTATTGATTTATTCACAACCGGTTTAATATGGAGAACCTAAAGGGTCATACCATAAAAGGAAGAATAATTATTTAAGAAGTTAATGGCATAATCGTAATAATAAGTTAAGTATATTTAATTTAATCTATGGTGATAGAATAAATTAAATAGCTTAATATTTATTATTTAATATTTTGGAAATATTAAATATAAATTAATAAGAGGAGTCTTATTACTATTATTATTACTACTACTATTATTATTTAATTCCTAAAAGAGTTTGGGAATTAATTAATAAAAGTACTCTCATAAATCCTAATAAGATTAGGAGGCTAATTAATTAAAAGATTTTAATTAATTATTCCTAATAAGATTAGGAGCATAATTAATTAAAGGAATTTAATTAATTAAAATAAAATCAAATTTCTTAATTGTTAAGGAGGGTTGCTCATATCTATAAATAAGATGAGTCTTATTATGGGTGTTAGAGTTGTTGTTGACTTTTTAACAACAGACGTAATTACAATAGTTGGGAGAGTACACCCTTTTATATGAGAGATAGAAAAACTAGGGTTTTGCCAAACACCCATCTTCTTGAATCTTTCTTCTTCCTTTGTGGATCACCTTTAGAGGCCAAACACTTGGGTGGCTAACATTGATCAAAGGAAGGAACCAAACCCGGTAGATTCAAGTTGAACGCGAAAAGGATTGGAGGTGAACTTGTACCTGAGGAAGCTCGAATCTTCAAGGGTATGATTCTTGTTCTTCATATTTTCGTTTAATTAATAATTGTGCATAAAGGATGATCCGGGTATATGGTTTGTAAAATTTTAAACTCTGATTTTTGCACGTTTTCGCTTATTTGTGCAATTTGATTGCGTTCATGAATATTACAAACCTAACAGTGGCATCAGAGCCAAACTTTTTTACGAATTATTAATTGTTTAGATTTGATATATATATTGATATGTGTTTAGAATAATTTAATTGGGCATAATTTATTGTATAAAATTTATTTTATAAATAAATATTATTATTTTTGCCGAAAATTATTTTCAGAAACTTTTTTTTATACTGAGCTCGTGAGTCACTTTAATTATTAACATGATATATATATATATATATATATATATATATATATATATATATATAAGTAATAAAAAAAACAGGTGGTTTGATTTGTTTTGAAAAACGTGGTATTCGATTTTTATGATTCTTGCTATTTCGCTGCTTTAAGGGATTGTCGCCGTTTTTTTTAATAAAGCTGATCCTGTAATCTTGTTTAAAGGCATGGTATAGGAATCTTGATTACTATATATATATATATATATATATATATATATATATATATATATATAATTATGTGTCTAGGATTCCTTAAGATTATCAAGAATCATGTATGAGATTTGTAATATGAAAAGTCCCACGGTAAGTTAAAAGGTCCCACGTTTCGCGGATAACATATATATATATATATATATATATATATATATATATATATATATATATATATATATATATAATAGCCTTAATTATTTTATAATTAAAATAAAAGTTTATTTTAATCTTAAAATAAAAGGTTTATTTTAATATTAAAATAAAAGAGTTTATTTTAATATTAAAATTAAATTTCATGCTAACTAATTAGAGTTAGAATTGGATTCCATGATAACTAATTGGAGTTGAAATTGGATTCCATGTTTCCTTAAATAAAGGAGTTTAGTTAGATATGAAATAAGATTTCATGTTATTAAAAATAAAAGAATTTATTTGTGAATAGGAAAGAGAATCCATATTTCCTTAAATAAATGAGTTTATTTAGATATAGAATAAGATTTCATATTATTCAAAATAAAAGATTTTATTTATGAATAGGAAAGAGAATATGTGTTTCCTTTAATAAAGGAGTTTTTTTTTACTTGGAATTGGATTCCATAATTAATTAAAATAAAGGAGTTCATTTTGATTAAAGATTTTGATTAAAATAAAATAGTTTATTTTATTCAAAATTGGATAAATTAAAATAAAAGAGTTTATTTTGATTTAAATTTGGATTAAAATAAAGGAGTTTATTTTGATTTAAAAATAGATTTTATACTAACTAAATTTGCCCATTAAATGATATCAATATATATATTGAATGTTTATTATTCATGAGATGAATATAATTTATTGATGCATATGGTGATGTGTATTTAATAAATTGGATTAATTATGGACTATTGATCAATGTGGTTAGATTTTATTTTAGTTGGATGCATGAATGTATGTGTTTTATTAAATGGTGTCTGCGTACATCGTCTTCTCTAATTTTTCTTAAAATAAATTCTATCTCCCTCTTATGTATTTCCCCTTGACTGCTGATCAAGGTTTCTATTTATTCTAAAATAGTTTTGTAATAGGAATAGTTAAAATTAATTTTGAAGAATTGGAGATCAAGGAGCAAGGAGCGCGTGAAGACCCGTTTGTAATGGAGCCCGGGTTTAAATGTAATAGTTATATTTAAATATTAATTCTTGCACCCCTATGGTTTGACCTTTTGGTTCACTTGGTGGCTCTAGTGAACCAAACTAGAATAAAAGTCCATAATCAATCCAGGTAGAATATAATATTCCATATGTGCGTGCTTATAATATATATATTATATATTATGCAAACATGTTTCACATGTTTATTAATATGACGCGTATTTTATATATATATATGTGCATGCGTGCTAAACAAGATGAGACGAATTAATTACATGCAAACCCCTCAAATTTTTTATATTAAGTCCTAAGCGTTTAAAGATATTTGGAATATCGAATGTCGCCTTCTAGCATGATAAAAATAATAGAGTATTAATTAATTATTATAAGTTTGTTGTGTCACCACAAGGCTTATCTTAATTTTTTGAGATGTTAATTTTATCACATTTGATGCTTATAAAGAAAATTGAACAATATTATTTTGTTGTGTCACCACAAGGACAATATTTTTGTTTTTTGAATATATGGAGTGCTAGGTTGGACTTAACTTAAATTCTTTTCGTTCGGATGTGCACAGACTTGACCATTATGATTTAAGAGGTAAAATACAAGGAGTTACATAGTTGATGTAATTAACAAGAGTTGTCTACCTATTTATTTATATATAGTTTGTTGTGTCATTGTAACGCCCCGAAATTCGGTCTATCTTCACACCCGAATTTCGTATGTCACGAGTACATCATTCATCCAGCATACATCATTATATACTAAAATATAACAACGTACACTCTCAAATCCCAGGTTCTGGAAACCTTATAACCTCTTTCATTACAAATAATAATAATACATTATTCATTTCATCTTACAAGAGTGACTTTTATCTGCCACCAAGGATACATAACATTTCATTAAACTAGTATATCATTCAGTTTCATCTTTCTACATTACAAGTCTTCACTTGATCTTCTCGCTCATTCACATTCTGTATGACACTTCATCTGGATACTGTCAGCTTGATCTTTACGGGATCCTTTAGTTCTTCTAACTTTGTTCGCTGAAAATTGTTTTTCATTTAAAGCAAGAGTGAGCATTTAATTGCCCAGCAAGTCATAACAGTTGAACAAACAACTTCAGAATTAAAACATTTCTTTAGAACTTCTATAACCGAACAAAGGTTATGAAGCAGCTTGAATAATAGGAATAGTCTCGATTCCTATCATTTTAAAACATCTGTCATTTTCACTTTGAAATACTTTCATTCCTCTACTTTTTTCATACACATCCTGTATGGCTAGAATCATTAGCACATACTTAATAATAACGGTTCATGTATAAATAGAGCATACTTGTATTGAACAGTCAATCATAGAACAGTTCATATCATAGAAACACCGAGGTGTTCAAATTGTTGCACAAGGCCTCATACATACTACCACCTTGTACATACATCGCACATATGCACATAGACAAGACTTCTCAAGTTCAACATCTGAGAAGTTTAAGAAACTAGCATTCATATAATATGAATGAAGTTAGGAAACTTGCCTTACGCCCAGCTATAGGTTACGCTGAACTGCTCATTCCAACTCCTACGCAACACATACGGAAAACGTAAGCACCAATTAGTCATATATTTGATTCACGCATTGGTTTAAACTTCACTTTACTTCTTAGGGTTTGCGTTCTTGAAATTTAAGCTTACGCGACTAACTTCCTTTACCAATTTACGGCTTCATGACATACAGAGATGTCTTACTCAAAACGTTCATCATCTTTGATGATTTATATTCTTATCTGACGCACATTCGGCTTTCATTAATCTTATTAGCGTTCATTACGACTTTCTTAATAATTCATATCTTATTTAATACTTTCGTTATCCCTTACATGAACCCCATGTTCATTACTCGTTCTTAGTGTCGAAGTTATATCGATCGTTGTATGCTAATACCGATCATCTATCGCAATAACATTGCGTTTACAGCGTTTATACGCTTCACACTTATCTCTCGTTATCATGACATAACATCAAAATATTATTCATTACCCCCATCACTCAACGTCTAAGGAATCAAAATCATAGCAATCCCTCACGTTCGTTCAGCGCGACCACGATCCCCGGATATCGGTTCCGTAACCCGTACCTAAAATCTTTATCTTTTAATCTTGTTTAATCTTTCCGTTCAACCTTTACTATAGGTTTAATTCACTTGATTAAGTGTTACATTAATTGGACATTATGTTCTTTATCGTCCCTTACGTTTTCCCCAAGAGCTGAGCAGTTAAAAGCTCATCTCTGGCTTTTTCTCTACACTGGCGATGTGGTGCCACTCTCCTCATTAACTCTCACGACGCGGTGTGAGTTGGCAGTACCTGGCTTCCCGGTCTGGCGCTGCAGCGCCACATTACAAGGCATGACTGGCGCCGCGGCGCCAAGCCCTAACCTTAGAAAATTTCTCTAAGTGTTAAATCAATTTGAGATGCTTACTTCCCGATCTCATAACTCCTTCGTTATAACTCGGAACGAGGTTGTTCCAAAGCCATTCTCTTCGTTATCTTATGTATTTTAATACCCCTCAGATAGAACTTCATTCTGAATCAATTAACGTGCCATTCGATTGGCTTGATCTTCACCCTTCGTTCATTTTTACACTTTTAATGTTCTTCGCTTGCTTATCCGTAATTCGGTCTTCCGAACTCGAACTCGTTCGTTCTTGAGTCCACGACTCACGCTTTCTATGTTCCCTTACTTCCTTATGAAACCTTACACGTTCGGTTTCATTTATTAACTTTCTAATTCTCGTTCATCTTTTGCAAAAAAATCGCCATAACTTTGTTATAGCTACGTTTTAATCCGTTCTTTATGAACAATTCTACCGTTCCTAACCAAGCAATAAGCATCTAACTTATACGCG
This sequence comes from Panax notoginseng, assembly GCA_016801055.1. NCBI lineage: Eukaryota > Viridiplantae > Streptophyta > Magnoliopsida > Apiales > Araliaceae > Panax > Panax notoginseng. Next base: position 114,850,495 of record CM029016.1, read on the forward strand.
ATAGTTTTAAACTTGTCCATCAACAACAATTAAACTACGATGGTTTTAAATTTGTCCATCAACAACGTTCTTCGTGTTCTTCGCGTGTTCTTCGTTCGTTCTTCATTTTAATCAATATTTTGGATTACGATTTCACTTTTTATTGGAATTTGATGTTATAGAACACCATTCCTTACTTATTTCACCTAATTATTCATATAATCCACTCGGATCGCTCAAAACTCTCACGAATCTTATACTTTCTTAAGAAATTTACGAACTAAACTTCTAATTCTTATTTCTTCTTTTCTGAATGATTTCAACCATATGAAATCATTCCTATCATTATTTACTTCTTATTCTCATTAAGCTATGTTTTTAAACATAAAAACTTAAAGAAAATTTAAAAGAGACTAGGTTTCGGATTACCGTTTTTCTTTAATCTTCTCCCGCCAGACAAAGTTTGTATACGGGCTAGCCTTTCCTCATCCTCTTTCCTCCCATCCGAACTCTCTCTCTCTCTCTCAAGTGTGGGAGGATTTTCAAAATCCCCAAAAAAAGAAATGAGCTTCCTATTTATAGAAAATCCAAAGCTAGGGCAATTTGGTTATTTCACCCCCCCTTAACCCCCTTATTATTCCTATGCTTAGCCACCAAGTTTACTTAGCCACCAAGTCTACTTAGCCACCAAGTTTACTTAGCCATTAAGTCTTCTTAGCCCTTAAGTCTTCTTAACCATCAAGTCTTCTTAACCCTTAAGTCTACTTACTCATTAAGTTTACTTAGCCCTTAAGCATAAGCACTTTACTTAGTCATTAAGCATAAGCACTTTACTTAACTATTACTTAACTTATCCTTTATTTAGCCTTTAAGACTAAATCGTATTCTACGCATCTCATTCTCGTATTCTCTTCGTATATAGTTCGTACGATATTCGTATTATACGTCGTAATAATCTTCGTACTATACTCGTATAATAACTAGTATTACACTCGTATTCCTTACGCATAATAACCCTAATTATTATACGAAATCATTAAATTCTCGAAACTTACTTTTCCTAACCCTTAGGTTTTAAGTCCGCAGGCGAAAACTTAATTTTTTTCCATAACTGAAATATTATTGAATATTCCATCACGTCTAAAAATTTTACGTAATCAATAACTTCTCAGAATTTCAAAATAAATCTCCGAGCAGAAACAGATGAATAGTGCCTATTTCGTCTTTTTTCCCGAAAATATTTTTGTTCCCAAAATTTTTTTATTTTCGTCTTGAAAATTCTTATTCGATCAATCTAGCTCGTAGCCAGAATACTCCCAACTTATAATCATACTAGGTTATAGAATGATTAATAAAGACATAGCACATAATATTATTAATAAAAATTAGTTTTATTAATAACTAATTCTTTAAACCTAAATTCTGGACGATCCAAATTTCTGGGTCGTCACAGTCACCACAAGGCTATATACATTTGAAATGAGATCCTTATTCTCACTGGCATATTTTTAATTAGATTTTGCCGAACTATATAAGTGAGGGTAATATAGTTTGAAGAAAATAGTGGGAGATACCAATTTAAAACATGACCTAATTTATTTTGATAATTAATAAAAGAATGTATGCTAAAATGTTGTTAATTAATTTATTTACAGAATTTTACAATGTCTAAATTACTATCACTGCGAAGCATATTAGATGCTATTTAACCGGACCAAATTAAACGGATTGGTTAAGAAAATTGAGAATAGTTCTCACGGCTGAAAAGCTATCTTATGTCTTTAATACGTCTATTTCTGCAATGGTTGCAGACAATGCCTCTGAGGAAGATATTGCTACTTTTCGAAAGTGGCAAGATGATGCATAGTTGGCTCAATGCATCATGCTCGCTTCCACGAGTAACGAGCTTCAGCGTCAGCATGAAACTATGAATGCTCTTACTATATTCCTGCACATCAAGTAGTTGATGGTGAGGAAAGTAGGACTGATAGATATCAGATATCTAAGGAGCTCTTCCGATCTAGAATAACCGATGACACTACAGTATAGACAAAAGGTCCTAAACATGACCAATTTGATTGAACAATTAGGACAACAGGTTTTGTCATGGATGGAAAGTTGAGCCAAGATTTGATCTTGCAGTTACTCCTAGACTCCTTTCACAATTGTTGTGAATTTTTCATATGAATAAGCTAGATATCAATCTCGTTGATTTGCTTAACATGTTGAAAAATGTTGAGAGTCACTTTCCAACCAAAAAAGACCATGTCTTACTAGTAGGGGCCAAAGAAATTTATGAAAAGAAGAACGATTCAAAGAAGGTAAATAGAAAGGCAAAAACAAAGGATAATAAGAACAAAACTGATACGGATAGCAAAGGAGTTTGCTTCCACTACAATAAGCCTGGACACTGGAAAAAGAAACTGCGAGAAGCATCTTACAGAGGCTAACAAGAAGAAGCTTAGTGAAGTTTCGGTTACAAATATAATTTTGTTCATGATTAAAATAAATTTTTCTTTAAGTCAGGGTTCTACTTGGGTATTGGACCTCGACTTTGGTTATAATAAATATAGATTTATGAAGGGACCAATCAGAAGTAGAAAGCTAAACAAAGATAAGTAATCCTATGTGTGGAAAATGAAGCAAAGGTTGCTGCATCATCCATAGGAACTTATAGTTTAGCACAACCTACGGTCAAGTCTATTAAGTCAATAAGTTGTTATTGTACTCGAGTTCTCGTTAGAAATATTAATTTCATTTTGTTGTTGGATAACAAAATTTTTGGTATTATATTTCAGAATAATTGTTGTTCTATTTATAATAATAATGTTTTTATAGAACTGAAATATTACTTAATGGATTTTGTGTACTTGACTTACATGAAAAATTATTTTTCAAATTAAACAAACTAGTATAAGAAAAGGAGATAATCATTCAAAAAGTTGAATGTGTGTATTTATTGAAATATAATTGTGAATTATTTGAAAGGTTCAAAGAATTCAGAAATGAAACAAATTGGTAAAGTATTAGGATTCTTTGATCGGATCAAGGAAGGAATACTTGTGCAATGAGTTTCTAGATCATCTCAAATGATTTTCTCACAATAGATGCTTTCTGATACACAATAATTGATTGATGTATCTGAAAGGAAAAATCGTACCTTGTTGAACATGGTACGTTCCATAATGATTTTACCGACATTCCAGTATCCTTCTGGGGTCATGCCCTATAAATGGTTGCATATCTACAAAAAGGTAACCTCAAAATTCGACCTCAAGACTCTATAGGAGTTATGGACAGGGAGGAATTCTAATCTTAAAATGTTAAGATAAGGGTTATCCAACTTATGTGAAAATATTTCAAAGGATAAGCTTGGGACAAGATTTGACAATGACAGATTTGTGGGACATCCTAAAGTAAGTTTAGAGTATATGTTCTATAATCCTACTTAGAAAAAGATATTTGTTGTAAAACACGCTACCTTCTAAGATAAAGGTGTTCATCATTAAAGGGGCTAGTGGGAGGATAATAGATCTTGAAGAGTTCAAGAACCACAAAATATTATAAGTCAAATAAGAAGAACCTGTAGATAGACCTATTGTACCACAATTGAATCGTAAATCTGGAATAGTATCGAAGATACCCGGGAGGTATGGATTTATCATGGATGATGATGATGAGGTACGTATCATAAAAGATGATGATCCGATTACATATGATGAGGTAAGAGTTGTAGATACTCAGGGAAATGGATTGAAGCAAGCTTCTCAAAGATGGAAAATTCGTTTTGATGAGACAATCAAAAGAGTTTGATTTTATCAAAAACAAGAATGAACCTAGTGTGTACAAATGGGTCAGTGAGAGCGTCGTAATATTCCTACTAGTATATATTGATATACTACGGATAAGGAATAACATACCAATGCTATAATCAATAACGATAAAGTTGTCTAAACATTCCTCCATGAATGATTTGGGAAGAGTATCTTAACCCAAGGAATATATATTCATTTGATGCTAAAGTCGTTTAGCAGGGCAAACTCCATCGGATGTCTCATGTTGATGAGCCCTGGAGTGTATCTCTCTTAATAGTCCCCATAGACTCATAAAAGAGAGATCACATGCGTAATTATCATGTATGCAATGAAATGTACGAGACCTGATGTTGATCAGTCATATTCTGGAGAAGTTCACTATGAGTCAATGAAAAACATCTTAAAGTACTTAACCGACACTGAGGATGTGATCATATTCATGGCGGGTCTGAATTAAAACTAGAGGGCTTAATAGACTCGAGTTTTTTCAGACAGACCAAGACGACAGAAAATACACTTTAAGGTAAAGTGTTACCTTGAACGATGGTGCAGTGAATTGGAAAGGTTCTAATCAGCAAAGAGTTGCTGCTTTAGTGATAAAGAAAAAGTATATAACCATAAATGAAGTTACAAGTTGATTGTTTGGATGAAAAGTTCATTACAGAACTAGGAATCGTTCCTAAGTCTCATCTTGGATCTAAACATGTGTTGTGGCACTTTCATTTGATTATGGAATCATTGAAAGATGGGAAATCACTATAGAGATAGTGGATTCTTAAGAACATCATTATATATCCATTAACTAAAGCTTATCCAATAGTAGGATAATCATCACTTAGAGAAGAAGAGCATGAGATACCATGACGATTGACTTTAGTGCAAGTGAGAGATTAAAAGTAGTATGCACACAAGCCAATCATGTTTGATGATAAAACATATACTTTGTAACAATCTTATTCATTTATTAATAAAAAATATTAATTTATTAAAGGCTTTTAATTATCTACATGATGTTGTTTTATAATATATGATAAACCCATAGTTTAAAGCAATGCTTTTAGAATAATGATGATGATCATTCTAATGAGATCTAAATTCTTAGAAAGCTTAAAACTAAAATAGTTCCCAATCGTTGGATTACTAAATTGGGAATTAGTGAATTCGAATAGATTGGTACATACGTTGCTTGCTCATTGGATGAGGATGATTGATCTCATGATCATTTGTGTGGAGACAGTAAAGCAAGTATGTAGGTGCTTATTAGAGAATAAGTTCACTGAACGTGGCTCGCTAAGGAATACCTAATGGAGTTTTATTCGCCTGTCAATAGGAATTCCTGTAGTAATAGTGGTACAAGTGATCCTTGGACTTGAGATCATCATAGTATCTTGTGTATGATGAGTTATACTTTGACTTATTCCTTAAGACCCTTAGGGTATATCAAAGGTTATGCTTGGGTATAATAAGTTGTACATAGAGATAATGTATGATCAATAAAGAATCTACTACTTCTAGTAAAAGAAGAGAAATGTCCTATGTGATTCGATAAATGACAACACAGTAGTCCTTGGCCAAGGCAGAATGAAATTAGAAAGGAGTTTCTAATTTGCATTATTTGGAGTTGTGCATTTAAGGATCGAAATACATATAATTAAATAAAATAGAACTTGACAGTAATTTCATATCTTATATTTAATTGGGACATTGTATGGTAGAAGGATTGAATTGTACGGTAACTGTTTACTCAAAAATTCTTTTATGATTAATGTTGAAATCTATATTATCTGAAAAGTCATTAATCACTATGGAGACTTATCCCTATTGTAGAATAAATATTATTTATTTAAATAAATTAATATTTTAATTTATTTATTTAAATAAGATTAGAATTGTTCTAATTGATTTATTCACAACCGGTTTAATATGGAGAACCTAAAGGGTCACACAATAAAAGGATGAATAATTATTTAAGAAGTTAATGACATAATCGTAATAATAAGTTAAGTATATTTAATTTAATCTATGGTGATAGAATAATTTAAATAGCTTAATAATTATTATTTAATATTTTAGAAATATTAAATATAAATTAATAAGAGGAGTTTATTATATTATTACTATTAAAATTATTTAATTCCTAAAGGAGTTTAGGAATTAATTAATAAAAATACTCTCATAAATCCTAATAAGATTAGTAGGCTAATTAATTAAAAAATTTTAATTAATTATTCCTAATAAGATTAGGAGCACAATTAATTAAAGGAGTTTAATTAATTAAAATAAAATCCAATTCCTTAATTGTTAAGAAGGGTTGCCCACATCTATAAATAAGAGGAGTGTTATTATGGGTGTTAGAGTTGTTGTTGTCTTTTTAACAATAGACGTAATTCTAATAGTTGGGGGAGTACACCATTTTCTATGAGAGATAGAAAAACTATGGTTTTGCCAAACACCCATCTTCTTGAATCTTTCTTCTTCCTTGGTGGATCACCTCTAGAGGCCAAACACTTGGGTGGCTAACATTGATCAAAGGAAGGAACCAAACCTGGTGGATTCAAGTTGAACGCGAAAGGGATTGGAGGTGAACTTGTACCTGAGGAAGCTCGAATCTTCAAGGGTATAATTTTTGTTCTTCATATCTTTTTGTTTAATTAATAATTGTGTATAAAGGATGATTCGGGTATATGGTTTGTAAAATTTTAAAATCTGAATTTTCTACGTTTCCGCTTATTTATGCAATTTGATTGCGTTCATGAATATTACAAACCTAAAAGAATATGCTCTTGCAGTAGCAATATCGAGAGCGAAAGTTCACAAAATATTCCCTGAAGCGATAAATGAAACTATATTCACAGAAGTGATATTATGTCTTATAGTGACTGTACAAAATAATGAGTTTTTTGCTGAAAAACCAACAATCTCTCTCGACCGATTCTATTACATTCCCTGAAGTGAATGGAACCTCATTTGATAATCATAGAGCAAATTATGGTTATGGTTGTGGTTGTGGTAGTGGACGTGAAAAGAACAATCAATATAGAAAAGGGAATGTACCCGTCGTACTCCAAAATATTTGGTAGATTTGTACCAAGACTTCATAAAAGAAAAGGAAATAAAATTGAAATAAATTTTATTGATCATAATGATCCTGAAGATCCCATAAATTATTTTGACTTTTCAAATAGAGTGGATATATGTTATAATGGTTATCATATTGAAACCAATATTGAAGACAGTGAAAAATTTCTTTATATTATTTCAATAGTATCGGCCGAGAAGCTCATATTAGAAAAATTGTATATTTTCTCTTTTGGGTTATATTATACTAAAATGAGAATAGTTGAAACAAACGTTGTAATACACCAGAAGTGTGCAATACACCAGAAGTGTTCGGATCCAAATGTTTTTATGATTTGGCATGATCATTTAGGATCAATAATGATGCATTGAATTATTGAAAACTCCCATGAACATCCCTTAAAGAACCAGAAGATTCCTTTACCTGTTGATTATATCAAAATAAATTAATTACCAAACTATCACATTTAATTATTGTTATTTAGTGTTCATCTTTCTAAGAAAGAATTCAGAGTGATATTTTTAAGGTATATTTTGAGGATTGTTATTTTAATAGTCTTCCCACCATTAGGGGGAGAAAAGTCGTTGCCTGAAGCACGACGTGAGATCATTGCCTGAAGCACAACGGGAGATTAATTGGAATGTTTCAACGTTATTTAATCTTGATCCTTACACAAATCAATATGAACTAGAAGTTCAAAGGATAATTCATTTGCAATGAATTACAAATCAATTACCAGAATTATTCATCGATAATAAGAAAATAGTTATATCTCACATTTTAGTTGCTAATACTCTAGCAGAGATCGAAGTCCCTGTAAGACAATCATTTAATACAACATCAAATTGAATTAAAACCACACCTGAAGCGTGGAAGATCTATCGGTGTTAAAAAATAAAATTTCCTAGAACGAGAAAGTACAAGAAAAATAAGTTGTAGTCTATAAAGAGGCTATACACATGAAACAGGCTACAAAATTTATCGATCTATCCAAAATTTATGAACAAAAATCTCTAGTAAATAAAACTCTTGAAGAGTTATCCCCTGAAGAGGACTAGGTACCTAAAAATAACGAGATATCGATACATTATGTATATACATGAGACGTATATATTGGATAGAAATAAAATTATTGTCGACATCATATTTTCATATAAAGTTGCTATGGATATTACCAGAAGTAATGATCATGTATATGAACCACAAATCGTTGATGAATGTAGAAATATTTGGCTAATGTGAAAAGAGGCGATTCAAATAGAATTAAATTCACTAAGTAAATGTCAAGTTTTTGGACCTGTAGTCCGAACACCTAAAGGTGTAATGCCTGTTGGATACAAATGGGTATTTGTACATAAACAAAATGAGAAAAAAAATTATAAGGTACAAAGCGCGACTTGTAGCACAAAGGTTTCTCGTAGAAACCTGGTATTAATTACAAAGAAACATATGCTCCTGTAATGGACACAATTACATTCAAATTTTTAATTATCTTGGTAGCAAAAGAAAATTTGGATATGCGATTAATGGATGTTGTTACATCATATCTGTATAGATCATTAGATAATTATATCTACATGAAAATCCCTAAAGGATATTAAATGTCTGAAGCATATAATTCTACATCTCGAAGTATGTATTCTATCAAGCTACAAAGATTCTTATATGAGTTAAAGTAATCCAGATGCATATTGTGGTATAATCGCCTGAGTTGATATCTTTTGAAAGAAGGATTTGAGAATAATCCAATTTGTGCATGCATTTTTATCAAATGATCATAATATGGATTTGCTATTATTAGTATATTTGTTGATGAAAGATCTTTCTCAAAAGAGTCGACAAAAATAACAAATTTGAGATGAAAGATATTGGTAAGACAAATTTTTGTCTTGGCCTACAAATTGAACTATGGAATTCTTGTTCATCAATCAACATACACAGAAAAAGTCCTGAAGTAACTTTACATGGATAATGTTAATCCTTTAAGTACTCCAATGATGGGTTGGTCACTTGATATCAAGAAATATCCGTTTTGACCACAAGAAAATGATGAAGAAACTTTTGGTCTTGAAGTACCATATCTTCGTGAAATTGGTGTTTTGGTCCTGAAGTACAATATCTTAATATAATATGTACTTTGATGTATCTTACAAATTTGACAAGACCTGATATAACATTTGCAGTTAACATACTAGCAATGTATAGTTATGCACCAACTTGTAATGAAATTAAACATATTTTACGTGAGACTATTGATTTTGAATTATTTTATCCAAAGGTTGATAAAACTAAGCATATTGCACCAAAATTATTTTATACACATGAGCCCCAAAAGAATGGCTATATTGATATCAAGCATATATGATCATGAGATAATTTGGTTGATATATTCATTAAGTTATTACCAACTATGATTTTGAAGAAGATGGTGCACAATATTGGCATACTTCGACTTAATGATATTTTTACCATGAACAATGGAAATTCTATATACTTATGAAGGGGAGTAAAAAGGATATGTGCTAATTGTACTCTTTTTCCTTCGCTAAGGTTTTTTTCCATTTGGTTTTCCTTTGCAAGGTTTTAATGAGGCAATCCCAAGGTACTAGAAGTTATACAAGAATATTGTACTCTTTTCCTTCGCCAAAATTTTTTTTTCACTGGGTTTTTATTTGGTAATGTTTTTTTAACGAGGCATATTCTTAGAAAATTGCTACAAAAGAACTCCATCCATTCTATATGAAGACAATGCTGTATGTATAGCTCAATTAAAAGGAGGATACATTAAAGGAGATAGAACAAAGCATATCTCAGCGAAATTCTTTTTCACACATGACCTTGAAAAGTGTGGTAGTATTGATGTTCAACAAATTCGCTCAAAAGATAATCTAGCAAATTTGTTCACCAAAGCATTACCAACTGCAACGTTTGAAGGATTGCGTCACAATATTGAAATGCGACAGTTGAAAGACTTAATGATATATTCATGAGGGGTAGCTAATACGCACTGCACTCTTTTTTCCTTAACCAAGATTTTTCCCATTGGGTTTTTCCTGGTAAGGTTTTTAATGAGGCAGTTTTCAATGCGTATAGCTATACAATAGACATCCAAGGGGGAGTGTTATAAAATTAAGTATGTCTAGATTCATATTATGGATGTATAGGTACATGTAATTTCCATGTCCATTGAGTTATGAAACTCATAACCTTTGAGTTTTGTAACCTACTAGTATTTATGTTAGTATTGATGTAATTATATCTATAAATAATAACATTTGTAAAGTGAATGATGGATATAATATCAAAGTAAAAAGAGAATGTTCTCTTTTCTCTAATCTTGTTTGTTTTTGATTTTAGTAATATTTTATAATAATATACACGATTTTGCCAGTATACTTAAGTAAGCACACACACACACTTATATGTTGCATGCACACAAGCTTTAAATATATTTTAAAGATACCAACTTGCATGTTTATAATACTAATATATATATATGCATGATTTTAGTTTTCAAACATGTATTTATAATATGAGTAGAAATATATATATATATATATATATATATATATATATATATATATATATATATATATATATATATATAAGTAATAAAATAATTTTTGAAATAATAAAATTAATTTGAGAATAAATAGAAAATGCCCACATGATTTAATCAATATCTCCATCTTCTTTCAAAATAAGGTTAAACCATACACGGAGTGTAGGTTCTGCCCGTTTAATATTGTAACGAATGATTTGTTTGAATTGTGATTCTGAGGACAGAATCCTTATAAGGAGGGAATGATGTAACATTCTATAATTTTAAATTATTATAATAAATATTTATTGATTTATATAAATATTTAATGGACAGGTTTATTGATTGAATAATTAATTGTTTAATTTGAGTGATGTAGTTTATTTAATTATTTGTTGAATAAATAATTAAATAGTAGATATTAAATATTTATTGGCAATATTAAATATTTATCGAATTATGGCAATTGGAATTGGTGTGATTTAATTAATTATTTGTTGTGTAATTAATTAAGGAGCTAAATAAATTAGTTGTTATGAGATTTATAATAATTAATTTAATTAATAAGCTAGAGAGCTTATAGTGGTTTTAAATAAATAATAATATTTTAAATGAGAAATTGTAGTTTAAAACATTAGTTGGTTAAATGAAATTATAATTATAAAAGAAATTATAATTATTTATGTGTTAAAGTAATTTAATAGATTAATGTTTTAATTGATTTATTTAATTAAATGAATGTGTGATTAATAACTTTATTATAAAGGAGTTATTAAAATAAATTAAAAGAGTTTTTTTGCCAAACATGCCTTATGGCATAATAAGTCTTTAATATAATAGTATTTTAATTGGATTTTACCAAACAAGGAGTAAGTAATAATGAGTTATTTTATTAAGCTTAACCAAACAAGCCTTATGGCTTTTGATTTTCAAAATAAAAATAACTGATGTCAGTTATGTGAGAGTTATATTATATATTTAATATATACATTATATCTTATACGTTATATTATAATACGTAAGATAGAGGAGAGAGGTTAGAGAGAAAGAAAGAAAAACTTAGAGGAAGAAAAGAGAAGAAGAAGAAGAAAAGAGAAAAGGGAAATAAAACTTGAGAGAATTCCTTGAAGGTTTGAGAAAGGAATTGAAGAAAAGTAATTGATAGTCAAAAGTAGCCATCAACTTTTCAATCAAAGGTAGGAGCTTAACCTTTTTCTTTAAAAGTCTAGTTCTCTGTAAATAATTATGGATGATGAATTTCTTATGTATATAGCTTTAGATGATGATTGTTGTTGTAAAACTATTTTTCTTGAATGTATGTATGATTATAATCAATTTCTTTATGTATGTATGCAAATTAGTGTTCATATGAAATATATATATAAGTATGGCTATTTTAAAATAGAAATTAAGGTTTTAATTATTGTTAAATTGATAAATTGATTATAAGAATTGCTAGAGTATGAAAAATCATAATCATGATGCTTAGAAATTTCTGTTTTGATTGAATAACAAAATCACAGTGTTGAATTTCATGGAAAATATCAAAAATGGTGTTTTTGCCAAAAACATTAAAATTGGGTGTTGGATAATTGATGTTTGTGCTAATTGATGGATAGAAACATGTTAGGAGTACTCGCAATATGTTTATATGATGTCTATATGCAATTTTCATAATAATCAGTCTATTAGATTCGAGCTTTTTGGCCAATTTGGCTTTTTCTTTCATGGTTGCCGAAGCTGTCAGTCGACGCTGACAGTTTGCGCCGCGGCGCGGCCCAGCAGTTCATTGCTGGCGCCGCAGCGCCATCACCATGACGTAAGCGCGGCCTGTTGCACAATCACTGCGCCGCAGCGCCGGCTCATAGTATAATCGCTGCGCTGCAGCGCCGACTCAGCGCCGCAGCGCGAGCCACAGTACAAACTGTGGCGCCGCGGCGCGGCTTGGCAGAACTGTCTGACAGTTTTGTTTAAATGTACAAAACTTGAAAATAAATGTTATGTGTTTATCATAATAATGTTAAATGATAATTTCAGTATGATTAGACTATGAACTATCATGTTATTAAGTATTATCTACTTAAAAAATAATTGATTATGTGAATGGGTAATTCAACCCATATGATGAATGTAATTGTTTATATAAATGTACAATGTTGGTTAGGACTAATTATGTCAATATGACATATGTTTAAGGTATTAATTCAAGTGGTAAAAGTGTAGCTTGTGCTAAAGGCAAGTTTCCTAAACCTACTTTTTACATTGAGCAAGTTCCTAAGCCTTAACTTTTGATATTTAGCAAGTTCTTTATTGTATAAGTTTTCTAATCATTGGTGTTATTGAACTAATTATTGTTTCAATTTCGATTATCATATAATGGTGTAAATTTATTTGGAACAAGTTATTCTTGTACTTAACTTGTGGTTTAGCATGTACAATTATATACATGTTGTAGATGTTTATTATTCAATTAACCTTGTTTTATTATTGTTCAAGCAAGGTAGGTTGTAATTATTCAACTTGTATGCTATTAGATTATCCCTAAAGCATGATGTCAATTTATAAACATCAATTAAACTATGATTATTCCATAGTATACAGTTATGTCGTTTGTAATCAACTAAACCCTAGTTGATTACCGTTGAATTCTAAATTACCCCATGATGTATCCAAACCAAACTCACTTTGGTACGGACTTGTATTCTAAATACTGAGAAGAACAACTCTTTTATAAGAGGTTACGCTTAGCGTTGAAATGGTTGTGCAGAATACATTGTACGAAGGGTTGATCCCCCTAAGTACGTGAAGTCCTTATAGTCTTATGACTGTTAAAGTTTAAGTTGAAAAATTACTTATAACTGTGGACATGGTTCGTGGTCATTAGACCCTCAGTAAAGGTTAAAACTTTCCAAAAGTTAATAGAATATATTGTTAAATTCTATTGAGCTTAATGTTGACAACTGATGTAAAAGTTTAATGATTTAATTATTGTTATTTCAAGTGGGCCTTGTTTGCTCACTCTTGCCTGTAAAATTTCTTACAGCTAAGGTTGAAACTGGTGATGTACCTAATACCAGTAAAGTGAAAGGAAAGACGAAACAATGCTGAAGACTTGTAATAGTTGAATAGTTTATTTTCAGACTTGAGTTAAAGATTGTAATGAAGTTTATTTTAATTTTCCGCATGAATGAATGAATGTTTGTAAAGGTTAGATAACCTGGGGAGATTTATTTAAATTTAATTCTGTATGGGCAGGTTTTATTTATTCAATTTTATTATAATTGGGTAGTTAGAAATGAATGTTTTGATTACGTGAACATCAAATCTTGAGGAAATGAAGTACCGGGATTTGGGGGTGTCACAGGTTGGTATCAAAGCTTTAGGTTATGAACCTTAGGTGGGGGAAAAGCCTTAGGAAGTAACCTTTGAAAAGATAGTGGAGTTAACTCTTATCGAGTTTTAAGAAAGAAGTAATAAAACACTTATGTGCTTATGTGTTTATAACTTATGTGCTCGCGAGTGTCGAGTAGAATGATTAATAACTAAAACTTTAAAATTTTGTTGTCAGGATGACTAATGTCGGAGAATCCAGTCAAGTTAGGGAGGAGGGACCTCAAGTGCCTATAGAGGAGGAGCCTCGCGACATTCAGGTAACATTGATATAAGAATTCAATAAAACAAGTTTAAGGATAAATTTTTAAAGATTTATAATTTAATTTATCCAGAAATCAATAACGTCCAAATTGTAAACATGATACTGCTTTGTTGAGTAAAATTCAAGAATAATATTGTACCAAAAATAATTTGGACCGAAAACGAATCAATTTTTATCATGAATAGTACCCCGGGTGAATAGTACTCGAGTGAATAGTACCCCGTGAATAGTACTTCGGGAATAGTAACTCCGTGAATAGTACTCCGGCATGACAAAGTTTAAACTTATCAAGAATGCTCATAATAATATTTTCATGAAAAGATACTGGATGAAGCGCAAATATCAAGGATATTCTACTAATTTCATGGAGTTTAGAAGCCAAAACTTAACAAAATGAGTATAGAATTTAAAATCTGAAACGAAATAATATTACTTACACACTACAGAGTATGGAAGAAAATATTATTTCATATGAATACTGAACAAAAATAATATCCCTTACCTTTAAAAGAAGAGTATTCCAACTGGTATAGCAGGGATATTCTTGAAGAAAACTTTCACTATTTTCTATGCTCAAAGCTTTCTAAAACTTGAAAGAAATACGGTCAATATTATAGAATAAGAATTCTCTGATTCTTGTGCGATTTTCAATTCTAACTAAGCATCCTATTTATAGGAGAATGGAAAGGATATTATTTAAAAAATTTATCACGGACGCACAGTGGGATATCAGACGAAATATTCACGGGCGAAAGAAGAGGAAAATCAGACGCCCAATCTTTTAAAATTATTCATATAAAACAAACTTATATATATAAATATACACACCCATCTCTATCACCTCCCTCACCACATCTCATCCCACACACACACACACATCACTATCATTAAATTTTTTCTTCCCATTACTACTACTTTCACCACACATTTCCTCACATACGTACATACTTTCAAAACCCACACCCATATTTTCAAACACACACCCACATTTTCAAACCCACATGTTTATATTTATATATATATATATATATATATATATATATATATATATATCATACAATACAATACCTTCCATACTCGATAATCTACCCCCACCCCCATTTCCATTTCATTTTTCTTCCATATGTGGCCCCACCTTTATTATAAAGAATAAATTTCAACCGATTATTTTTAAAAAATGGGTAAATGGGGATCCAAATAATAAGCAAAATTTATAACAAATACTTCATAAAAAAATCATCTCAATATTTTTAACAACATTTATCATCATTATTATAATTCGCAATATTTAACAACCATGTCGTTCCCAGGAAAGAGGGGGCTTTCCAATAAGGATTTCTCCCTATTGGCGCGCAATTAGGTGACCAAACCTCTCCTTGACAGAACTTCTAGACATCGTCAATATTGTAAATAATAATATTAATAACTTTGACGGCTCAATTATTGATTTACTAATATATAAAATATTGACAATAATTAAATCAAATAACGTGAGATACTATGTAGCAATTACTGTTGCAATAATTGAACAAAACTGTGTAACTTCTCACGTAAGCATCAGTATTCAATACCGTGTGCTACTGTGCAACCACGCGTATTACTGTACTTTTCATCACTGGGTAATTTAACAGTTAACGGTAAAACTTCCTCCATTACTTTTATAAAAAGGTATTTCTGTCGTTTTCTAACTCCGATAATAATTCCACTGTGGGGTCCACCAATGATTGTGCCGTCGTACGAATATTTCCTGTTGAAACGAATATTCCCCGACCAATCGAATATAATATAACAACTTGCGTACTTTACAAAATATATAAATATTACCCACAACTATAACATTATATCAAATTTACTCCTAATATTCAAAAATGATATTTATAAAAAAAATTCATCTTTATTCATAAAAGTTGGGGCCTTACAGGCAACAACGGTAAAAACTTGTTGGGTAAAATCTAATTACGTAAAACACGCAAGTATACGTGGTCAACAAGTAATAAAGTGAAAGTAGAGTATCGTTTTCACGAGGAATTATTAATACAAATTTCCAAATACTAACTCTTAATCAAACTAATTTTATTTAAAAAATCAATTTAAGATTATGAATTAAATTATTTAATTAAACTAATGATTATGGAGATTTAAGATCACAACTTCACATATTACTTCATTTAAATTAATACACGTCTTATCAATTATTCTCTATCCTGAATTGTTAATCAAGAACACTAAAGCAGATAAAACCACCTCTCGATGCATAGTACCCATACTCACTTAAATCCACAGATGACAGAATTAAGCAAGACACCCTAATTAACTAATCCACTATATCTCTACGTGAATTACAATTAAAAAGGATTTAAAGCACAAGTTCTCTATGGGATTACATATGGCGTAAATGCATATCTCTATCCAAAACACGAATCATGAATTCCATCTGTGCAGAAATCACAAACACATGCTATCATGATCAGATTTAAATCTATACTCCTCTCTCGATTTCATATAGATTATCACGGTAATTGTTAGCTAGAAAATTAAGCAATTAAGTCCAAATCACAATAGACAATCCTCACGATAAAACATAATAATTGATAGCGAAGCATATTAAAATAAACTACACATTAAGATCCATTGTAGTCTCAAACAAAGAATTAGTTCATTGAATCAAAACTAAGACTCCACACTTGAATAAACATTGAAAGACAAAAATAAGAGTAGAGTAAAGAATAAATTTGTTATCATCAAATGTCCATCTTCCTCAAGCTGCTGCTCTTGATCTTCAATGGTCTCCAAGTTGCATCAATCTCCAAATCTCATAAGAACTAGGATTTTTGCCTAATGTACTCTAATCTAATCTAATGCAATCCTCTCTTTTTTGCCTCCCATCACGTATTTATAGGCTACAAGTCTTATTTTTAGCTTAGGAGCAAACCCAATCCAATTTGGAGTAAAAAAGGTATCAAAATTCAACCTAAAATGCGTCAAAAACTTGTTCCGGCACGTACCCCCGCCTCGGCGGGGGTTTTTGCACTGATAAGCCCGCCCTGACTAGCTATGCTACTATTTTTAGGCTTATACCCTCGCCCCGGTAGGGGTTTTGTATGCAAAATGCCCGCCCCAGCGGCCTTCCTTTTTCTACTGCAGTGTCCTATGGTAAAATGACCATAACTTTTAATATGGGAGGAGTTATGAGGCCTGTCACCTTTTAAATTGAAGATCTCGACGAGTTCTACAACTTTAATTCTTTAAGAATTGAGAAATAACGGACGGATGAAGGTCAAAATTAGGTTGGAAGTGACTGCTATGCAAATTGCCACCCAAAACAGTGAAGTTTAACATCTGTTGGTACAAAGGTCATAACTCTTGCATCCGAACTCCGATTGGAATGATTCAAGATGTTCCAGAAAGCTAAGAAGAAGCTCTACAATATAATCCAAATTCCAAGCTAAGAACATGAAATAAACATGAAAGCCCAAATGATGTTCGAATTACTTTTCTTTGCGATTTCATACCAATTCTTTGCAATTTCATACCAATAGTCGCTCACACAGCTCCCAAGCATATAATCTACAAAATGAACACAAAATGCATGAAAAGTGACAAAGAAACATAAGTTTAAGTAACTAATTCAAGTAATAGATACTGATTAAGTCGGTGTAAAACCTACTTATCAAACACCAAGTAGGAGATAAAGAGAGGAAAGCCAGACGTTTTGAACAAGGACTGAAGCCTCGGTTGTTCAAAAAGGTGTCAGTTCTTCAGATCAATTCTTTTGCGACATTGTTGGAGAAGGCCATTATTACAGAGGGAGGTAGTGAAGCTTTGAGTTTGTATAATAAGGAAAAGAAAGGTAAGAACACGGGAGGAGATAGCCGTGGAGGAAGCAGTAGCGGGGGAAGTAATTTAAGAAAGAGGAAGTGGGGGAATCACAACAACAAGAAACTAAACAATCAAGTGGGGGAGTTTTGTAGAGAGTTTAAGAAGAGAGCAGAGGGATGGTGTGGAAAGAATCACCAAGGTGAGTGTTGGAATGGGCGTAATATCTGCTACAACTGTGGCCACGAGGGACATATTTCGCCCAACTGCCCGAAGCCCAAGAAGGTAAAAGGTTATGATGCTTGTGGCTCAGCGGACCACCTGATTAAAGACTGCCCAAAGAAAGGAAGCGGCGGAGGAAGCAGCCAGCAAAGGGGAAGCAACAAACTAACGATTGGTGGACCGATGCCATCCAACCATCTAACTGCCAGAACATTTAACATGATTGTCCAAGACGTAGTAGTTGCAAAGGACGTGGTGTCAGGTATCATCCATATCAATGATATAAATTTTTATGCATTATTTGAGTTTGATGCCACCTGTTCTTTTGTATTTGACGAATTTGCTAGTCAACTAAATCTATGCCGAGAACAATTAGGGAATCCCTTGAACATAGAAGTTGTAAATAAGGAAGTAATTCCTACAGAATATGTTTACCGTAATTATCACGTAAATATTAGAAATCATGAGCTAAGCATAAACTTGATCCCGATAAGATTGGGAGAGTTTGACATAAAATTGGGAATGGATTGGTTGTATAAGCATGTTGCGATAACTGATTCTCAGAATAAAAGTGTAAACCTTTAGACTCCGAATAAGTCTAAGGTAGTGTTTTATAGTAGCTCATTGCTTAAGCAATCGTGTTACCTTACGATGATGCAGGCCAAAAAATTATTAGGAAAGGATGTGTAGGTTACTTAGCTTACATTGTTGAAACTCAAAAAAAAGGGAGTAGAAATTAAGTTTATATTCATAGTGAGAGAATTCCAAGATGTATTTTCGAATGATCTGCCAGGTCTTCCGCTAGATAAAGAAATCAAATTTGTAATAGACTTAGCACTGAGAACGGCACCAATTTCGAAAGTCTCATATCGTATGGCTCTAGTAAAAATGAAGGAATTGATGATATAATTGCAAGAGTTGCTAGATAAGGGTTATATTCGGCCGAGTGTGTCTCCTTGGGGAGCACCAGTGTTGTTTGTAAAGAACAAGGATGGATCCATGAGACTCTATATCGATTATCAAGAATTGAACATAGTGACAATTAAGAATAGATATCTATTACCGAGGATAGACGACCTTTTCGATCAACTGAAGGGAGCGAAGTGTTTCTCGAAGATAGATCTACGGATGGGTTATCACCAGTTGAAAGTACGGGAGGAGGACATATCAAAGACAGCGTTTCGAACTCGTTATAAACATTTCAAATTTCTGGTGATGTCATTCAGGTTGCAAATGCTCCGGTAACATTTATGGACTTGATGAACCGAGTCTTCAAGCTATTCTTAGATAAATTCATAGTAGTTTTCATCGATGATATCTTGTTCTACTTAGAGGCGAAAGAAGAACACGCCGAACATCTGAAGATGGCTTTGGAGGCGCTAAGGAAAGAGAAGCTGTACGCAAAAATTTTTAAGTGTGAATTTTGGATGAAGAAGGTTCGATTCTTAGGACACATGGTGGATAAGGATGGAATTTTAGTAGACCCTGCAAAGGTAGAAGTAAGGAGTAATTGGGAGCAGCCAAAGATGCTAACAGAGGTAAGAAGTTTCTTAGGGTTAGTCGGGTATTATCGAAGATTTATCCAGGATTTTTCTAAGATAGCAACCCCATTGACCAATCTAACGAGGAAGGCGGTGAAGTTCGTATGGACGGACAAGTGTGAAGAAAGTTTCCAAGAGCTGAAGAAGAGACTAAGCGAAGCGCCTATATTATCATTTCCAGATGATACATGAGGATTTGTGGTGTATAGTGACGCATCACACAGAGGACTTGGATGTGTGCTAATGTAGCATGACAAGGTCATTGTGTATGCGTTATGATAATTAAAGGATTATGAAAAACGATACCCTACTCACGACTTAGAGTTAGCGGCAGTAGTTTTTGCGTTAAAGATTTGGAGACATTATTTGTACGGAGAGAAATGTGAGATATACACGGACCACAAGAGTCTGAAATATATTTTCACACAGAAAGAGTTGAACATGCGTTAGAGAATGTGGTTAGAATTAATCAAGGATTACGACTGCGATATTTTTTATCACCCGGGAAAGGCAAACGTAGTGGCCGACGCGCTAAGCATGAAACGAAGGGAGAAATTGTTTCAATTGACAACTCAGGAGTTAATAAGGGATATGGAGAAATTATAGATAAAAGTAAAGGGACTGGATAGGTCTGAAGAAAAATTATTTGCAGTGGAAGGTCGTCCAACCTTGTTGGACAAAATAAAGGAATCATAAGAGAAGGATGAGGAGTGCGAGAACATCTGGAAGATGGTCACGAAAAATGATGAAGAAAAGTTCAAGGTGGATAAAGACGGTATTTTGAGATTCGACGGGAGAGTGTGGGTGCCAGCGGTAACCGAGTTGAGGGAAAAAATTTTACACGAGGCACACAATACGACGTATTCCGTTAATCCATGAGGCACAAAGATTTAACGAGATTTGAGGCAACATTTTTGGTGGCCCAATCTAAAACGAGAAATTTTAGAGTGCATTAGTAGATGTCTTACTTGTCAACGAGTCAAATCAGAGCACCAGAGGCCGAGTGTTCTACTTCAACCATTGGAAATACCATAGTGAAAATGGGAGCACATTATGATGGACTTCATGGTAAGACTTCCAGTCACGCAGAAAGGTTTTGATGCCATTTGGGTTATTGTAGATTGACTAACAAAGACGACTCATTTTCTACCTATCAAGATCCAAAATAGTTTGAATCAGCTAGCGAACTTATACGTAAAAGAAATTATTTCGCGACATGGAGTGCCAGGATCGATTGTTTTTGACCGAGATCCATGCTTCAAGTTAAAATTCTAAAAAAGCTTGCAAGAGAGGATGGGAACATAGCTGAGGTTAAGTACTGCTTATCATCCGCAAACAGACAGACAAAGTGAACGAACGATACAAACGCTAGAGAATATGCTTAGAACTTGCGTGATGGACTTTAAAGGAAGTTGGGACGATCACCTAACCCTAGTGGAATTCACATATAACAATAGTCACCATGCGTGTATAGGCATGCCACCATAACAAACTCTTTACGGGAGAAAGTGTAGAACACCGTTGTGTTAGGATGAAGTCGGAGAACGAAATATGCTAGGACCAGAATTAGTTCAACAAACCGCGGACGTGGTAACAATGATAAGAGCTAGACTAGCAGCTGCACAAGATCACCATAAGAAATATGCTGATTTTCATCATTAGGACCATAACTTTGAAGTCAAAAGTTATGTTTTCTTGAAAGTATCACCCTAGAAGGGAAAAATACGATTCAGCAAGAAGGGAAAATTGAGTCCGAGGTTCATATGACCATTCGAGATATTGAAATGAGTGGGTGAAGTGGCATACCAAGTTGCATTACCACCTAAGTTGGAGCACATCCACAATGTATTTCAAATCTCCGTGTTGCGTCCGTACAAGCCTGACTACAAACACGTGATTTCCTACGAGTCCATTCAAGTGGAGAAGAATTTGGCATATGAAGAAATTCATGTCCAGATATTAGATAGTAAAGAGCAGAAATTAATAAATAAAATTATATCTTCTGTTAAAGTACTTTGGCGAAACCACGACGGCGAGGAGGCCACGTGGGAATTAGAAGATAGGATGCGAAGGGACTATCCCTATCTATTCGTGTAACCATGTACCAATTCTGAGGATGAAATTTTTATAAGGGGGTGGATGTAAGAGGCGTGAATTTCATGAATAAATAATTATTCTGATATAATAAGAAAATGAATATTTATTTGAATATAAATATTAAGGTGTTGTGAGATGATTAATACAAATTGAATGTATAAGAATTGGGGAAAATGTGGAGTTTGTGATGAGATTTGTGAAATGCCTTGTGTGGCATGAGAATGAAAATTTAAGTGGTTTAATTTAATTAAGGAATGAATAAATTAAGAAGTAAATGATTAATTAATATTATATTATTAAGTAATTGTTATTGCGAATAATGGAATACTAATGAGTAAAGTAATTTACATAATTAGAATTATATTTATCAATTGAATTGATGTGTGCAAGATATGAGATAATATATAGTACCTACATTAAAAAGAAAGTGTAGTGTGACACTTTAAGGTAACTTTATAATATATAAAACTATATACTAAAATGGAATGAATTATAAGTTACTTAAATAATGCTTATGTGCCAGCATGTATGTGTGAGAACATTAAAGATGTACTATATCAAAGAATTACAAATTATTTCAATAAGTGAGTCTAATTAGAATAATAAAGTTTTAAGGAGATTAAATTGTTAGTGACCAATTAATTGAGTCCATACATGTTATACATATTAATTAGACTGGACTAATGTACATGGATTATATGATGTGGGTACATAAATAATTCCTAACTTTCTATTATGTAATAGCATTAACACACTGAAATTATATTTTTAAAATCCAAAAAGACAAACTAAGCATTTTATAACCAAGTTGTTGAGTTTTTAAACCGTGTCCCATATTAAGTGACCAACATAGTGCTCAAACAGTGACCAAATAGTAGCCTAACTCAATTTGCGCATAAACAAGTCGGCAATTGATGGCTATATAGCTGTGATCATGAACTGAGATATTGGCAAAAAAGGAGTTGGTGGTCTCTTTTCATCAAACTCTCTCAATCCAATGAATTCTTCTTCCATCCCATGGTTTAATTTCTTGGACAATGGCTTGGTATGGTCAGTAAGTTTTCTATAAATTGAGCACTTCCCTTCATTTTCTATGTTCCTGAGATTTCTTGGTTAGTGGCTATAGAGAGTGTGAGGGAGTAGTTTGAATTTGAGAAGAAGTTTTGTCCAATTCAAAGCAAGGTATAACATCATATTACATTCTTAATTTAATTTTTAGTAATGTTTGAATATATATGAATTCTTACTAATTGGGTTTATAACGCCCCTATATCTATACTCTCACGATATCCGATATGGTGCTTACTACTAGTCAATGTATATAACACATTCAAATCTATACGCCCATGGTATCTGATTATATGCTTATATCTAATTAAGTGACTTTATAATTATAACCAGATGCAATTCCCATAGATCTAAGATTCACAGTATCCCATAAAAGATAATAATTCCCAGGAGAATAATTGTTGTGTTTGGATACCCTCACTTGGATTTATGAACTATATCTGTGAATAGTATATATCTATCCAAAATTCAGAGTATCAGTAATAACATGAACAGTCCATATTACCAATACTCTCACTTAGATGTATAGTTTATGTCATGCGATTTACACTATCTTATCGATGGTACCTATTTATCTAAAATCTAGAGTATCAACAACAACATGAACAATCCATGTTGTCAATACCCTCACTCAGAGAAATAGTTCCCAAGGATCTCAAACTAAATTAGAAATTCTAATTACATCTATATATGTAAAGACAACACGGTTGCGAAAATAAAAGATGATATATATATATATATATATATATATATATATATATATATATATATATATATATATATATATATATAAGGTTGGATTACAAGATTCTTCATACATAATTTACTAATACACAATATTACATTCAATTAGACAATAAAATAAACTAATCTAAGCATGGATGCTTCCCTTTATTAACTCCAGAAGTGCCAGGGTTACCATCTAATATTGCAAAGGGAATAATTTGCAAGGGTGAGCTATGACATGCACAACAGGTTCTATATTTATAACAATATATGATTTAAAGAAGTATAACAATTTTAAATTCAACTGATTGTTGCTACCATTTCTAGAATTTCTTTTTCAACCATTTTTGGGCTTTTTATTTCTGTCAGTTACATAGACTTAGAAACTTTGTTTAGATATCAGATAGGGGATTAGCCTATTCAATATCCTAGGAGTATGCATCTCATCCTACTAGTGCTCACATGCACCCAATGTCAATATATTATTGACCAAACATTGATCCCTTTTCGGGATACACAACTTCAGTATAGGATGTCTTACAAAAGCAATTTGGTTTGACACAATAGTTTATGCTCAATAAACAGTATCATATGAATAAATAATTCATTTCTTAGTTATGTTAAAGCTATAGCGATAACTTTGCAATAATTTGCAATTCAAGTTTAGGTTTAGTATAACATACATCAATTCAAGATAGGAATTTTGTTTAACAAGTACACAGGGTTGGAGAAACTTGCGTAAGTAATAATTTAGGTTTAGTAAACTTGCCTGAGCGAAGATCAGTCAAGCAATGCTACTTGATTCGTTAATAAATACCTAAGATGTTCATTCATATAAATCTAACACATTAGTATTGTTAACAATACTCAAATACATAAACTACATATGTTCGATTTAAGTTTGATATGGTTTCGGTGTTTAATGACTTTATCGGGTACTTAATAAGTTGATAATTCGATTAAACTTTATTTATAAGCTTTATTATATTTTTAGATAATTTAAATATCATTTATTCAAATTTCTAGAAGCTTATAATAATTTTCAAGTATTTATTTATCCCTTAAATGATTTTTAAATCATTTATGTCTATTTCTAAATAATTTAATATTTACTTAGATTATTATAAAAACTTTGTTTTCTGTTTTTAAATAATTTATAATCATTTATTATGATTTTTATATCATTAATATTATTTTTCAATAATTATTTATTATTTATAAGTTTTTATTCTAATTACTTTATTATTAACTTAATTATTAATAATATCCAAATAAATTAAAATATTTATTGAATTTATGAAAAAAATATTAAAAGTTAATTATAATAACTTAAAATAATTTTCAAAACTGTTTTTATATTTATTTATTAATTATTCATAATTTTTATTAATTAATTTCTCAGAAAACATTTTCTGCCTGTTGCTAAAGCTCTATAGTGGCAGAAAGTGTCGCTATAAGTGTTCTTGAGTTTCTGGGTTTAAGTTGGTCATGGTCTAGGGACCACTTTGACCTTGATCTGATTTACTACTGTTAATGTTTTTTAGTTTGGACAAGTATGGATGTTATAGTACTCATTCAATAGTACAATATCAGACCAAATTCATGCTTTAACCTACATATAACAAGAAGTTATAGATACTCAAAGTCACTATTAGAGCTGTTCTTGAGTTTCTGGGTAACCCAGAACAGTGGTCATGGTCGGTCAACGGTTTTGGAGCTTCTATATCATACAATCTATGTGATAGATTTGTGTTGTGTTTGTTGTAATAGGTAGTCTATATGTCAAGGTACTTATATATAATGCTGATTTAGACAAACCATGATTCTAAGGTCTCGATCTATGATGGTTAAAGTACAACCAAAGGTTGTTCTTCATGTTCATCAGTTTTCTAGGTAACCTAGAAAACTCAGTCATACTCGGTCAACGACTTTTGACCATAAATTCTAGTAATCCTATGAACTGTTTAAGCAATTAAATGTCATAGATATATAATATGTATGTCAAGGTATTAATTCATTACAATAAGTCATTATAACATCAAACTGAGAGCGATTAAAAGGCTGGTCAAAGTAGCCGGTTCAACCTGTTCTTGAGTTTTCTAGGTAACCTAGAAAACAGAACTTCGTGATCGGTCAACCACTTTTGACCACCTATATCTTGCAATATATGGTTCTAATGAACCTGTTTTTTTTTCTAGATTAAAGACCTCATGTCATACTGCAAATAACACACAATTAACAGACCTAACTATTAACATACATGGATCTATTGGCTCTGACATTCGACTGTCAGACCTTTTTTTTCCAAATTTCCAGATTGCTTAAAACACTAATTTTAGGCATCTAGATGTTATGAAAACTTGTTCTATTAACTTGGAATACTTTCTAACATTTTATTACATATATCTAAACATTTAAACAACAATTTAAACATAGCATCAAAGATCTAGCTATAAGTTAGGGTTTGCACCTTTCTTGCTTGATTTCGATTTCTAGCTACTGAATTTGATGTTGCTAGCACCAAGGCTTGATTTGGTATGTTTATAAGTGTGCATAGGCTTAAAGAATTCGTGGGCTTGGCCAGAGGATGTGTTGCTATTTATAGACTTAAGCAACTTAGGGTTTTTGGTCATTTTTACCTACTTGCATCCACAAAGATCAGTTGCTAAGTTCTTTGTGCTTCTTAGGGAAGGTTGCCAAACCATGTGCACCCTTGGGACTTGGTTTGGTGACTCCTAACCTACTTGTGACCTAGTTTTGTTAGATTAGTAGCTTAATTTTGCCATAATCCTCATTAATCTTGATAAGGGTTTTTTTATTATTAGGGTTGGTTAATGATGTATATTAGTACTTAATTAAAGTTTAATAATCATGATTAGGTGTTAGGATAACGTAATTAGGGTTTAGTTTAGCTAATTAGCGTTAGGGTTTACAAATTTAGGGTTAAGGTTTGTAATCTAGGGTCAGGGTTTGTAAGCACGACAAAGCAGCTTGTCAAAATAAAAATACTGAAAAGTCCGTTTTCGGAAGAAAATTTTTAAGCACGAGGTGTGTGACGTCCCCAAATCTGGGTCCCAAGTCACCGCGAATTCGGTTCAATCATTCTATAACTATTACTATTTGCGAAAGATATAAACATAAATTATTTATACATTAAACTTACACATAATCCCCAAGGTCGAGTGACCTTAACTTAATACACAATACATACTTATTTAACACATAACATTATTATTATACAACTATTACAAAACTAATCGCACCCATATACTAAAGCTAGAACTGTCTTTAACCTTTCCTTGTATCCGACGCGTTCATCTTAATCTGTAATGTTTATCACGATATAGCAAGGGTGAGCATAAGAATTGCCCAACAAGTTTAAGTTCAATAATATAACGATATATCATGATTGAAAGAGTCTGAACAATAAGCTGGCTATAATTCAACAATATAATTGTGAACTAGCAGGAACAAACTTTTGACTGAACAAGTATTGAACACGAACAAAT
Organism: Panax notoginseng; assembly: GCA_016801055.1. Classification (NCBI taxonomy): domain Eukaryota; kingdom Viridiplantae; phylum Streptophyta; class Magnoliopsida; order Apiales; family Araliaceae; genus Panax; species Panax notoginseng. The sequence goes on from CM029016.1 coordinate 114,877,543, forward strand.
ATATATGAACCAACTGGTAATGAAGGTGATCAGCCTTTTATACCTGACTTATACATGCAATATGTACATAGTACAATTATACATGACAATCAGCAATGATTAACCACAAGCATATCCGAATGAAACAACTCTTAGTAGAGTTAAGTAAAAATAAACTTGTCTGAACCGTTGATTACTGCTACGCAATTTAAAACGCTTTATCCGAATACATTATATTAGTAATATAGATCTCTAATATTAGAATAATATCATCACAATATAATTCTATTATATATATAGATATACATAAAATAACCTAAACATATAACACATATCCCTATCAGTCTATAACACCCATAAGACTCGGTATCAAGTCAAACTATTGCAGTCTATCTTGATTCCGATAAAATTCTAACGTCCCGACGGTCTAGTCAGACTTTTATTGTGTCTAAGTTCAATTAAACTCTGCCTAAGAGTTAACAATTATCTCAAATAATTTTAATATCAGTCGAAATATTTTTCATAAGCTCGTAATAATTTTTAAATAATTATTAACATTTATCTTAAATTTTCAATCATTAAACACGTATTTAAATAAATTAAATACTACTTAATTCTTTTATCATTAATATTTATTTATTATCAAATATTCACGAAATACATGTCATAACATTATAATATATTTATAATATTATAAAGTATTTTTAATACCTTAAAATCATATTTATATGATTTTTAAACACTTAAATCCATTATCCGATAATTGCTTTTAATATTAAAATATTAATATTTTCATGACAAAATATCAAAAGTTATATTTTATAACTTAAAATATTTTTCTAACACTTAAATAATTTTTATATGATTTTTAAATTATTTATTCTATTTTTCCATAATTTATTTAATATATTTATTAAATAAACTAATTATCATTATTATTAATAAATTAATAAAATTCATCACAAAATATTAAAAGTTACTGAAAATAACTTAAAATATTTTCTTATACCATAATACTATTTTTCATGTATTAAAAATCATTTTTAAATAATTTATTTAATATTATAATTAAATAAATTAAATACCATTTATATTTCAAAAATATTAAATATTTATGAAATATACTCTAAATAATTAAATACTATTTTTAGACTTTAAAATAATTTTTCAGAATTTATTTAGTATTTTTAATAATTAAAAACCATTTAATTCGATTTATTTAATAAATTAATCTATTTTTCTAATATAATTGTCATTAAAGAGCCCTATAGCGACAGAACCATCGCTATAGGTGTTCTTGAGTGTTCATGAGCATTTCCAGAAAACCATGTCAGTTATCAAGTTAGCAACTTTGATCTGTGATCCCAAGGGTTTATGGGCTGCTAATCGTTTTAATATTATAGTATGTATGTAATACTACAATTACAATTTGATTTCATGACCAAACAATAACATATCAAGAAGATCTATGCATCCAAAATACATGTCAGACCTGTTCTTGAGTTTCTGGGTTTTCCAGAAACTCAAACAGTGGGAAGGTACCTACTTGGTAGCCTTATATCTTGAATTTTTAGGTCTACTGTATGTGATCTAAGAGTTCAATCGTGTAAAGACCATTACAGGGTACATTTATATATTATCATATCATCATAAGAATACCAAACTTCCAAGATTCAAGCCGGTCAACGAGCATGGCAAAAATTGTTCTTGGTGAATTCTGGGTTTTCCACAAATTCATCCGGATAGTTGGTCAAAGCGTGTTTGACCACTGATTACTTTGGTTCTGAGCAAGATCCAGGTGATCTAATGGTTTGAGTGTGTAGATTACATGCCAGACTACAATATCCAACCAACAACATGGCATAAACACTAACAGACTGCAAGATCTGAGCCTTCAAAAATGGTTGTCAGACTTCTCTAGGTAATCTGGGTTACCCAGATTCATTCAGTCATGGTCAGTCAACGACCTTTGACTGCTAATATCATGAAATCTAGACCTGATCTGACTATGATTCAAGTTGCAGAATAAAGACCACCTGGCATACAACAGATCCATAACATAAAACACCATAAAAATCAAACACAGAAGAATCTAGAGGCTCTGACATTTGCTTGTCAGACCTTATTTTCCAACTTTTCCAGATTTGATAAATCTTTAATTTCGAACATCTAACTAATATGGATTTGAGTTTTGACAACCCAGATCATCAAATGACACTCTAATACACAACTCTTACTAACACACAACAACATTAAACAACAAATCAAAAGATTTCTAGGTTTAGGGTTTTATACCTTTTGAGCTTTGATTTTTGATTCTGATCTTAGTGATCTGTTCATGGCTTGTTATGGACTGATACTAGCTTATCTTATCTCACTTTCTCGCTCTATATTTCGAGAATTTTGGAGAGAGAAAGTCTTGGGAGAAAATGAAATTAAAGTAGCCATTTCTCTCTCTTGAATCTCTTATAATTGTTACCAATACAATGAAATGGGCTGGCAAGTGGCTGATATAATGTGATATAAGTCAAATGTTATGGCTTAGGGTTGGTGAACAACCCAAATTAGGACAACCTTTGCAAGTTAAGCTAAATAATGCAACAAGGGCAAAATAGACATTTGGCATCTAATTTTAATGGCATACTAGTAATTGGCCAAACCTTTAGGGTTTAGGATTTAGGATTTAGGGTTTAGGGTTTGGAAATCTTTAGGGTTTTTTTAAAAAAATCTAGAATTTCCAAATTAGGTTTTAAAAATAGAAATTTAATATTTCTAAATTATAATTAGAATTTTCTAATTACATTAAAATTCCTTAATCATAATTTAAATGTTGCTAATTAGGATTAGTATTTCCTAATTAAAATTGGTAATTAAGCAATTAAGGTCAAAATGGTTATTAGGGTTTATAACCCACGAATTAGGGTTTCTAATAGAAAAATTAATTTTCTAATTTAGAAATTAGATTTCGTAATTAGATTAAGGTTTTCTAATTACTTAACTTGAAAATTAGAATTAATATATCTTAATTAACATTAAAAATATTAACTTAACACTTAGATTTTTCCTAATTATAAATTAGGGTTTCTAATCCTGAAATTAGGGTTTAAAAATTTGAAATTAGGGTTTGCTAAATAATCATGCTTTACCCTAAATAATATTATAATATATAACACTTGAAGCAATATAATAATGATTTAAGTTTCCAAATTCGGGTTTTAAATTTCTGAATTTAGGGTTTCGGATTCCCAGAACTAAAATTAGGGTTTCCAGAACCATTTTTTAGGGTTTCTTATTAATCGCTAGGGTTTTCTAACCGAACATTGACGTTCTTAATATATACCTAGAGTTTGTTACAGATATCGTTTATCTGGTCAACCCTTGACCCTGAACCACATACTGTACACATATACACAGAACATATTCACTTATTCCTTAATCGTGAATAATTCACTTAAATCCTTTTGAAATCCTCAAAATTCCTTCTGAAAAATTATCAAACGCATACACTAATTTTCTGCCTAGGTTCTAATTTTGAACCTTAAATCAATAAATAAATTTTTTTAAAAATATTCAAAATTCTCGGGTTGTCACATTCACCCCTTCTTCTAAAAATTTTGTCCCCGAAATTTACCCTACACCTTACACGATACACCATACACCGTTCATTATCATAATCACATTCTACCCAATACACCTCTCACAAGAGTAAAAATTTTAAAATTTTGCCGAGGAGTTATATAGACTATTTGTCTGTCATTTTCGCAAATGTTATATGGAAATTCATCCACAAACTGTCATTACTTACGGACACAAAGGGTGATTAGCCTGATATGCCCTGTACTAGCCAAGTACTAATTTTATCTGTTCCTCGTCACTGCCATAGACACAAAAATTCTACCTCAGTCTTATTGTATTCCTCACCAAAACAATTTGGTTCGAGAAATTTCTTTCAATGAACACTTAGAGTTTTCATAAACTTTAGTCTAGCTGAATCGAATAGCATAGACACATATCAATAATTCAATTCAATCAAATTATTTAGGTGTAGCCAAACCCCTTTGGCAAATTAAAATTTTTGAAAATATTTTTGAGAATGACTGTAAGACCCCAACTTATTAATAAATGAAATTAAATTTCCTCTATTTATTATTTTGAAATAGAAAGGGTTGATTTGATTAATGTGGTTAGTTATGGGTAAAATTCACAAATATTTCAAATAAGCAAGTGGTTATAAAATATTCATTTTTGGTCGGTGAATATTCGTTTGGTCGTAGAATATTCTTGCTGTCGGGAAATATTCGTACGACGGCGCAGCCTTGTGTGGGTCCCATAACGGAAAGCGATTGGATGAAGAAAACGACAAGTATAAGTTGTTTATAATTAACGGCGTAGTTGTTAGCGTTAATACTGTTGGAATACCTGGTGGTCAAAATACAGTAGAACACGGTATTGCACCAATTATTGATTCTTATGTAAGAAGGCACTACTCCATAATTGTTACAGTAGTTACTGTTCAATATTTTATTTTATTGATTCAATAATTGTTGTGTTGATATTTTATATTATTGTTGTTTCAATAATTGTTGCTGCACAGTATTTTCCATTATCAGATCAATAATTTATATTATTTAAATAATATTATTAGATAGCATTATTGGTAATGTCTAGAAAGTTCTGTCTAAGAAGAGGTTTGGTCATCTAATTGTGCGCTAGTAAGGAGAAATCCTTATTGAAAAGCCCCCTCTTTCTTGGGAACGGCCTGGTCGTCGTAAATGTGATTCTGTAATATTATTTGTGAATAATTAATTATTGATTCATATGAGAAGGAAATATTTATTTTATATGGATATAAATGTTAGATATATTTATTGTGGTTAAAAATGAAGGAGTTAATGTTGAAGTGTTTTATCAGTATTTTTATCGGAATGGAGGTATTAAAAATCAAATTATAATTTTTTGAGAAATATTGCGGGGGTTATAATTTTTAATCCGACCGTTGGATCGTCGTAATTTTTGGATATGTTATTCATATATAAGTTGAGTATATGTCCACAAATTTTGAACCGTTAAAAATGAATGTATGATTTGTTATGAATTTTACGAGATGACTGGTTCAGAAATTGTAGAAGCTGCGAAATTTGTCATTTTGGCAAAAAATTCTAGAATTGGTGGGCCCCACTTTTGGTTGGTGAAAATGTGTTGAAATTTTTATTCAAATGTGGTGGGCGAGAATAGTAGCAGGTAAAGCCATCAGGTTGCAGGTTAAGTCTATTTCGACGTGCTAACATTTTCCTATAAATAGAGGGCTAAGTTAAAATTGAAAATCACACCAGAAACAAGTTTTCTCTCTTTCTCACTCTAGATTATTGAGTGTATTTTGGAAGTATTTAGATACTTTGTGAGTTTCTATTCATCAGTGCAAGTTTTCTTCAGCCTTATACCGATATTCCGAATAGAAGTACTGATATTTTGAGGTAAGGGATATTATTTTCTTCTTAAATGATATTATTTTCTTCAATATCATTATGCTAAAATATTGATATAATTTTTTTTTATTAAATTTGGAACTTTCTGTGTCGGGGTTACTATTCACGTATACGGCACTATTCACGTATACAGCACTATTCACGAATACGACACTATTCACCGAAAAATAAAATTTTCCCTTTTTGTCCAAGATGTCTATTATGGTTACTATCTTTGATTGTATCCATGTTTTGATCTTTATTTTTGAATTCTGCTTCACAATTGATTATTATTAAGTATTATTGATCTTGGATAAACTGTTTTACGAATCCCTACTATTTATCCTTCTGTCTCACTGGATTTGTTTTCTTTAAGATATTTTTCATCATCCTCAGTCCTAAATGATGATATTACTGAATATCTTTGGTCTGTAGTGCACAGATGTATGATTACCTGATGAATATCTTTGGCATGTAGTGCAAAGATGAACATGTGTTGAGATGAACATGACTGACTGGTGATACAAATGAATATCTTTTGCTTGTAGTGCAAATATGAATATTTGGTTAAAGATGATTATTAATTGATGTTACAGGGATAAAATATTGATGATGGACTTTTAAATCTTAGAAGATAGTAGAATTCATTCTCTACTTGACTCTTCTAATGGTTTGCTATTTCCGCTGTAGTTCTTGATCTAAAACTTGTTGTCGATTATATTCTATCAGATTTTTCCCTGTTGAATACTAATGATAATTTGTTGTATATTATCTTAGTCATAATATTCTTTACTGGGCTAGTTAAGCTCACCTTTTTCATTTTTATTACATTTTTCTTCTCAGGAGGTGAGAACATAGCAGGATCTAGTCGGGGTATGGAGTGATGGTTCTAGAAAGATATTTTAGCAGTCCTCACTATTTCTGTAATATAGTGTTTGAATAATTGTAATGAGGACTTATTTGAGTGTGGATATTGTCTAGAAGATAATATTTGTATTAAACTCACAGTATGTGTTGTCGTATTTTGCACGACAATTGTATTATTGAAGTTGTAGTTTGCTTTTTGTACCATGTATTTGGCGACTTAGAATAGGTGTTGTATACCTATTTTGGGGGCGTCACAGTTGGTATCAGAGCTTAAGGATATGATCACTGGCTGAGATGTGAGATAAGAACTAGGAGGGGAGAGACGGGGAATTCATTCGCTAGTATGACCTGACTAAGTTTATTTGGTGTTTATTTGGTCAGTCAGAGTATAGGGATAATATATGTCATGACTATTAACCCTTGTTTTATGGTAGTATTTAAGAATGACAGCTGAGAACGTTAATAATGGAGTAAATCAGACCGTAGAGACACCTTTGATCACCACCCAGGGGAACGTGTAACAGGAAGGCAATATTCCTCCTGTAAACAACATTACCGAGCAAACGATGAATGATGGAATGTTTAGGAGCTTTTTGCAGTTCATGTAAAATCAGACGAGGGAGACTCGTGTGCAGAATACAGGTGGAAATGATAACAATGCGCGGTTTGTCACAGCCAAGCAGTTCAAAGAATTGGGACCTCCAGAATTTAAAGGAAAGCCGAATTCGATCATGGCGGAAATGTGGGTCAAGCAAATTACCAAGATATTCGATGTCTTGGGATGCACGGAGGAACAGAAGGTTCCATTCGCCAACTTTATGTTCCGCGGTGAGACAGACTACTGGTGGGAGTCTGTGAAGCGTACCCAGCCTGACGCACTCAACATGTCCTAGGAAACATTTCAGAAACTGTTCAATGACAAGTACTTTCCTGAAAGTATTCGTCTTATGAAGGAGGTAGAGTTTATCAGACTGGAACAAAACAATATGACGGTGTCCCAGTACGAGGCGAAATTTGCAGAGTTATCCAGGTTTGCACCTCATTTGGTCAAAAATGAGGAATGAATGACAAGGATGTTTCTGAGAAGTCTAAAACTCGAGATTCGACAATATTTTATCTCTCATAAATTTTCTTTATATTCAGATGTTGTAAACAGGGCTCAATTATTAGAGCGAGATAATGAGTATGTGCAACTGAGGGACCACAACCAGGGTCATACCGGTGGCGGCAGTCATCAAAGCAATGAAAACTAGCAGGGAGGAAAACATTCGGACAAAAGCGGTAACCACTCTGGTGGTAATCGTGGCCGTGATAATAGAAGGAGAGAGTCAGAAGGAGATTTCAAGAAGAGAAGGTACAACAATGATAACGTGAAGACGTCAGCACAAACATCAACTGCTTTTAGGGGAGGAGAACGAGCACCGATTGTTTGTTACAAATACGAGAAGGAGGGACACATCAGCCCAAACTGCCCACAACAGGTCAATGTATGTTATAACTGTGGAAAGGAAGGTCATATATCTAAAGATTGTCTTGTTGCGAAACCAAGTTCAACGGGGATAGTGACTTCGAAGGCTGTTCTGGACAAGTCAAAGTCGGTGGTTCCTGGAAGGGCGTTTGTCGTGACTATCCAAAACGCGAGGAACCCAAATGAGGTGATCACAGGTAAGCTAATCATAAACTCTTACGAAGTTTATACCTTATTAGATACCGGTTCTACCCATTCTTTTATCTCTCCCGCTTGTGCTCAACGTTTAAACTTGACTCCGGAGAAATTAGACTTTGACCTATCTATGGAGACTCCGTTAAGAGAAACTTTCATTACATCTACAGTTTATAAATCTTACTTAATCCAAGTTGGCACAATCACATTACCTGTTGACCTTATCTCTTTAAAGATACTTACTTTTGATGTGATTTTAGGAATTGATTGGTTAACTACTCATAATGCCAAAATTGATTATTTTCGTAAGGTTGCTAGTTTTCATATTCCTAACCAACCTGTTATGAGAATTCAAGTAACCAAACCACTAAAATCAATCGATGTCATATCAAGCCATAAAGCCATTCGTTTATTGAAAAACGGATGTCAAGCTTTTATAGCCCATGTTAGGGACTTCAACAAAAACATGTCAGATTTGAATAATATTTATGTTGTTAGTGAATTTCCTGACGTATTTCCTGAAGAACTTCCCGGTCTACCCCCAGAACGTGAAGTTAAATTCTTTATTGACCTTGAACCTGGTACAAAGCCCATTTCTAAAACCCCATATCGAATGGCTCCTATTGAACTTCAGGAGTTAAAGGTTCAACTATAGGAGTTGTTGGACATCGGTTTTAGTCGTCCTAGTACATCTTCTTGGGGTGCTCATGTGTTATTCGTAAAGAAGAAAGACGAGATTATGTGACTTTGTATCGATTACCGAGAATTGAATCATGTCACTATCAAGAATAGATATCCGTTATCTCGCATTGATGACATGTTTGACCAGTTGCAAGAAGCACAATTCTTTTTAAAGATTGATCTTCGTTCTGGATATTATCAGCTGAAGATTAAAACTGAGGATATTCCAAAGACTGCCTTCAGAACTTGGTACGGGCATTATGAATTGTTAGTCATGTCTTTTGGATTGACTAATGCTCTTGCTACCTTCATGGATATGATGAACGGTGTATTCAAAGAATATTTAGATCAGTTCGTTGTTGTCTTTATTGATGACATCCTCATCTATTCCAAAAGCCGTGAAGATCATGAGCGCCATTTGAAGCTGGTACTGCAAAGGCTTCGTGAAAATAAACTATATGCCAAATTAAAGAAATGTGAGTTCTGGCTTGAGGAAGTAGCATTCCTTGGGCACGTGGTGTCAAAACATGGAGTATCTATCGACCCGGCGAAGATTGAAGCCATACAAAGTTGGGAGCAACCGAAGTCGATGACCGAATTACGTAGCTTTCTAGGCTTAGCTGGGTATTGCCGGAGATTCGTGGAAGGATTTTCTAGAATCGCTACTCCGTTAACTCAGCTGACTAGGAAGGATACAAAATTCGGTTGGAGCGAGGATTGTGAGAAGAGTTTTTAAGAACTCAAAAGGAGAGTCATTTTGGCACCTGTTCTGACATTACCATCTGGTTCGGATGGATTTGTTATCTACAGCGATGCTTCAGGCAAAGGGTTAGGATATGTTCTCATGCAACATGGGAAAGTCATAGCTTATGCCTCGTGACAACTCAAAGAATATGAGAGGAATTATCTTACTCATGATTTGGAGTTGGCATCAGTCGTTTTCGCGTTGAAGATTTAGAGACACTACCTGTATGGGGAGAAAGTGGAGATCTATACGGATCATAAAAGCCTCAAATATTTCTTCACCCAAAAGGAACTCAACATGCGGCAACGACATTGGCTTTAGCTGTTGAAAGATTACGATCATACCATCCAATATCATCCTAGAAAAGCGAACGTAGTAGCTGACGCATTGAGTAGAAGATCATACGCGGGTACGAGTGCAATGGTGTTAACACAAAGGCTCATTTTGTATGATTTGCAAATGATGGAGATAGAGATGAAGGCTCCAAGTACCCACATGATGATATCAAATATACGAGTAGAACCGACTTTAATTGATAAAGTTAAAGCCGATCAAGCTACGGACATGGAGCTGATGCGTATGAAGAAAAAAGTGCAAGAATGTGCTATTCTAGAAGCAAGAATCGATGAAGAAGGAATACTTCGAGTCAACTCCAGACTTTATGTTCCTAACGATTTTGACTTGAAGCATAGAATAATGATGGAAGGCACACAACACACCGTTTACAATCCATCCTGGGAGTACCAAAATGTATCGCGATCTTCGACATACATTGTGGTGGAATAATATGAAAAGAGATAACACGGAGTTTATCTCGAGGTGTTTAACTTGTCAACGTGTAAAAGCGGAGCATCAAGTACCAAAGGGTCCATTGCAACCACTTGAGATTCCGAAATGGAAGTGGAAACACATTACTAGGGATTTTGTTACGGGTCTTCCCAAGGTTTCTCAAGGCATAGATGCGATTTGGGTCATTGTTGATAGATTAACCAAGTCTGCTCATTTCTTACCTATACGTGAGACTTATTCCCTTGAACGTCTTGCTAGTATGTATGTGAATGAGATTGTGAGATTGCATGGCATGCCAGTATCCATAGTTTCATATTGTAACCCAATATTCACTTCACTATTTTGGGTTAGCTTGCAGAAAGTTATGGGCACGGATTTACGATTTAGTTCAGCATACCATCCTCAAACAGACGAGCAATCAGAGAGGACTATTCAAACCCTTGAAGATCAATTAAGACTCTATGTTCTAGATTTCAAAGGAAGTTGGGATAAGTACTTGTCACTGGGGGAATTCTCCTATAACAACAGTTATCAGGCAAGTATAGGTATGGCTCCATTTGAAGCCTTGTATGGACGAAAGTGTTGTTCTCCAGTATGCTGGGACGAGGTGGGTGAAGCAACGTTGTTGGGACCAGAATTGGTACGCATAACTACAGAGAAGATTCAAACGATTCGACAACGTATACAAACGTCACAGGATCGACAAAAGAGTTATGCGGATCTTCATCGAAAGGATGTAGAATTTAGTATTGGGGATCATGTATTGTTACGTGTTGCACCATGGAAAGGAGTTACAAGATTTGGGAAGAGAGGAAAGCTCAATCCACGATTTGTTGGTCCATTTGAAATTTTTGACCGAATAGGAAATGTGGCATATCGACTCGCATTACCTCCAAGTATGTCTCGTGTTCATAATGTTTTTCACATATCTGTGCTTCGTAAATATGTGAAAGACCCGAACCACATAATTGAGTTAGAACCAGACGAGATAGTCGAAGATTTAACATACGAGGAGGTACCTGTTAAGATCTTGGATAGGAAAGAGCATGTTCTACGCACGAAGGTTATACCACAAGTTAAGGTTTTGTGGAGAAACCATGCTATTGAATAAATGACCTGGGAGTTGGAATCAAAAATAAAAGCGAGGTATCCTCACCTTTTCGAAACACCAGGTACGTACGTCAATTTCGAGGACGAAATTTCATAAGGAGGGGAGGTTGTAAGACCCCAACTTATTAATAAATGAAATTAAATTTCCTCTATTTATTATTTTGAAATAGAAAGGGTTGATTTGATTAATGTGGTTAGTTATGGGTAAAATTAGTAAATATTTCAAATAAGCAAGTGGTTATAAAATGTTCATTTTTGGTCGGTGAATATTCGTTTAGTTGTGGAATATTCTTGCTGTCGGGGAATATTCGTACGACGGCACAGACTTGTGTGAGTCCCATAACGGAAAGCAATTGGATGAAGAAAACGACAAGTATAAGTTGTTTATAATTAACGGCGTAGTTGTTAGCGTTAATACTGTTGGAATACCTAGTGGTTAAAATACAGTAGCACACGGTATTGCACTAATTATTGATTCTTACGTAAGAAGGCACTACTCCATAATTGTTACGTAGTTATTGTTCAATATTTTATTTTATTGATTCAATAATTGATGTGTTGATATTTTATATTATTGTTGTTTCAATAATTGTGGCTGCACAGTATTTTCCATTATCAGATCAATAATTTATATTATTTAAATAATATTATTAGATAGCATTATTGGTAATGTCTAGAAAGTTCTGTCTAAAGAGAGGTTTGGTCATCTAATTGCGCGCTAGTAAGGAGAAATCCTTATTGAAAAGCCCCCTCTTTCTTGGGAACGGCCTGGTCGTCGTAAATGTGATTCTGTAATATTATTTGTGAATAATTAATTATTGATTCATATGAGAAGGAAATATTTATTTTATATGGATATAAATGTTAGATATATTTATTGTGGTTAAAAATGAAGGAGTTAATGTTGAAGTGTTTTATCAGTATTTTTATCGGAATGGAGGTATTAAAAATCAAATTATAATTTTTTGAGAAATATTGCGGGGGTTATAATTTTTAATCCGACCGTTGGATCGTCGTAATTTTTGGATATGTTATTCATATATAAGTTGAGTATATGTCCACAAATTTTGAACCGTTAAAAATAAATGTATGATTTGTTATGAATTTTACGAGATGACTGGTTCAGAAATTATAGAAGTTGCAGAATTTGTCATTTTTGCGAAAAATTCTAGAATTGGTGGGTCCCACTTTTGGTTGGTGAAAATGTGTTGAGATTTTTATTCAAATGTGGTGGGTGGAAATAGTAGCAGGTAAAGCCATAAGGTTGCAGGTTAAGTCTGTTTCAACATGCTAACATTTTCCTATAAATAGATGGCTAAGTTAGAATTGAAATCACACCAGAAACAAGTTTTCTCTCTTTCTCACTCTAGATTATTGAGTTTATTTTGGAAGTATTTAAATACTTTGTGAGTTTCTACTCATCAGTGCAAGTTTTCTTCAGTCTTATACCGATATTCTGAACAGAAGTACTGATATTTTGAGGTAAGGGATATTATTTTCTTCTTAAATGATATTATTTTCTTCAATATCATTATGCTAAAATATTGATATGAGTTTTTTATCAAATTTGAAACTTTTTTTGTCGAGGTTAATATTCACGTATACGGCACTATTCACGTATACGGCACTATTCACGTATACAGCACTATTCACGAATACGACACTATTCACCGAAAAATAAAATTTTCCCTTTTTGTCCAAGATGTCTATTATGGTTACTATTTTTTATTGTATCCATGTTTTGATCTTTATTTTTGAATTCTGCTTCACAATTGATTATTATGAAGTATTATTGATCTTGGATAAACTGTTATACGAATCCCTACTATTTGTCCTTCTGTCTCACTGGATTCGTTTTCTTTAAGATATTTTTCATCATCCTCAGTCCTAAATGATGATATTACTGAATATCTTTGGCCTGTAGTGCAAAGATGTATGATTACCTGATGAATATCTTTGGCCTATAGTGCAAAGATGAACATGTGTCGAGATGAACATGACTGACTGGTGATACAAATGAATATCTTTGGCCTGTAGTGCAAAGATGAATATTTGGTTAAAGATGATTATTAATTGATGTTACAGGGATAACTAATTGATGATGAACTTTTAAATCTTAGAAGAGAGTAGAATTCATTCTCTACTTGACTCTTCTAATAGTTTGCTATTTCCGCTGCAGTTCTTGATCTAAAACTTGTTGTCGATTATATTCTATCAGATTTTTCCCTGTTGAATACTAATGATAATTTGTTGTATATTATCTTAGTCATAATATTCTTTACTGGGCTAGTTGAGCTCACCCTTTTCCTTTTTGTTCCACTTTTTCTTTTTAGGAGGTGAGAACATAGCAGGATCTAGTCGGGGTATGGTGTAAGACCCCAACTTATTATAAATAAAATTGAATTTTCTTTATTTATTATTTTGAAATAGTAAGGGTTAATTTGATTAATGTGGTTAGTTGTGGGTAAAATGCGCAAATATTTCAAATAAGGAGGTGGTTATAAAATATTCATTGTTGTCGGGGAATATTCATTTAGTCGTGGAATATTCTTCTTATCGGGGAATATTCGTACGACGGCGCAGTCTTTTATGGGCCCCATAACAGAAAAGTGATTGGATGAAGAAAACGACAAAAACAAATTATTTATAAATAACGGCGTAGTTGTTACCGTTAATACTGTTGGAATACCCGGTGGTTAAAACACAGTAATATGCGTTGTTGCACAGTAGCACACGGTATTGTACCAATTATTGATTTTTACGTAAGAAGGCATTACTCAATAATTGTTACATTAATTACTATTCAGTATTTTATTTTATTGATTCAATAATTGTTACGTTGATATTTTATATTACTGTTATTTTAATAATTGTCACTACACAATATTTTCTATTATCGGAGCAATAATTCATATTATCTGAATAATATTATTAGATAACATTATTGGCAATGTCTAGAAAGTTCTGTCTAAGGAGTGGTTTGGTCACCTAATTGCACGCCAGTAATGAGAAATCCTTATTGGAAAGCCCCCTCTTTCCTGGGAACGGCCTGGTTGCCAGTAATGTGATTCTCTAATATTATTTGTGAATAATTAATTACTGATTTATATGATGAGAAAAATATTGATTTTATGTGGATATAGATGAAGAAAATTTTTAAATGTGACAATTGTTAAAAATTAATATTTTAACTTTTTCTGATAAAATAATTCATTTAAATATATTATTTTAATAATATATTAATGGTGATATTTTTATAATGAATGTGGGATATATGAGTATATGAGGAGGAAGAATATTTTTGTTGGATTAAATGTTTAACACATGTTTTGTGTGTTGGTGGACACAATTCTTGACCGAAAATTTATTATAGACTGTAAAATCATCCGTTTATGGATTTCGGTCAATTTCTGTTTGGAATTTAGAAAAACTTTCTTCTGCAAAGTTGTAGAGAATTGAATTTCCTATACGAACTTGAGAGATTCGAATTTTCTGATAAAAGAACTATTTATAATGAATTATTAAAGTTTCGAGGTTCCATAATAATTGATTTTTGGAAGTTTAAAATATTTATAGTTAGAAAAACGTTTTTATTGTTTTGGTTGGCCCCCCATGTGTTGCAAATGGCTGAAATTCAGATCTACAAAGGTTGGCGTAGGAAAATTTAATATATATATATATATATATATATATATATATATTAATATTTTATTAAATTTTTTGCTTTGGTGTTCTAAGCATTTTTTTATAAATAGGCTGCTTAGGTTAGAATTGAAAATCACACCAGAAACTGAAAACTTCTCTCTCTTTCTCTCTCTATAATATCGAGCGTATTTTTGTGAGTATTTTAATACTTTAAGTATTGTTATACGGTGCAAGTTCCTTCAGCACTATATCTTGTATTCCAGTCAGAAGTACTGTCTTTTCGAGGTAAGGGATGTTATTTTTTTATCAATAATATTATTTCATTCAATATCATTATACCGAAATATTTGTAAGATTTTTCTTGTGAAATTCTTATCTTTTCATGTCGGGGTTACTATTCATGAGTTACTATTCACGAGTTACTACTCACGAGTTACTATTCACCGAAAAATTAAATTTTCTTCTTTTCGTCCAAAATATCTATTCTGGATACTAGCTTTGATTGTATCCATGTTTTGATCATTCGTGAATTTTACTTCACTATGATTGTTTATGAGGTATTTTTGGACATGAATAAATTGTAATACGAATCCCTAATATTTGTTCTTTTGCTTCACTGGATTCGTTTTCTTTAAAATATTTTTCATCATCCTCAGTCCTAATTGATGATATTAATGAATATCTTTGGCTTGTAGTGCAAAGATGAATGATTTCTGATGAATATCTTTGGTCGTAGTGCAAAGATGAACATGTGTTGAGATGAACATG
The DNA here is from genome assembly GCA_016801055.1 of Panax notoginseng. Taxonomy (NCBI): domain Eukaryota; kingdom Viridiplantae; phylum Streptophyta; class Magnoliopsida; order Apiales; family Araliaceae; genus Panax; species Panax notoginseng. The sequence goes on from CM029016.1 coordinate 114,893,255, forward strand.
ACCAACTGATGAATATCTTTGGCTTGTAGTGCAAAGATGATTATTGATTGATGTTACAGGGATAAAATATTGATGATGGACTTTTAAATTCATAGATAATAGTAGATTTCATTCTATACGTAACTCTTCTATGAATTATTATTTCCGCTGCGAATATTGATTTAAAACTTGTTGTAAATTGTATTGTATTAAATTTTTTCCTGTTGAAGACTAACGATAATTTGTTCTGTATTATCTTAGTCATAATGTTCTTTACTGGGCTAGTTGAGCTCACCCTTTTCCTTGTTGTTCCAGTTTTTTTCTCAGGAGGCGGAAATGTAGCGAGTACTAGTCGGGGTGTGGAATGATGGTTCTAGAAGTGGTTCTAGAAGTGGTTCTAGTAGTCCTCACTATTCTGTAAAATAGTGTATTAATAATTGTAATGAAGACTTATTTGAGTGTGGATATTGTCTAGATGATAATATTTATATTTAAACTCACAGTTTAAGTGTTGTCGTATTTTGCACGACAATTGTTTTAATAATGTTGTAGTTGTTTTTGTACCATGTATTTTGGCGACTCAGAATGGGTTGTGGATTTGACCTATTTTGGGGGCGTCACAGTTGGTATCAGAGCTTAGGGATATGATCTCTGGCGGAGATCGGGGAATAGAACTAGGAGGGGAGAGACGAGTAAATCCTTCGCTAGTGTGTCCTACTTAAGCTTATTCGTTGGTCGGTCATAATATAGGGACATTATGTGATATGTTAATTTGTTAAATTAACCCTTGTTTTATGGCAGTATTTGAAAATGTTGACTGAGAATGTTAACAGTGGAGTAAATGAAACTGTGGAGACGCCTGTAATCACCAACGAGGAGAACGTGCAACAGGCTGGCAATGTTCCTCCTGTGAACAACACCAATGAGCAGATGATGAACGTTGGGATGTTTAGATGTTTTTTGTAGTTCATGCAAAATCAGACAAAGGAGACTCGTGTTGAAAATTCAGGAGGAAATGATAGCAATTCACGGTTTGTCACGGCCAAGCAGTTCAAGGAGTTGGGACCACCAGAATTCTGGGGAAAGCCGGATCCGATCATAGCGGAAACATGGGTTAAGCAAATTACCAAGATATTCGATGTCTTGGGATGCACGGAGGAACAAAAGGTTTTATTCACTAACTTTATGTTTCGTGGCGAGGCAGACTACTGGTGGGAGTCTGTGAAACGGACCCACCCTGCCGCACTCAGCATGTCTTGGGAAACGTTTCAAAAAAATTTCAACAAAAAATACTTTCCTGAAAGTATTCGCCATATGAAGGAGGTAGAGTTTATTAGACTGGAGCAGAATAACATGACGGTGTCTCAGTACGAGGCTAAGTTTGCAGAGTTGTCCAGGATTGCACCTCATTTGGTGGAGAATGAGGAATGTATGACGCGGATGTTTCTGAGAGGTTTGAAACCCGACATACGTCAATATCTCATTTCTCATAAATTTTCTCTCTATTCAGATGTTGTCAACAGGGCTCAATTATTAGAGTGAGATAACGAGTACGGTCAATCGAGGGACCACAACCAGGATTATACCGGTGACAGCAGTCATCATAACAATGATAACCAACGGAGAAAGAAAAATACAGACAAGAACGGCAACCACTCTGGTGGTAATCGTGGCCATGAAAATAGAAGAAGCGAGTTTGTAGGAGATTTTAAAAAGAGGAGATTCAACAATGACAATACGAAGACGTTAGCACCTGCAGCAACGGGTTCCAAGGGAGGAGCACGACCACCAGTCATATGCTATAAGTGCGAAAAAGAAGGACATATCAGCCCAAACTGCCCACAACAGTTTAAGGTATGTTATAACTGTGGAAAGGAAGGACATATCGCTCGAGATTGCACTGTAGCGAAACCAAGTCCAACGGGGGTAGTGACTCAAAAAGTTGTTCTAGAAAAGTCAAAGTCAATGGTTCCTGGATGAGCGTTTTTCGTGACTAGTCAGAATGCGAGGAACCCGAACGAAGTTAGCACGGGTTAGTTAATTATAAATTTTTACGAAGTCTATACCTTATTAGATACCGGTTCTACCCATAAATTTATCTCTCCTGCGTATACTCAACGTTTAAACTTGACTCCGGAGAAAATTAGACTTTGACTTATCTGTTGAAACTCCGTTAGGAGAAAGTTTCGTTACATCCACTGTTTATAAATCTTGTTTGATCCAAGTTGGCACCATCACATTACCTATTGACCTTATCTCTTTAAAGATACTTGCTTTTGATGTGATTTTAGGGATCGATTGGTTAACTACTCATCATGCCAAATTGATTACTTTTGCAAGGTTGTTAGTTTTCATATTCCTAAGCAACCTGTTATTCGAATTCAAGCAACCAAACCATTGAAGTCAAACTCTTTCATATCAAGCCGTAAAGTCATTCGTTTATTGAAAAACGGATGTCAAGCTTTCTTAGCTATGTTATGGACTTGAACAAAAATACGTCAGATTTGAATGATGTTTCTATTGTTAGTAAATCCCTGACGTATTTCCTAAAGAATTTCTTGGCCTACGCGTGATATTGAATTTTGTATCATCTTTGAATCTGGTACAAAAGTCACTTCTAAAATCTCATATCGAATGGCTCCTATTGAACTTCAAGAGTTAAAAACCCAACAATAGAAGTTGATAACCGAGCCTCTATCTAGTGACTTCCTTTGTGGAATGCATCGAAGCCAGACTCTCCGTACGCCATATTCGTGCGGTAGTAAACTGATAGGTGTCATTGTGACGTGCTATCCAAGATTGGGATATGAGTCACAGTTCAGAGCAACCTAAGTCAGTAATCGAAATACGTAGCTTTCTATGCTTAGCTAGTTATTATCGGAGATTCGTGAAAATATTTTCTCGAATCGCTACTCCATTAACTCAGTTGAATCAAAAAGATACACACTTCGAATGGACCGAGGAATGCGAGAAGAGCTTCCAAGAATTCAACATGCGACACCGACGTTGGCTCGAGCTGTTGAAAGATTTCGATCATACCATCCAATACCATCCTAGAAAAGTAAACATGATAGCTGACGCATTGAGTAGAAGATCATATGCAGGAACGAGTGCGATGATGTCAAGTATACGCGTAGAATCAACTTTAATTGATAAAGTTAAAGTTGCTCAAGCCACAGACCCGGAGCTGATGCGTATGAAGAAGAAAGTACAAGAAGGTGCTATTCCAGAAGCGAGAATCGATGAAGAAGGAATACTTCGAGTCCACTCCAGACTTTGTGTTCCTAAAGATTCTGATTTGAAGTACAAGATCATGATGGAGGCACACAATACACCATTTGCAATCCATCCTGGAAGCACCAAAATGTATCATGATCTTCGACATACATTTTGGTGGAACAATATGAAGAGAGAGATTGCAAAGTTTATTTCGAGGTGTTTAACTTGTCAACGTGTAAAGGCGGAGCATCAAGTGCCAAAGGGTCCATTACAACCACTTGAGATTCCAAAATGGAAGTGGGAACACATTACAATGGATTTTGTTACTGGTATTCCCACTGTTTCTCAAGGCATAAATGTTATTTGGGTTATTGTTGATAGATTAACCAAGTCTGCTCATTTCTTGCCGATGCGGGAGACTTATTCCCTTGAACGTCTTGCTAGTATGTACGTGAATGAGATTGTGAGGTTGCATGGCATGCCAGTATCCATAGTTTCAGATCGTGACTCAAGATTCACTTCAAGATTTTTGGGTTAGCTTGCAAAAAGCTATGGGCACGGATTTACGATTTAGTTCGGCATACCATCCTCAAACGAACGGATAATTAGAGAGGACTATTCAAACTCTTGAAGATCTATTAAGACTTTATGTCCTAGATTTCAAAGGGAGTTGGGATAAGTACCTACCATTGGTGGAATTCTCCTACAATAATAGTTATCAGGCAAGAATAGGTGTGGCTCCATTTGAAGCATTATATGGACCAGTATATTGGGATGAGGTGGGAAAAGTAATGTTGTTAGGACCAGAGTTGGTACGAATGACTACAGAGAAGATCCAAACGATTCGACAACGTATACAAACGGCACAGGATCGGCAAAAGAGTTATGCGGATCTTCATCAAAAGGACGTGGAATTTGACATTGGGGATCATGTATTGTTGCGTGTGGCTCCATGGAAAGGAGTTACAAGATTTGGGAAGAGAGAAAAGATTAATCCACGATTTATTGGTCTATTTCAGATTCTTGATCGAGTAAGAAATGTGGCCTATAGACTCGCGTTACCTCCAAGTATGTCTCATGTTCATAATATTTTTCATATATTTGTGCTACGTAAATATGTGAAAGACCCAAACCACGTTATTGAGTTAGAACCAGACGAGATAGCCGAAGACTTAACGTACGAAGAGGTACCTGTCAAGATCTTGGATAGGAAGGAGCATGTCCTAAGCCCGAAGGTCATACCACAAGTTAAAGTTTTGTGGAGAAACCATGCTATTGAGGAAATGACCTGAGAGTTGGAAACGGAAATGAAAGCGAGGTATCCTCATCTTTTCGAAACACCAGGTACGTACGTCAATTTCGAGGACGAAATTTCATAAGGAGGGGAGGTTGTAAGACCCCAACTTATTATAAATAAAATTGAATTTTTTTATTTATTATTTTAAAATAGTAAGGGTTAATTTGATTAATGTGGTTAGTTGTGGGTAAAATGCGCAAATATTTCAAATAAGCATGTGGTTATAAAATATTCATTGTTGTCGGGGAATATTCATTTGGTCGTGGAATATTCTTCCTGTCGGGGAATATTCGTACGACGGCGCAGTCTTTTGTGGGCCCCATAACGAAAAGTGATTGGATGAAGAAAACGATAAAAACAAGTTGTTTATAAATAACAGCGTAGTTGTTACCGTTAATACTGTTGGAATACCCGGTGGTTAAAACACAGTAATACGCGTTGTTGCACAGTAGCACACGGTATTGCACCAATTATTAATTTTTACGTAAGAAGGCATTACTCAATAATTGTTACAGTAATTATTGTTCAGTATTTTATTTTATTGATTCAATAATTGCTGCGTTGATATTTTATATTACTATTATTTTAATAATTGTCACTACACAATATTTTCTATTATCGGAGCAATAATTCATATTATCTGAATAATATTATTAGATAACATTATTGGCAATGTCTAGAAAGTTCTGTCTAAGGAGAGGTTTGGTCACCTAATTGCGCGCCAGTAAGGAGAAATCCTTATTGGAAAGCCCCCTCTTTCCTGGGAACGGCCTGGTTGTCAGTACTGCAATTCTGTAATATTATTTATGAATAATTAATTATTGATTTATATGATGAGAAAAATATTAATTTTATATGGATATAGATGGAGAAAATATTTAAATGTGACAATTGTTAAAAATTAATATTTTATCTTTTTTGATAAAATAATTCATTTAAATATATTATTTTAATAATATATTAATGGTGATATTTTTATAATGAATGTGAGATATATGAGTATATGAGGAGGAAGAATATTTTTGTTGGATTAAATATTTAACACATGTTTTGTGTGTTGGTGGACACAATTCTTGACCGAAAATTTATTATAGACTGTAAAATCGTCCGTTTGTGGATTTCGGTCAATTTGTGTTTGGAATTTGGAAAATCTTTCTTCTGCAAAATTGTAGAGAATTGAATTTCCTATAAAAACTCGCGAGATTCGAATTTTTTGATAAAAGAGTTATTTATTATGAATTATTGAAGTTCCGAGGTTCCATAATAATTGATTTTTGGAAGTTTAAAATATTTATAGTTAAAAAAACATTTTTATTGTTTTGGTTGGCCCCCCATGTGTTGCAAATGGCTGAAATTCAGATCTACAAAGGTTGACGTAGGAAAATTTAATATATATATTAATATTTTATTAAATTTTCTGCTTTGGTGTTCTAAGTATTTTTCTATAAATAGGGTGTTTAGGTTGAACTGAAAATCATACCAATAACTGAAAACTTCTCTCTCTTTCTCTCTCTATAATATCGAGTATATTTTTGTGAGTTTTTTAATACTTTGAGTATTGTTATACGGTGCAAGTTCCTTCAGCACTATATCTTGTATTCCAGCCAGAAGTACTGTCTTTTCGAGGTAAGGGATGTTATTTTTTTATCAATGATATTATTTCTTTCAATATCATTATACCGAAATATTAGTAAGATTTTTCTTGTGAAATTCTTATCTTTTCATGTCGGGGTTACTATTCATGAGTTACTATTCACGAGTTACTACTCACGAGTTACTATTCACCGAAAAATGAAATTTTCTTCTTTTCGTCCAAAATATCTATTCTGGATACTAGCTTTGATTGTATCCACGTTTTGATCATTCTTGAATTTTACTTCACTATGATTGTTTATGAGATATTTTTGGACATGAATAAACTTTAATACGAATCCCTAATATTTGTTCTTTTGCTTCGCTGGATTCGTTTTCTTTAAAATATTTTTTATCATCCGCAGTCCTAATTGATGATATTAATGAATATCTTTGGCCTGTAGTGCAAAGATGAATGATTTTTTATGAATATCTTTGGCCGTAGTGCAAAGATGAACAGGTGTTGAGATGAACATGACCAACTGATAAATATCTTTGGCTTGTAGTGTAAAGATGATTATTGATTGATGTTACAAGGATAAAATATTGATGATGGACTTTTAAATTCATAGATAATAGTAGATTTCATTCTCTATGTAACTCTTCTATGAATTATTATTTCCGCTGCGAATATTGATTTAAAACTTGTTGTAAATTGTATTCTATTAAATTTTTTCCTGTTGAAGACTAACGATAATTTGTTCTGTATTATCTTAGTCATAATGTTCTTTACTGGGCTAGTTGAGCTCACCCTTTTCCTTGTTGTTCCATTTTTCTTCTCAGGAGGCGAGAATGTAACGAGTACTAGTCGGGGTGTGGAATGATGGTTCTAGAAGTGGTTCTAGTAGTCCTCACTATTCTGTAAAATAGTGTATTAATAATTGTAATGAGAACTTATTTGAGTGTTGATATTGTCTAGATGACAATATTTGTATTTAAACTCACAGTTTAAGTGTTGTCGTATTTTGCACGACAATTATTTTAATAAAGTTGTAGTTGTTTCTGTACCATGTATTTTGGCGACTCAGAATGGGTTGTGGATTTGACCTATTTTGGGGGCGTCACATATGGAGTGATGGTTCTAGAAAGATGTTTTAGCAGTCCTCACTATTTCTGTAAAATAGTGTTTGAATAATTGTAATGAGGACTTATTTGAGTGTGGATATTGTCTAGAAGACAATATTTATATTAAACTCACAGTATGTGTTGTCGTATTTTGCACGATAATTGTATTATTGAAGTTGTAGTTTGCTTTTTGTACCATGTATTTGGCGACTCAAAATGGGTGTTGTATACCTATTTGGGGGGCATCACAATGACGTCATGATGTCGTACTGTATTAACAGTCCGTTTGAGGATGCCGTCATTGTATAACTTTGTCATAACACATCATACAATAGTGGAATAACGATTTTAGATCAAATTCACACTAAGTATTCATGTATTTACAACTCCATCAACTTTTATAATCTCTGCACAAAGTTACATGGTACATGAGTGATAAATAAAATATATTTTGATATTTCAAATCATCTTCGTCTAGCTGAAACAAGTAGCATAGACTATACTTTAAACCGTTCAAAAATGATTACGAGTCTACATTTTTTTAAAAGCACATAGTGCGTATTTAGCTTGATGTCAATTATTTTGAAATCTAGCATAGCTAGGAGTTCTGGAAAACTTATGTCTCCACTAATAGTCATTTGCTTTACAATCTATCTGTTCCTATAATCCTCAATTCTCCAATTACACACAACTATACCCAGTTCGTAAAACCACACTTATGAGTCCATAAATTGCCACAATCATATGGGTTTAACAACTTTCCTAGACAGACATTTGGCGTCCATTCGCTGAGGGGTTCATAAACATTTCATATAACTATGAATCAAGAATGTCACATAAGTATGAGTTTTAAGAACTCATACTTAATCCAATATCCTCTACCTATGACCTAACTATCTATTATACACATGAGAAATGAATCACCCTCTTAACATGCATATAGCAAATAGCGCGACACAAACATTTCAATGATTATCATTATCAAAACTAAGTAGTTTTTACACCAAGTATAATTCCCCGTCCACACAAGGAATCATACAACTCAGCTGCTGACATGAGTCCCCAATTGAATCCCCACCTAACACTAACACCCTTCTCAATACAAATTTTATTCAACTCGTATTCATAATCCTTTCCTGAATCTGTACCAATTTATAGTACAACTGACACCCAGCAATCATGCTGTAAACTTTCCAATCATCAGATTGATTCTTCTCCATACTATAACTTTATCAGATCACGGGGTGATCTCATCGTATATATTATGATTCATTTCTATTCTATGATCGTTTTGTTTTACAATCTCCTATCACTACACCTTTATGTCTTTTAGACTGTATCTATTCACCACTACTGTTTAACTTTATTATCAGAGTTAGAGAACTCTGTACTTTTATAACTCGCCGAGATTCGTCTTTGAATCTTACCGACCAACTAACTCTATGTGAGTTAGTACTTATCCTAATCACTGCGGTTATTACTCTCAGGTATTCCTACCTAAGGTTCATAACCTACAGCTCTGATATCAACTGTGACGTCCCCAAATCTGGGTCCCAAATCACCACGAATTCGGTTCAATCATTCTATAACTATTACTATTTGTGGAAGATATAAACATAAATTGTTTATACATTAAACTTACACATAATCCCCAAGGTCGAGTAACCTTAACTTAATACAAAATACATACTTATTTAACACATAACATTATTATTATACAACTATTACAAAACTAATCGCACCCATATACTAAAGCTGGAACTGTCTTTAACCTTTCCTTGTATCCGACGCGGTCGTCTTAATCTGTAATGTTTATCATGATATAGCAAGGGTGAGCATAAGAATTGCCCAACAAGTTTAAGTTCAATAATATAACGATATATCATGATTGAAAGAGTTTGAACAATAAGCTGACTATAATTCAACAATATAATTGTGAACTAGCAGGAACAAACTTTTGACTGAATAAGTAATGAACATAAACAAATATATATGAACCAACTGGTAATGAAGGTGATCAGCCTTTCATACCTGACTTATACATGCAATATGTACATAGTACAATTATACATAACAATCAGCAATGATTAACCATAAGCATATCCGAATGAAATAACTCTTAGTAGAGTTAAGTAAAAATAAACTTGCTTGAACCGCTGATTACTGCTACGCAATTTAAAACGCTTTATCCGAAGACCTAATATTAGTTATATAGATCTCTAATATTAGAATAATATCATCACAATATAATACTATTATATATATAGATATACATAGAATAACCTAAACATATAACACATATCCCTATCAGTCTATAACACCCATAAAACTCGGTATCAAGTCAAACTATTGCAATCTATCATGATTCCGACAAAATTCTAACGTCCTGACGGTCTAGTCGGACTTTTATTGAGTCTAAGTTCAACTAAACTCTGCCTAACAGTTAACAATTATCTCAAATAATTTTAATATCAGTCGAAATATTTTTCATAAGCTCGTAATAATTTTTAAATAATTATTAGTATTGATCATGAATTTTCAATCATTAAACACGTATTTAAATAAATTAAATACTACTTAATTCTTTTATCATTATTATTTATTTATTATCAAATATTAATGAAATACATGTCATAATATTATAATATATTTGTAATATCACAAAGTATTTTTAATACCTTAAAATCATATTTATATGATTTTAAACACTTAAATCCATTATCTGATAATTGCTTTTAATATTAAAATATTAATATTATCATGACAAAATATCAAAAGTTATATTTTATAACTTAAAATAATTTTCTAACACTTAAATAATTTTATATAATTTTTAAATCATTTATTCTATTTTTCCATAATTTATTTAATATATTTATTAAATAAACTAATTATCATTAATATTAAATAATTAATGAAATTCATCACAAAATATTAAAAGTTACTGAAAATAACTTAAAATATTTTTTTATACCATAATATTATTTTTTATTATTTTTCATGTATTAAAAATCATTTTTAAATAATTTATTTAATGTTATAATTAAATAAATTAAATACCATTTATATTCCAAAAATATTAAATATTTATGAAATATACTCTAAATAATTAAAAACTATTTTTCAGACTTTAAATTAATTTTTTGGAATTTATTTAGTATTTTTAGTAATTAAAAACTATTTAATTCGATTTATTTAATTAATTAATCTATTTTCCAAAAATAATTGTCACTAAAGAGCTCTATAGCGACAGAACCGTCATTATAGGTGTTCTTGAGTGTTCATGAGCATTTCCAGAAAACAATGTCAGTTATCAAGTTAGCAACTTTGACCAGATTTTGATCTGTGATCCCAAGGGTTTCTGGGCTGCTAATCGTTTTCATATTGTAGTATGTATGTAATACTACAATTACAATTTGATTTCATGACCAAACAATAACACAACAAGAAGATCTATGCATCCGAAATACATGTCAGACCTGTTCATCAAATTCCAGGTTTTCCAGAATTTAAGAACAATCAAGGTTCTTATTTTGAGCCCTTAAATCCTTGCTTTCCAGACTTGTTTTGTGTGATCTAAGAGTTCAATCGTGTAAAGACCATTACAGGGTACATTTATATATTATCATATCATCATAACAATACCAAACTTCCAAGATTTAAGCCGGTCAACGAGCATGGCAAAAATTGTTCTTGGTGAATTCTGGGTTTTCCAGAAATTCAACCGGACAATTGGTCAAAGCATGTTTGACCACTGATTACTTTGGTTTTGAGCAAGATCCAAGTGATCTAATGGTTTGTGTGTGTAGATTACATGCCAGACTACAATATCCAACCAACAACATGGCATAAACACTAACAGACTGCAAGATCCGAGCCTTCAAAAATGGTTGTCAGACTTCTCTAGGTAATCTGGGTTACCCAGATTCATTCAGTCATGGTCGGTCGACGACCTTTGACTGCTAATATCTTGAAATCTAGACCTGATCTGACTATGATTCAAGTTGCATAATAAAGACCACATGGCATACAACATATCCAAAACATAAAACACCATAAAAATCTAACACAGAAGAATCTAGAGGCTCTGACATTTGCTTGTCAGACCTTATTTTTCAACTTTTCCAAATTTGATAAATCTTTAATTTCGAGCATCTAATTGATATGGATCTGAGTTTTGACAACCCAGATCATCAAATGACACTCTAATACACAACTCTAACCAACAAACAACAACATTAAACATCAAATCAAAAGATTTCTAGGTTTAGGGTTTTATACCTTTTGAGCTTTGATTTTTTATTCTGATCTTAGTGATCTGTTCAAGGCTTATTATGGACTGATACTAGCTTATCTTATCTCACTTTGTCACTCTATATTTCGAAAATTTTGGAGAGAGAAAGTCTTGGGAGAAAATGAAATTAAAATGGTCATTTCTCTCTCTTGAATCTCTTATAATTATTACCAATATAATGAAATGGGCTGGCAAGTGGCTGATATAATGTGATATAAGTCAAATGCTATGGCTTAGGGTTGGTGAACAGCCCAAACTAGGACAACCTTTGCAAGTTAAGCCAAATAATGCAATAAGGGCAAAATAGACATTTGGCATCTAATTTTAATGGTATTCTAGTAAATGGCGAAACTCTTAAGATTTATGATTTGGGTTAGGGTTTGGAAATATTTAGGTTTTTTTAAAAAAAATTTAGAATTTCCAAATTAGGTTTTAAAAATAGAAATATAATATTTTTAAATTATAATTAGAATTTTCTAATTATATTAAAATTCCTTAATCATAATTTAAATCTTGCTAATTAGGATTAGTATTTCCTAATTAAAATTGTTAATTAAGAAATTAGGGTCAAAATGGTCATTAGGGTTTATAACCCACGAATTAGGGTTTTCTAATAGAAAAATTAATTTTCTAATTTAGAAATTAGATTTCGTAATTAGATTAAGGTTTTCTAATTACTTAACTTGAAAATTAGAATTAATATATCCTAATTAACATTAAAAATATTAACTTAACACTTAGGTTTTTTCTAATTATAAATTAGGGTTTCTAATCCTAAAATTAGGGTTTAAAAATCTAAAATTAGGGTTTGCTAAATAATCATGCTTTACCCTAATTAATATTATAATATATAACACTTTAAGCAAAATAATAATAATTTAAGTTCCCGGATTAGGGTTCTAAATTTTCGAATTTAGGGTTTCGAATTTTCAGAACTGAAATTAGGGTTTCCAGAACCAGTTTCTAAGGTTTCTTTTTAATCGCTAGGGTTTTCTAACTGAACGTTGACGTTCTTAATATATACCTAGGATTTGTTACAGATATCGTTTATATGGTCAACCCTTGATCCTTAACCACATACTGTACACATATACACAGAACATATTCACTTATTCCTTAATCGTGAATAATTCACTTAAATCCTTCACGGAATTTTGAAATCCTCAAAATTCCTTCTTAAAAAATATCAAACGCATACACTAATTTTTTGACTAGGTTCTAATTTTGAACCTTATATCAATAAATAATTTTTTTTAAAATATTCAAAATTCTCGGGTTGTCACAAGGTGTCAAGCACGTCAATTTTCGGACAAAAATTTATTTGATCTAATTTAAAACATAACACTTTAAGAACGAAGATATTTTATTAATATAACTGAATTTACATATCTGAGTCATATTAGGGTTTTGGAGTTTCACATTCACTCCCACTAATAAGAATTTCGTCCTCGAAATTATTGTACAGGTTAAGTAAACAGTTGGGGATAGTTCTCTCGCATTTTGTCTTCGAGCCCCCATGTAGCCTCTTCAACGTTCTGATTTCTTCAGATCACTTTGAGCGATGATATCAATTTGTTTCTCAAGACTTTCTCTTTACGATCGTTAATCTGCACAGGTTCTTCTACATAAGAAAGATCTTATTCGATTTGGATTGGCTCAAAATTTTTAACGTGTTTGTAATCAAGTTTATATTGTCATAATATAAACACATGAAACACATTATGAATATGGTTTAACTCAGGAGGTAGTGCTATTTCATAAGAAACTTCACCTATCCTCAAAATTTCAAAAGGTCCAATGAATCTCGGACTCAGTTTTCCTTTCTTGCCCTTCGAAGGGGACTCAAGAATACATGTCTTCTTATGACAAAGTTTCATGATTGACGATGTGGATCAACGTATTTCCTCTATCGATCTTGAGATGCTTGTAATCGTTCACGTATAATCCTGATGGTTTCAGTAGTTTGTTGGATTATCTCAGGTCCTAACATTTGTCTTTCCCCGACCTCATCCCAACACAAAAGTGTTCTACATTTCCACCCATATAAGGCTTCATAAGGTGGCATACCTATGCTATCATGATAACTGTTATTATAGGCAAATTCCACCAAAGGTAATTGATATTCCCAACTTCCTTTGAAGTCGATGATACGTGTTTTCAACATATCCTCTAATGTTTGAATGGTTCTCTCACTTTACCCATCAGTTTGAGGGTGATAAGTTGTACTCAATCTTAATTGTGTTCCTAAGTGTTTTTGAAGGCTCTTCCAAAAATTTGAGGTAAAGCGTGGATCTCGATCTGACACTATCGAAACATGTACTCCATGCCTAGAGATGATTTCATTAATGTATAGTTTGGCAAGTTGATCTAAGTTAAGAGTAACTTTAATAGGTAGGAAGTGAGCTGATTTGGTTAGACGATCAACTATTACCCAAATGGCATTGTGGCCTTTCTATGTAGTTGGAAGGCCTACCACGGAATCCATAGTTATATATTCCCACCTCTACTCAAGAATTGGTAAGGGTTGAAGTAAACCACTCAGCTTTTGATGTTCAGCCTTAACCCTTTGACACGTGAGACATTTGCTTACCCATTCAGCTATTTCTCTTTTCATATTCGACCACCAAAAGTGTCGACTTAAATCCTTGTATATTTTAGCACTGCCAGGATGTATGGCAAATTTAGAATTATGAGTTTCGTTTAAGATTTCTTCTTTTAAGGTTTGGTTTAAAGGAACCCAAATTCTATCTTCATATCTTATTATTCCATCCTTGTCTATTCTGAATTTGTTATTCTTAATATGAGTTATATTAGAGTTACATTTTTGACATTCTTCATCCTTTTCCTGCATCTCTTTGATTTTATCAAGTAGAGACGAAACTCCCTCTATAATGAATAATTTTTGGGTAGAGGTAGTTGGACATCCCACCTTAATTTCTACTTTTTCAAAATCTTTTATTAACCTATCATTGGTGGTTATTACGTTCAACTTTTCTTGATTCTTTCTACTTAACGCATCCGCTACAACATTAGCTTTACCGGGATGATATAAGATTTCACAGTCAAAATCCTTTATCAGTTCTAACCATCTCCTCTACCTTAAGTTTAACTCTTTTTGTGTGAAAATATATTTCAAACTTTTGTGATCTGTATATATCTCTCACTTTTCCCTGTACAAGTAATGCCTCCAAATTTTTAGGGCGAAAACTACCGCGGCTAACTCTAGGTCATAAGTAGGATACCTCTTCTCATAATCTTTGAGTTGTCATGATACATAAGCAATTACTTTCCCATGTTGCATCAATATACACCCTAAACCTCTGTGTGACGCATCACTAAATACTACAAGGCCTCCTGTATCATCTACTAAGGACAACACTTGAGCCATGCTCAGTCGCTTCTTCAACTCTTGGAAGCTCTCTTCACATTTATCTGTCAAGACGTATTTCACCGTCTTTCAAGTTAAATTAGTTAATGGGGTTACTATTTTTGAAAAATCTTTTATGAACCATCGATAATAACCCACTAAATCGAGAAAACTTCTTACTTCTGTTGGAGTTGTTGCTTATTCCCAATTCAAAATCGTTTCGATCTTAGTTGGATCTACAGATATTCCATTTTTTTCGATTACATGACCTAAAAATTGAACTCTCTTTAACCAGAATTCACACTTGAAGAACTTTGCATAAAGTTGTTCCTTTCCTAATATCTCTGAAACGACTCTCAAGTGTTAAACATGTTCTTCCCATATTTTCAAGTATACCAGTATATCATCGATAAACACTACAACAAATTTGTCTAAGCATGGTTTAAACACTCGATTCATCAAGTCCATAAATGATGTCGGTGCATTTGTTAACCCAAATAATATTATAAGAAACTCATAATGTCCATAGTGTGTCCTAAACGTTGTCTTTGGAACATATTCCTTTCTTACCTTTTAACCGATGATAACATGTCCTAAGGTTAATCTTTGAGAAGTGTTCGGCCCCCTTTAATTGGTCAAACAAATCATCAATTCTTGGTAAAGGATATTTATTCTTGATGGTTAATTTATTTAATTCTGTATAGTCTATACATTACCTCATGGTACCATCCTTCTTCTTTACAAACAATACTGGTGCTCCCCAAGGTGAAACACTAGGTTGTATGTACTTTTTATCTAAGAGTTCCTGTAGTTGTACTAGTAACTCTTTCATTTCTACATGTGTCATTCTATATGATGCCTTAGAAACTGGTGTCGTTCCCGATGCAAGATCAATGACAAACTCAATTTACCTATCTTGAGGTAACCTGGTAAGTCATTTGGAAACACATCGGGAAAATTCTTAACTATAGGTATTTAATCTAGCTTTACTACTTCCTGTCGAGTATCAATTATATAGGCCAACTATCTTGTACAACCTTTTCTAAGTAACCTTTATGCCTGAGTTATGGATAGACATCGAGATTGCTTAGGTGAACAACCACCGTTGAACACTACCTTTGACTTTAACGCAGTCAAAAGGTTTATACATTTTTGATGACAATCGATCATTGCATTATGGTTAACTAACCAATCCATTCCAAAGACTACATCAAATTCTCCCAACTGGATTGGAATAAGATCTACTAGAAAATTGTGTCCCTTTATTTCTACACTATAGTCCCTATATATGGTATTAACCGGTATCTTTTCGTTGTTTACAATTTCTATACAGAACGGTTTGTCTAAATTTTCACATGGTATTTTTAGGCTTTGAGAAAAACTATTAGACACAAAAGAACAAGTAGCACCAGAATCGAATAACACATATGCATTTAAAGTGTTTATAGGGATGATACCTGTTACCACGTCCTGTGAAGCAACATCATCCCTCACTTACATATTAAATGTTCTCGCGATTATTTGATTCTGAGCTCCAACTGCAGCTACTGTTGACTGATTATTGATATTCTCCAGCACTCTATTTCCCTTTCCTCCCTAGTTCTTGGGTTTGGGACAGTTCCGACGAACCACAATTGAAACATTTATTTTTTTTAGGGAGAGGACACTGTGGAGAAAGGTGTCCCATTTGTCCAATATTATAACATTTATTAATACTTTTAAAACATACTCATTTATGTTTTCCTCCAAATGTAGGACAATGTTTAAAGTTATTATTACTAAAGGTATTGTTATTATTACTTACCTTCTTTCCTAGGTTATTAGAAAAAGTAGAATCCCATTTTTGCTTATTATTAAACCCACCTGAACTGGGTTCGGTCTTAGGTCTCCCTTCTCATTTTGACTCTTCTTTTCCTGATGTAATTTAACGAGATTCTCATTTTCACTCTCAACTATGGAAGCTTTCTCGAGTATTTTGGAAAAAGACTTTAGTTGGAATATGGATAACTTACTTCGTATCTAAGGTTTCAAACCTTCCTAATACCTTCGAGTCTTTCTAAGTTCAGTATTGACTATGTGAGGAGCAAACCTGAACAGTTCATTAAACTTGGCCATATACGGAGATACGGTTATGTTTCCTTATTTTAATTCTAGAAATCGTACCTCTATACAATCCTTCAGAGATTAGGAAAAATAGTTTTCAAAGAACAAGTCTTTGAATCTATCCCATGGCACAATTTCATTTTCTACCCGACCCTTAGTTGATACCCACCAATAATTTGCCTCACCTTTTCAAGAAAAAGGTTACAAAAGTTGTCTTTTGATTATTATTGACATTGGTTACTAAGAAAAAAATTTCTATTTCAGTAATCCAGATTTGTGCATCAGCAGGTTCAGATGTACCTTTAAACTTTGGTGGACCAACTAATTTAAAATCTTTAAAGGAAGTGTTTTGGATTATGGGTCTATTCACAACACCTAACAAAAATTCTACTAAATTTTGGGTAGGATTATCATCATTATCTATCTCTCGTTGGGGTCTTCTGGTTGGTGGCATGATTCTATATAAAACAAGAAAAATCCACATAATAATTTGAGTAATACAAACATATCTTTTATTCATATGGAACAAGATTCATACAAAATAACTTAGTAGTTTGTACATACTACTAGCTATATTACAAACTTTTAAATGCTCTTTTGTTCATACTATTATAGAGCATTTAGACTTCTATACTACCCTCTAGAACTCATTAACATCATCAAAGGAATCTTGGATCATGTGGCATAACACAGATCGATCTATCAGATAGGTAATTTTCTTCTCCTCCACCGGATATCGAACCACTCGACATTGCAAATCATTGAAAACATCTTGAGTACCCAGAGATGATTTGAGAAGCCTTGAATATATTTCCTTCCCGCCCCTTTGTGCATGGTGCAGTTGTACTTTCAGTCGGTTATTGGTTCCCCTTTCATGTTCTAACATTCCTTCAGCTAAGTGTGCCCTAAACTTCATTTTATTATTGTCATATTTAGAAGTCTTCATTAATGATGCCATTACTTCATTATGTTCTTCAATTCTAATTAATTGCCCTGCTACTGGATCTTCCTCTTCCTCAGCATCTAGCAGTAGTTTATCATGAAGCAATTCTTCATCCTCTACATCACTAGCTATAAATGACTCAATTTATGGTGGATTGTTTACTCTCACCATTTCTTCAGCACTAGAGTTAGCCATCCTATAAAATAAAACTCCTTTAATACTAGTATAAGAATTTACACAAATATAATATTTTTAATGTTATTTTTATGTAAATTTAATATTTTTACAGACTCTAAGACTATATACTAAGTTTTCTCTTCCTTATATCTATAGCCTTAACAGCTCTGATACCATTAATGTAACTCCCACATATCAATACTCCCACAATATCGATGGTTACTACTAGTCAATGTATATAACACATTCAAATCTATACGCCTATGGTATCTAATTATATGCTTATATCTAATTGAGTGACTATACGATTATAACCAGATGCAATTCCCATAGATCTAAGATTCATAGTATCCCATAACAAATAACAATTCCCAAGAGAACTATTTCTGTGTTTGGATACCCTGACTTGGATGTATAAACTGCATCTGTGAATAGTATCTATCTATCCAAAATTTAGAGTATCATTAATAACATGAACAATCTATATTACCAATACCCTCACTTAGATGTATAGTCTATGTCATGCGATTTACACTATCATATCGATAGTACCTATTTATCTAAAATCCAAAGTATCAACAACAACATGAACAATCCATGTTATCAATACCCTCACTCAGATAAATAGTTCCCAATGATCTCAAACTAAATTGGAAATTCTAATTACATCTGTAAAGCTAACACGGTTCCGAAAATAAAAGATATTATATATATATATATATATATATATATATATATATATATATATATATATATATATATCAATAAGGTTTGATTACATGATTCTTCATACAGAATTTACTAATACACAGTATTACATTCAACTAGACAGTAAAATAAACTAATCTAAGCAAGGACGCTTCCCTTTATTAACTCCAGAAGTGCCAGGGTTACCATCTAACACTGCAAAGGGAATAATTTGCAAGGGTGAGCTATGACATGCTCAGCATGTTCTATATTTATAACAATATATGATTTAAAGAAGTATAACCGTTCAAAATTCAACTGATTGTTGCTACCATTTCTGTAATTTATTTTTCAACCATTTTTGGACTTTTTATTTCTATCAGTCACACAGACTTAGAAACTTTGTTTAGATATGAGATAGGGGATCAGCCTATTCAATATCCTAGGAGTACGCATCCCATCCTACTAGTGCTTACATGCACCCAATGTCAATATATTATTGACCAAACATCGATCCCTTTTCGGGATATAAAACTTTAGTATAGGATGTCTTACCAAAGCAATTTGGTTTGAAACAATAGTTTATGCTTAATAAATAGTATCATATGAATAAGCAATTTATTTCTTAGTTATGCTAAAGCTATAGCGATAACTTTCCAATAATTGACAATTCAAGTTTAGGTTTGGTATAACATACAACAATTCAAGATAGAAATTTTGTTTAGCAAGTACACAGGGTTCGAGAAATTTGCGTAATTAATAATTTAGGTTTAGTAAACTTGCCTGAGCGAAGATCAGTCAAGCAATGCTACTTGATTCGTTAATAAACACATAAGATGTTCATTCATATAAATCTAACACAATAGTATTGTTAATAATACTCAAATACATAAACTACATATGTTCGGTTTAAGTTTGATACGGTTTCAATGTCCAATGACTTTACCGGGTACTTAATAAGTTGATAATTTGATTAAACTTTATTTATAAGCTTTATTATATTTTTAGATAATTTAAATATCCTTTATTCTAATTTTTAGAAGCTTATAATAATTTTCAAGTATTTATTTATCCCTTAAATGATTTTTAAATCATTTATTTCTATTTCTAAATAATTTAATATTTACTTAAAATATTATAAAAACTTTGTTTACTATTTTAAAATAATTTATAATCATTTATTATGATTTTTATATCATTAATGTTATTTTTCAATAATTATTTATTATTTATAAGTAATTGTTCTAATTACTTTATTATTAATAATATCCAAATAAATTAAAAAAAATTATTGAATTTATGAAAAAAAATATTAAACGTTAATTATAATAACTTAAAATAATTTTTAAAACTATTTTTATATTTATTTATTAATTATTCCTAATTTTTATTAATTAATTTCTTAGAAAACATTTTCTGTCTATCGCTAAAGCTCTATAGTGACATGAAGTGTCGCTATAGGTGTTCTTGAGTTTCTGGGTTTCAGTTGGTTATTGTCTAGGGACCACTTTGACCTTGATCTAATTTGCTACTTTTAATGTTTTTGAGTTTGGACAAGTATGTATGTTATAGTATTCATTCAATAGTACAACATCAGACCAAATTCATGCTTTAACCTACATATAACAAGAAGTTATATAGGCTCAAAGTCACAGTCAGAGTTGTTCTTGAGTTTCTGGGTAACCCAGAACAGTGGTCATGGTCGGTCAACGGTTTTGTAGCTTCTATATCATACAATCTATGTGATAGATTTATTTTATGTTTGTTGTAATAGGTAGTCTATATGTTAAGGTACTTATATATAACACTGATTTGAACAAGTCATGATTCTAAGGTCTCAATCTATGATGGTCAAAGTATAGCCAAAGGTTATTCTTCATGTTCATCAGTTTTTTGGGTAACCCAGAAAACTTGGCCATGCTCGGTCAACGACTTTTGACCATAAATTCTAGTAATCCTATGAACTGTTTAAGAAATTAAATGTCATAGATATATAGTATGTATGTCAAGGTATTAATTCATTACAATAAGTCATTATAACATCAAACTTAAAGCGATTAAAAGGTTGGTCAAAGTAGACGGTTGAACCTGTTCTTGAGTTTTCTAGGTAACCCAGAAAACAGAACTTCGTGATCGGCCAACCACTTTTGACCACCTATATCTCGCCATATATGGTTCTAATGAACCTATTTTCTTTTCTAGATTAAATACCTTATGTCATACTACAAATAACACACAATTAACAGACCTAACTATTAACATACATGGATCTATAGGCTCTGACATTCGACTATCAGACCTTGTTTTTCCAAATTTTCCAGATTGCTTAAAACACTAATTTGAGGCATCTAGATGTTATGAAAACTTGTTCTATCAACTTAGCATACTTTCTAACATGTTATTACATATATCTAAACATCTAAATACCAATTTAAACATAGCATCAAAGATCTAGCTATAAATTAGGGATTGCACCTTTCTTGCTTGATTTTAATTTATGGCTACTGAATTTGATGTTGCTAGCACCAAGGCTTGATTTGGTATGTTTGTGAGAGTGTATAGGCTTAGAGAATGTGTGGGTTTGGCTAGAGGATGTGTTGCTATTTATAGACTTAAGCAACTTAGGGGTTTTTGTCATTTTTACCTACTTGCCTCCATAAAGATCTGTTGCTAAGTTATTTGTGCTGCTTGGGGAAGGTTGCCAGACCATGTGCACCCTTGGGACTTGGCTTGGTGACTCATAACCTACTTGCGAGCTAGTTTGGTTAGATTTGTATCTTAATTTTGCCATAATCCTCATTAATCTTGATTAGGGTTTTGTTTTTTTATGATTAGGGATGCTTAATGATGTTTATTAGTACCTAATTGAAGTTTAGTAATCATGATTAGGTGTTAGGATAACCTAATTAGGGTTTAGTTTAGCTAATTAAGGTTAGGGCTTACAAATCTAGCGTTAGGGTTTGTAATCTAGGGTTTCTAACTAAGATTTTCCACAAATCCTAACAAGCACGGCAACGCGTTTTGTCAGTGTAAGCACGACAAAGCTGCTTGTAAAAACAAATATACCAAAAAGTCCATTTTTGGAAGAAATTTTTTAAGCACGAGGTGTCAAGCACGTCAATTTTTGGACGAAAATTTATTTAACCTAATTTGTTAAACAGAGTATATATTAGCACATAACGCTTTCAGAATGGAGAGACTTTATTAATATAACTGAATTTACATATTTCTAGTCTTATTAGGGTTTTAGGGTTTCACAGGGTTGGTAACTGTCATTCATGTGTTATTTGAGCTTGTATACATGTTTAGGAGCAATGTAGTTGGTCTAGTAGCAAGAATTAGCAAAAGTAGAGCCAAAATTTTTGATTCTGCTCGAAGTGACGCTGCCGCACCACTTCTATAGTACAAGACCGCGCGGTCGCGCTTGCTGCCAGTCTTGGATACTGATTTGGTTTACTTTCTGTTATGTTGAGCATGCTAGTTGAACTTGATACTAGTTATAAATGTCTCCGACATTCTAACATAGGTTCCCTTACTTGTAGTCAGTCACGTTAGCTTGTTTTAAGTTAAGTTTTCAAAGAACACTTATAAGTTTGGAAAACAAACCATGATTTCAAACAACCTTACTTGCATTCTGATCTCGTGAGTATGCATAAGTAGCCTAGATATGTACGTAAATGAGTCTAACATAAGGCATAAGCTTGCTTCGTGTATAATAAGTTTTACTAGCTTAGTTTTAATTATTTTCTAAAGGAAAATTTGAAGTTTTGAAAAATAAAGTATGATGAACCTTGTGCCTTTAAGTTCTGATCTTTCTAGTCTATGTACATGACTTGAGTTTGTGCACAATATAATATGAAGCGTGGCTTAAATTTGCCTTGCATATAATAGGTTGCATAGCTTGGTTTATTTGTGTTTCTAAAGAAACTTAAAAGTTGGGAAACTAATTTGGTTGATGACAACCTTGCACGTATTTTGAGATTTTGACTATCATGTTAAGATATGAATATGCATTTAGACATGATTGACGTACATGCTAGCTAGTCATATGCATCGTAAACTAGTTAAATGTGGTTTAGAACAAGCATAAATGAAGTAGAACTTCACAACTTGAAATACATGTCTAATCTAATGTAAGCATGTTTGATTGAGACTTATTGATCTCGTTGTATGGGTATAACGACTAAACATGAAAGACTTTGTTTAATCAACACTTAAAGTCTTGATTTTGTGGGATTTGATAATGAATCATGTAAAGAACAAGATATAGAAGAGACCAAACCTAATAATGAACATCATAACATGTATGATTCTGCAAGTGTCAACCTAAATGTTTTTGGGTGTGCAAGTCTGGCCAAGCTACTGTTTAGTAGTTCTGGTTTGAACAAGGAGCAGCACGGCCGCGCCACTCCTTAGTTCAAATCCAGCGCGGTCGAGCCGCCCTGAAGTGAAGTCTATTTTTTGTTGTTAATATGAGGGTTGATGCATGCCTATATTGTTACCTTAAACCAGTATTACATGACCAGTACATTATCCAATGTGTCAAGAAGCATGCTAAACGATTGAATCATATATTTAGTGAGTGATTATAAACTTTCAAACGTTAAGTCCAAAAGATATTTGCAAACTATGATTATCAAGCAATGATTAGAAACAGTGTTATTTGATTCATAGTGTATTAGAAACTGTTTTTTGTGTTATGTGACGACATACGTGTGAGGTTATATGACTAAAAGAAGACTATCAATATATGTTTAGTATCGATGAATTACACTTGTGTATCATAGCAAATTAAGATAGTAGGTGTACATATTGAACTTGTATAACTAATGTGTTTATACATAAATAGGATATTATAGTTCATTGGAGTGGTATTAAGCTATACCTTGGCAAACTACGCGTAAGGTAAATTTTCTAACTTACACAACTTTGAATATTGTGCAAGTATCTAAACCTTATCTCGTTAACATAAGTTCCTAACCATATTTTTATGGAGTATTATTCAAGCTTGTGCTATTATTGATCTTTCAAGTAAATCCTTGAAAGTATGATTCATATCTTATGATTTAATACTTCGTAGTTTAGAAATGAAATTCCTTACAGTATTTGAACCTTGATTTCGAATGATAATTGCTTATATATATACTTTAAAAGAAAGCTGTCTAAGCCATCGATTAGGCTAGACTATTGGTATATGATCAAAAGTTATCCAAACCAAATTAACTTAGTGCAGACTCTTATAAATAACTGAGATGAACAACCCTCTTAGAAGGGGAAATATATATTTGTCGGGAGACCGACGTGCACACATGAGTATGATTAAATGTTATGCATGACATATAGTACTTTAGGTCGATCACCTGTCATACTCGTTTTGTTGGATTATCAGTTTATTACTGTTAATTCTAGTAGAAGTTCATAGTTCTTAGTGGCTACTCATTATTCATTACTTTGAAATCTTGAATTGAATAAGCGTTGAATCTTATTGATATCTTTCAGTCCATAACGACCTTAATTGAGAATCATTGATAATTCCTGAATTATTATTCACTATCATACCCTTAAAGATTGAACTCTATATATGATTTTTCATCATTATGATATTACTTGCTGGGAAAAATTGTTGCTCATCCTTGCTTTCCTTAAAACTTTTAGTTAAGGCAGAACATGGTGAACCCTGTGGCAAGGACAAGGGTAAAGAGAAGACTTTGGAGTAATTTTGTTTCATAGTACTAGGATTGTACTATTATTATGTTGTAGAATAACTTAATTACTATGATATATTAAGCTATGTTTAATTTATGTTGTCATGTATTAGTAACGGTTACGAGACATTGGGACGAGAATAATTATGTTATAACAATATAATTTATTATATTTTTTTCCGCTGTTGATGATTTTAGTATGCTATTAGAATTAGCACGTGACGAACCAAATTCGAGACATGAGTGTCTAAATTTGAGGGCGTCACACCATATCTGCCTGTGATATTAGTGCTTCGCACATGTGATCATTTTCATACGGTAAGATGCGATGTATGTGAATGTATGTTGTGTGATTTCTCCACCAGGAGGCTAACCTGTCGGTGTTTGATTACTAGACTCGTCGAAAGACTAAATCCATGAGGCTTAGGAAACGCATCACCCAGATTCGCTCCAGTTAAAAGATCAGATTAATTTCCCATCAAGTAAATTGTAATGATCTGGGGACCTTCATGCCAAAAAGCCGCGAGAGTAGCCTAAGATAGGTTAGCCTATGATAAACCAAACGCGGAGGGAAGTCTCTTCAAACCTTCCCATTTCAATTACTTGTAATTTCATTTCCATGTCAATCTCAATGTAGTGAAAAATATAAAGGAATGTGTTAACATGCATTCCTTTTCATATCTAAACATGCCATGTTATCTTGTCATCAAAACGACTGACATCCGTTTTGTAGGAAAACATTAAAACACTCCTAAAAAACGGACACATTACATAGCATGTAACATTTCCCTGTTTTTCCATACTAAACTACACAGTCTTTTTATTGGGAAACGATTGGGCCCATTGCCCGTTTAAAGTCCAAAAAGGCCCTAAGCCCACAGTCAGACATGGCTACAAGTGCCCATCCTGATCCTACTCCTGTCTCTCACAAGGAGTTCGAAGGACTGAGGAATCAGATAACAAAGTTTGTTGTTCTCCTGAAAGAACTAAACAAATCAACTCAGGGTCCACACATACCCATACAAACAGAATCCTCTGCATAAGGAGGAATCTAGGGTCCAGACAGAGAAGTCCCAATACCTGAGTCTCACAATGAGAAGTCTAACAAAACCCCTGAAATCACCCATCTTAAATAAGATCAAGACACCGGTGATATTCAGAAGAAGGTTCTATAAATGGAACAGACCATTCGGTCTATCAAAGGGATTGGAGCACACAGAAGTGTTTCCTATTCAGACCTTTGCATCTTCCCTGTGGTTCATTATTCGGTGAAATTTAATGCTCTTGACTACGAAAAGTATGATGGATTAGGAGATCCTTACACGCACTTAAACGTGTTCATTGGAGAGCTCGGATCCTATGCCGAGAATAAAAAGGTGAGAATGTAGCTATTTCATAAAAGTCTGACTGAAGAAGCCAGAGCATGGTACACCAGATTAGATAACTGCAAAATTCACAGCTAGGAGGAGTTAGCCCATGCTTTCCTCAGTCAATACAGCTTTCAAACTCAGATGGCTCCAGACTGGTATCAAATTACCAAAGTGAAGAAAAAAGTCAATGAGTCATTCAAAGAGTATGCCCAAAGATGGAGGCGTCTGGCTACTCAAGTAATCCCATCCATGACAGAGACTGAGATGGTGATGACCTTCATAGATATTCAAGAAGCTCCATTTTATGAGAGGGTCCTAGCTGGAATAGGAAAACCATTCTCAGATATGATTAAGCATAGAGAAATGGCATAAATGGGATTAAAGTCTGGGAAGATTCAAGACCTCGACGCTTTAAAAGCTATAGTTGAGCATATCCAATCTGGAAGTTATGAGAACAACCCTCGGAGGGTCCATAAGAAGAAAGAAGAGGATGTTTCCTTGATATTGCAAAGTCCCAGAAAATCGAACAATTTGTAAAATAATTTTATTTGATTTAATAATGAATAAAATTATATTATATGTTATTATTATGTGTTAGCAAGATGAATGTCATTCTATAACCTAGATACGTTGGAATATCGTAGTAGTCTGGCTACGTGAAGGAATTAAAGTGTTTGAATTTCCAAGACAAAAAAAAAGTTTTTTGAGAAATTTTTTGAAAAATACTATTCACGGATTTCTGCTCAGGAATTATTTTTGAACTTCCGAGAAATATGTAACGATAGAATATCAAGGGAAAATGGATTATATAATAATAATTCAAGTATGAAAAATGCAATTTTTTGCCTGCGTACTTAATTCGAGAACGTTAGGGAAAATAAAGCGTTAACTAGTTAAAGCAATGATCGTATGATACATAGGTATGATACGAGGTAATGAATACGAGTATGATACGAAGTATTATACGAGTATGTATAAATGATGGTATGTCATATACGTTGAATGATTATACGAGTTTGAATACGAGATTAATATGTATACAATACGTTATAAGGCTTTAAGCCGTATGCAATGAACTTGTAGGATTGTATAGGAAGTTGCAAAGTCCAATAAAAGATAATGCGTAAGCCCATGTGTAAGTAATGTTAAAGCTCAAATGTTTGTTTAATACAAGCCCAAAGATAAGTTAAGATATTTAAACCTAAAGGCCATACTAAGAATCCATTGGGTAAGCATGACCCATTGGGCAACCCATGATCACATGGGTGATCTTGGTGGCCAAACAAAGGATATGTTTTGTGTTGAGTGAGTAAACTTAATGGCTAGGTAATGAATAGTAAGGAGGTGGCTTAAGTAGATGGATTAAGGAGGTGGGATTGGTTTATTGACCATTATGCCCTAACCTTGGTTTTCCTATAAATAGAGAGCTTAGATTTTCATTTGCCTTGTTCAATATTCCACCAACAACTTATAACTTATTGAGTATAGAGAAAAAGCAAGACTTTCATAACCAAGTAGAAAAGAAGAAGATACAAGTTGGTCATCAAGGGTAAGAAACCTTTAAACCATTGTTGATCTTCTTCTCTTCAATATTAGTTTGATAGAGAAGTGTGGATTGGTAGAATTTGTATGCTAAGGAGTATGAGAATGATTAATCAAAGGACTTAAACCTTAATAAGCCATGAATAAGTAATTCATACTTAGTGAAGCTATGAACTTATGAATAACATGTAAGAACATGTCATATGTTTACATTAATGAAGTTTGTATGATAAGAAGAAGCAAGGAGGGTTGTTAGAAGACTAACACAATGATAAATCATGTGAAGTGAAATCATAGGTTTATAAGTTATAAACTCATGAAGAATAAAGTAAGAACTTATTATGTAAATAAGTTAATAAGATATGCATGTTAAGATGTTAGTATGATGGAAAGAATCCATTTGAAACGATGAACAAATCTTAAGAAACGAAGTTATGCCAGAATTCACACGATTAGACGATAATCGTCGAATTCGTGAAATTCTCGAAATGGAAGTCGAACTTTGTTATTGAGCTCGAAAACATTTGTTTTCGATGGGAACAGGTCATATTTGGCATTATAGAGTTGCGGGCTCAAAAATGACCAAATTGTGACTTAAAACGAAGAAACGAGCATTGAACGTTCACAAACATTTATCGTTTTCGTTAAAAATGAACTCAAAGGTAAATTTTGAGTTGCCGAAGTTGAAAATTTAAAATTCTGGCATGAACACGTAGAGTATGTGAATTGTGAGCTAATGGATTTTGAACGAGCCAATTTAAACTTAAATTGATCAAATTTGGAGTTCAAGAAGTTCGCAAAGTTTAAAAACTATCAAAGATATCTGGTGCACAGAGCTAGCACCGCGGCGCCAGCCCAAGGCTTATTGGTGGCGCTGCAGCACCGAGTCGTGCACTTGAACTACTGGAGATTGGTGCCGCAGCGCGGCCCAATACACTGATGTTGGCGCCGCAGCGTCGAAACCGGGGAGAACCTACTGGAGACTCGGGCCGCGGCGTTGGACAAGGAAGGGAAGCTGGCACCGCAACACTAACCTTAGGGTTTGCATAGTAAAGAAAGATTACGAAGATAAAAAAGAAAGACAGATAGTTAGTAATGAAGTACAACCTTAAAGAACTTGAAGTAACATCCTTAAATGATGTTAAAGACCTTAAGTATTATAACTAAAGGTCAACGAAAGATTATTTGGATGTAAGAACAATGTAATGTGATAAGCTGGAACCAATAATAACAAATCTAATACATGATTAGATTGAGAAGAAGGGTAAGATACGTTAGGTACCATACATATCTGATTATGACCTAATGTGGTATGTGGTTATGTATTATAGAGTCTCTAAAGACTTAAAAAGAAAGTGTAATAACCGTAGCAGATGATAAAGGCAAGTGTTCTAACCCTTGTATATGTTCAATCTGGGCAAGATTTGTGATTCATGTCTCTTACGCATGAATTGATGTATGATAAAGTCAAAGCCAGTTCTTTCGGCTTGACTTGAGATGTTTTTGATTTTCTTATAATCTATTGAAGTATTGTCAATGTTTTGCCAAATTATGTTGGTATGGTTTTCAAATGAAGATTGAGTATGCTAAACAAATGTTTTGTCGTCAAATGACAAGCACGTGAGGTTGCCAAAACTTAAACGTACATACGTTTAAAGAAAGTAGTGTTGTACAACATAGAGTACTATAAGATGATCACCTAGATGTGCTCGTAAGTAATGTCAGACTTACAAACTTAGTGTCGAGTTGTCCTTTTCAAAGAAAGTATGAAATGCTCAAGGTCTTGGACCGGAATTTATGTTTACTGAATATTGTTCATTGTAAAACATTTTAAAGAAAAGAGAAGTGCTATTTTAAATTATCGATAGTACTTCATAACCATTGTTCAGTCATTGATGATATACGATTCATATGTTTCAAGCATACTTGTTAAATGGAATTGGCATACTTGCTGAGCTAGTTATGCTCACTCTTGCTTGAACCGTACGAATGCAGCTAAGACTGAACGAGCTAAAGGATCCTCTAAGGATAAAAGAAAGGTTAAGGCAGACCATTGAACTATCTATGTAGTAGTATAGGTTTAATGTTGTAATTATTTGATATTATTACGAGAAACATATGTAATGGTTATAAAGAACCTGGGAAGGGAATATTATTTTGGAATATATATAAGACATATTCGTTCTTTTACGGCTTTTCAATTGAATGTATGTGTGAACTGCAGCACCGTGTAGCACCATATGTCGGGTTAGAAGATATCCAGATTTTGGGGTGTCACAGGTTGGTATCAAAGCAGTAGGTTATAAAACTTAAGGTGGAAAATTAGAACCTTAAGTCATAACCTTAAGAAGAGTCAAAAAAGTAAAAGATGGAAATTAACCCTATAAAAATGCATTATATTTGTTATGTGTTTTTATTATCCTACTGACGTGTACTAATCGAACTATTTGTTTTGTTGTAGATGTCAGGAGAAAACGAAATGTATAGGGATATACATTTAGTTAGTGAAGAATTGGTGAAACAGATAGAGATCATACCGAACCCCATAGCAACAAAGCCTAAATTCGTAGTTGTTGAGTCTGGAGACTCAAAGAACATAGACCTTATGTCCGTGTTCGATGACATGTCATAAGAAGAGGTGGAGGTAGTGTCCTTTAACCCAGTAGCAATTACAACAGAAATGGCTCCAGGAGAGTCGATGATGTCACTATTCATGATAGTATTAGATAGAAATATATAGTATTGTAAGGAAGTTAAGGAGTTAAAAGAAGAGCTCCATGCTGTCTTGGGGGATAAGACAGATATGAAGACTATATGGGAGAAGGAGCATGATGAAAGAGTTTTGATGAAGGACAAGGTCCATGAGCTGAAATAGGAGGTCTTTGAGCTTAAGCAGGAGCTAAAGACCCAGAAGCAAAAGATTGGGAGGATGTCCTATATACATAGGAGTTCTCATGTGGATTTTTAACATAAAGTAGCTGGGTATTCGATAGAAGAAGGACAGACTCGGCATACTATCAGCCGAGATATTATCGTCGGTCTTGCCAAAGTGGATTTTGATATTGCCATAAGGCAGATGTGACCTAGTATTAGCTAGAGTAGAGTTAGATATGTAAATATGATGTATCTAGTAGTGACGTAAAACCCTCTTTTGTATAATAAAGGGTAGTCTTTTGTAAATCCCTATTTTTGGAAAGCAATTGTGGGATAGTAATGTAATCAGCTTAGGCTGTGTAATATGAATGATGTAGTATTATACTACAAGGAATGAATCAATATAAGCCTTTTATGGAACATATTGCGTAATGAGTTAAAGTTATTGTTTAATCATGAATAATAACTAATCAACGAGAAACGAATAATAACGAAATGTGTTGTTTATCTTAACAGCAAAATGCCACTAAGAAGGAGACAACGAAAACAAGACGCTAATGTTAATCAACCGGAAGGAGGTCCGGTTAACCCGATGCAAGAGTTTGTTAATTTGTTAATGGCCGCTTTTAATAGGAATGGGGTGAATATTCCTGTAAATCCTGGAGTAGTACGAGCTACTACTTTTAAGGATTTCAAGAGTGTCGGTCCGCTGGAGTTCAAAGGAACTACGGACGTTATAGAAGCCCAGACTTGGGTAAAAGAGATCGAGAAGGCATTTGTCATTACAAATGTCGACGAGGGTCAAAAGGTTGCCTTTGCAACCTATATGATGAAGGGTGAGGCCTACTTTTGGTGGGAGGTGAACCAGGCTATGGCTGATATAGAGAACCTAATGTGGGTACGGTTTAAGGAGATTTTCTTTGAGAACTACTTTCCCACGAGTATGCAGGGAAGAATGGAAATATGGTTTCTGGAGTTGAAACAAGGGGAGATGACAGTTTCCCAATATGCTGCCAAGTTTAATGAACTGGTGAAGTTTTCTCCACACCAAGTGGACAAGGAGGTTAAGAAGGCTAGGAGGTTTGAGCAGGGCTTGAAACCCTGGCTCTATAGCCGAATATTTGTGTTCGAAAGTACTTCTTTTGGGACCATATTAGAGAAGGCAATAATTGTTAAGGGTGGGAATGAGGCTCTAAGCCAGTAATATAAGGATAAGAAGAATAAGTGTAAAGTTGACGGGGGAGTGAAGATCGAGGGAGGCAACGGGAGTGGCAATGGTCACAAGAGGAAAGGGTTTAACTCTAGGAATACTGAAGTGAAGCAAGGAGATCCAAAGAGGAGGATGGAGGCGTACAAGACCTGTGGGAAGACTTATTTAGGAGTCTGTCTCAAGAGGAAGGCTATATGCTACAACTGTGGATAGGAGGGACACATTTCGCCTAACTGCCCAAGTCCAAAGAAGAATCACAGATACTTTATATGTGGATCAACTGACCACATAGCAAAGAACTGCTCGAAGAAGGGGACGGACAGGAATAAGGGCGCTAATAGCAGTAAGTTACCTATTGGTAGTCCAGCGCAGCCGGGTAGGTTAATGGCCCGTACCTTTAACATGACAGTCCAAGTTGCAGTTGCATCAGAGGACGTAGTTGCAGGTATTATCTCGATCAATGACATAAATGATTACATGTTATTTGTCTCGGGTGCTACTTGTTCTTTTATCGCATGTGATTTTGTTAGACGATTAGCATTACTTCCCGAAAAGTTGCCTATGCCTTTGAATATTAAGGTAGAAAACGAAGAGATAATTCCTGTTAAAGATATTCATAGGAGTTGTTGTGTAGATATACGAGGGGATAAATTATCGGTAGATTTGATACCGATAAAGTTGGGAGAATTCGATGTAATTCTCAGGATGAATTGTTTGTTTAAACATGGGGTAATAATAGATTGCCAAAAGAAATGTGTAAATATTAGAACGTTGAGACAACCTCAGGTAGTATTTTATGGTAATAGATCACTGGGATGTTCATATTGTCTTACTATGACACAAACTAGAAAACTATTATGGAAGGGATGTGTAGGTTATTTATGCCATATTGTTGATACCCAGCGAGTGGGAGCGACCATGAAACAAACACCTATAGTTAAAGAATTCATGAATGTATTTCCATGAGAATTATTGGGTCTTCCACCGGATTGAGAGATCGAATTCGTAATAGACATTGTGCCAGGAGCGGCACCAGTCTCAAGGGCACATATCGTATGGCACCAGTGGAGATGATGGAGCTAATGGTTCAATTACAAGAACTGTTGGATAGAAAGTACATTCAACCGAGTGTTTCGCCGTGGGGAGCACTAATATTGTTTGTAAAGAAGAAGGATGGATCGTTAAGACTTTGTATCGACTATCGAGAGTTGAACAAGTTAACGATAAAGAATAAATATCCATTGCCCAGGATCGATGATCTTTTTGATCAGTTAAAAGGGCCAAAGTATTTTTCTAAGACAGATTTGTAGACGGGGTATCGTCAGTTGAAGGTTACTACTGAGGATGTACCAAAGACGACATTCAGGACTCGTTACAGCCATTACGACTTTCCAGTAATGTCATTTGAGTTGACTAATGCACCAGCTACATTTATGGATATGATGAACAGAGTGTTCAAAGAATATTTGGACAAGTTCGTCATAGTGTTTATCGATGATATTCTATTCTATTCTAAGATGCCAGAAGATCGTGCTGAACACTTAAGAATAGTGTTAGAGACACTGAGGAAGGAGAAGTTTTATGCAAAATTCACTAAGTTTGAATTTTGGTTGGAAATGGTACAGTTTTTGGGTCATGTTATCGATTGTGAGGGGATTTCAGTAGATCCAGCGAAGGTGGAAGCAGTGATGAATTGGGAGCAACCGAAAACGTCGACTGAGGTGCGGAGTTTCCTAGGGTTAGCGGGATACTATCGAAGATTTATCTAATATTTTTTGAAGATAGCTACCCCGTTTGACTAACTTGACTAGGAAGATAGTGAAGTACGTATGGACTGAGAAATGTGAAGACAGTTTTCAAGAACTGAAGAAAAGGTTGAGTGAAACACATGTTTTGTCTTTACCTGATGACACATGAAATTTTGTAATTTATAGCGATGTTTCGCATAGAGGACTTGGTTGCGTGCTCATGCAGCATGGCAAGGTTATTGCGTATGCATCATGACAGTTGAACGATTATGAGAAAGTTTACCCTACTTGTAAGACCTCAACTTATTAATAAATAAAATTAAATTTTCTCTATTTATTATTTTGAAATAGAAAGGGTTGATTTGATTAATGTGGTTAGTTATGGGTAAAATGCGCAAATATTTCAAATAAGCAAGTGGTTATAAAATATTCATTTTTGGTCGGTGAATATTCGTTTGGTCGTGGAATATTATTACTGTCGGGGAATATTCGTACGACGGCGCAGCCTTGTGTGGGCCCCATAACGGAAAGCGATTGGATGAAGAAAACGACAAGTATAAGTTGTTTATAATTAACGACGTAGTTGTTACCGTTAATACTGTTGGAATACCTGGTGGTTAAAATACAGTAGCACACGGTATTGCACCAATTATTGATTCTTATGAAGAAATGCACTACTCAATAATTGTTATAGTAGTTACTGTTCAATATTTTATTTTATTGATTCAATAATTGCTGCATTGATATTTTATATTATTGTTGTTTCAATAATTGTCACTGCACAATATTTTTCATTATCAGATCAATAATTCATATTATTTGAATAATATTATTAGATAACATTCTTGGTAATGTCTAGAAAGTTCTGTCTAAGGAGAGGTTTGGTCATCTAATTGCGCGCCAGTAAGGAAAAATTCTTATTGGAAAGCCCCCTCTTTCCTGAGAACGGCCTGGTTGTCATAAATGTGATTCTGTAATATTATTTATGAATAATTAATTATTGATTCATATGATAAGAAAATATTTATTTTATGTGGATATAAATGAGGGATATATTTTTGTGGTTAAAAATGAAGGAGTTAATGTTGAGATTTTTATCAGTATTTTTGTCGGAATGGAGGTATTAAAAATCAGGATTTTTTAGATATTTTGCGAGGGTTATAATTTTTAATCCGACCGTTGGATCGTGGTAATTTTTGGATATGTTATACATATATATGTTGAGTATATGTCCTCAAATTTTGAACCGTTAAAAATGAACGTATGATTTATTATGAATTTTACGAGATGACTGGTTCAGAAATTATTGAATTTTTGGAGTTTATGATTTTGGTGGAAAATTTTAGAATTGGTGGGCCCCACTCTTGGTTGGTGAAAAAATATACTGAGATTTTTATTCAAATGTGGTAGGCTTGAATAGTAGCAAGTAAAGCCATCAGGTTGCAGGTTAAGTCTGCTTCGGCATGCTAACATTTTTTTATAAATAGAGGGCTAAGTTAGAATTGAAAATCACACCAGAAACAAGTTTTCTCTCTTTCTCTCTCTAGATTATTGAGTGTATTTTGTGAGTATTTAGATACTTTGAGAGTTTCTATTCATCAGAGCAAGTTTCTTTCAGTCTTATGCCCGTATTCCGACCAGAAGTACTGATATTTTGAGGTAAGGGATATTATCTTCTTCATAAATGATATTTTCTTCAATATCATTATGCCGAAATATTGATATGAACTTTTTATCAAATTTGGAACTTTTTGTGTCGGGGTTACTATTCACGTATACGGCACTATTCACCGAAAAATAAAATTTTCCCTTTTTATCCAAGATATCTATTATGGTTACTATCTTTGATTGTATCCATGTTTTGATCTTTATTTTTGAATTCTGCTTCACAATTAATTATTATGAAGTATTATTGATCTTGGATAAATTGTTATACGAATCCCTACTATTTGTCCTTCTGTCTCACTGGATTCATTTTCTTTAAGATATTTTTCATCATCCTCAGTCCTAAATGATGATATTACTGAATATCTTTGGCCTGTAGTGCAAAGATGAATGATTAACTGATGAATATCTTTGGCCCGTAGTGCAAAGATGAACAGGTGTTGAGATAAACATGACCGACTGGTGATACAAATGAATATCTTTGGCCTGTAGTGCAAAGATGAATATTTGGTTAAAGATAATTATTAATTGATGTTACAGGGATAAAATATTGATGATGGACTTTTAAATTTTAGAAGATAGTAGAATTCATTCTCTACTTGACTCTTCTAGTGGTTTGCTGTTTTCGCTGCAGTTGTTGATCTAAAACTTGTTGTCAATTATATTCTATCAGATTTTTTCCAGTTGAATACTAATGATAATTTGTTGTATATTATCTTAGTCATAATATTCTTTACTGGGCTAGTTGAGCTCACCCTTTTCCTTTTTGTTCCATTTTTTCTTCTCCGGAGGTGAGAACATAGGAGGATCTAGTCGGGGTATGGAGTGATGGTTCTAGAAAGATGTTTTAGCAGTCCTCACTATTTCTGTAAAATAGTGTTTGAATAATTATAATGAGGACTTATTTGAGTGTGGATATTGTCTAGAAGACAATATTTGAATTTAAACTCACAGTAATTGTATTGTCGTATTTTGCACGACAATTATTATAATGAAGTTGTATTTGTTTCTGTACCATGTATTTGGCGACTCAGAATGGGTGATGTATACCTATTTTGGGGGCATCACAGTTGGTATCAGAGCTTAGGGATATGATCCCTGGCTGAGATGTGAGACAAGAACTAGGAAGGCAGAGACGGGGAATTCCTTCGCTAGTATGACCTGACTAAGTTTATTTGGTGTTTATTTGGTCGGTCAGAGTATAGGGATAATATATGACATGACTATTAACCCTTGTTTTATGGCAGTATTTAAGAATGGCAGCTGAGAACGTTAATAATGGAGTAAATCAGACCGTGGAGACACCTTTGATCACCACCCACGGGAACGTGCAACAGGAAGGCAATATTCCTCCTGTAAACAACGTTACCGAGCAAACTATGAATGATGGAATGTTTAGGAGCTTTTTGCAGTTTATGTAAAATCAGACGAGGGAGACTCGTGTGCAGAATACGGGTGGAAATGATAACAATGCGCGGTTTGTCACAGCCAATCAGTTCAAATAATTGGGACCACCAGAATTTAAGGGAAAGCCGGATCCGATCATGGCAGAAATGTGGGTCAAGCAAATTACCAAGATATTTGCTGTCTTGGAATGCACGGAGGAACAGAAGGTTCCATTCGCCACCTTTATGTTCCGCGGTGAGGCAGACTACTGGTGGGAGTCGGTGAAGCGTACCCAGCCTGACGCACTCAACATGTCCCGGGAAACATTTCTGAAACTGTTCAATGACAAGTACTTTCCTGAAAGTATTCGTCATATGAAGGAGGTGGAGTTTATCAGTCTGGAACAAAACAACATGACGGTATCCCAGTACGAGGCGAAGTTTGCAGAGTTATCCAGGTTTGCACCTCATTTGGTTGAAAATGAGGAACGAATGACAAGGATGTTTCTAAGAGGTCTAAAACCCAAGATTCGGCAATATCTTATCTCTCATAATTTTTTTTATATTCAGATGTTGTAAACAGGGCTCAATTATTAGATCGAGATAATGAGTATGTGCAACCGAGGGACTACAATCAGGGTCATACCGGTGACAGCAGTCATCAGAGCGATGATAACCAACGAGGAGGGAAAAATACGAACAAAGCCGGTAACCACTTGGGTGGTCATCATGGCCATGATAATAGGAGAGGTGAGTCAAGTGGAAATTTCAGAAAGAGGAGATTCAATAATGACGGGAAGACATCAGCAGCTGCACCAGCACCAACAACAAATTCTAGGGGAGGAGAACGACCGCCAGTTAGATGTTACAAATGCGGGAAAGAGGAACATATCAGCCCAAACTGTCCACAACAATCCAAGGTATGTTACAACTGTGGAAAGGAAGGCCACATAGCTCGGGATTGTTCTGTAGCAAAACCAATTTCAACGGGGATGGTGACTCCAAGGGCTGTCCCGGATAAGTCGAAGTCAGCGGTTCCTGGAAGAGCGTTTGTCGTGACTGGCCAAAACGTGAGGAACCCGAACGAGCTGATCACAGATAAGCTAATCATAAACTCTTGCGAAGTTTATACCTTATTAGATACCGGTTCTACCCATTCTTTTATCTCTCTTGCTTGTGCTCAACGTTTAAACTTGACTTCAGAGAAATTGGACTTTGACTTATCTGTTGAAAATCCGTTGGGTGAAACCTTCGTTACATCTACAGTTTATAAATCTTGCATGATCCAAGTTAGCACTATCACATTACCTGTTGATCTTGTCTCTTTAAAGATACTTGCTTTTGATGTGATTTTAGAAATTGATTGGTTAACCACTCGTCATGCTAAAATTGATTATTTTCGTAAGGTTGTTAGTTTTCATATTCCTAACCAACCTGTCATACGAATTTAAACTACTAAACCACTAAAATCAGTCACTGTCATATCAAGCCACAAAGCTATTCGTTTATTAAAACACGAATGTCAAGCTTTCTTAGCCCATGTTATGGATTTGAACAAAGACAAGTCAGATTTGAATAATATTTCTATTGTTAGAGAATTTCCCGATGTATTTCCTGAAGAACTTCTTGGTCTACCCCCAGAACGTGAAGTTGAATTCTTTATTGACCTTGAACCCGGTACAAAGCCCATTTCTAAAACCCCATATCGAATGGCTCCTATTGAACTTCAGGAGTTAAAAGTCCAATTACAGGAGTTATTAGACATCAGTTTTATTCGTCCTAGTACATCTCCTTGGGGTGCTCCTGTTTTATTCGTAAAGAAGAAAGACGGGAGTATGCGACTTTGTATTGACTATAGGGAATTGAACCATGTCACCATCAAGAATAGGTATCCGCTACCTCGCATTGATGACCTGTTTGACCAGTTACAAGGAGCACAATTCTGTTCAAAGATCGATATTCGTTCTGGAAATCATCAGCTGAAGATTAAAACTGAGGATATTCCAAAGACTGCCTTCAGAACTCGTTACGTGCATTATAAATTCTTAGTCATGTCTTTTGGATTGACTAATGCTTCTGCTGCTTTCATGGATATAATGAACCATGTATTCAAAGAATATTTTTATCAGTTCGTTGTTGTCTTTATTGATGACATCCTCATCTATTCCAAAAGCCGTGAAGATCATGAGCGCCATTTGAAGCTGGTACTGCAAAGGCTTCGTAAAAACAAGCTATATGCCAAATTGAAGAAATGCGAGTTCTGGCTTGAGGAAGTAGCATTCCTTGGGCACGTGGTGTCAAAACATGGAGTATCTGTCGACCCGACGAAAATTGAAGCCATACAAAGTTGGGAGCTACCGAAGTCGGTGACCGAAGTATGTAGCTTTCTGGGCTTAGCTGGGTATTATCGGAGATTCGTGGAAGGATTTTCTAGAATCGCTACTCCGTTAACTCAACTGACTCGGAAGGATACAAAATTCAGTTGGAGCGAGGATTGTGAGAAGAGTTTTCAAGAACTCAAGAGGAGACTCATTTCGGCACCTGTTCTGACAATACCATCTGGTTCGGATGGATTTGTTATCTACAGTGATGCTTCAGGCAAAGGGTTAGGATGTGTTCTCATGCAACACGGGAAAGTCATAGCCTATGCCTCGCGACAACTCAAAGAATATGAGAGGAATTATCCTACTCATGATTTAGAGTTGGCAGCAGTCGTTTTTGCGTTGAAGATTTGGAGACACTACCTGTATGGGGAGATAGTGGAGATCTATACGGATCATAAAAGCCTCAAATATTTCTTCACCCAAAAGGAACTCAACATGCGGCAACGACGTTGGCTTGAGCTGTTGAAAGATTACGATCATACCATCCAATATCATCCTGGAAAAGCGAACGTAGTAGCTTACACATTGAGTAGAAGATCATACGCGGGTACGAGTGCAATGGTGTTAACACAAAGGCCCATTTTGTATGATTTGCAAAGGATGGAGATAGATATGAAGGCTCCAAGTAACCACATGATGATATCAAATATACGAGTAGAACCGACTTTAATTGATAAAGTTAAAGTCGCTCAAGCTACGGACATAGAGCTGATGCGTATGAAGAAGAAAGCGCAAGAAGGTGCTATTCCAGAAGCAAGAATCGATGAAGAAGGAATACTTCGAGTCAACTCCAGACTTTGTGTTCTTAACGATTTTGACTTGAAGCATAGAATAATGATGGAGGTACACAACACACCGTTTGCAATCCATCCTGGGAGTACCAAAATGTATCACGGTCTTCGACATACATTTTAGTGGAGCAATATGAAAAGAGAGATCGCGGAGTTTATCTCGAGGTGTTTAACTTGTCAACGTGTAAAGGCGGAGCATCAAGTGCCAAAGGGTCCATTGCAACCACTTGAGATCCCGAAATGGAAGTAGGAACACATTACTATGGATTTCGTTACAGGTCTTCCCAAGGTTTCTCAAGGCATAGATGCGATTTGGGTCATTGTTGATAGATTAATCAAGTCTGCCCATTTCTTGCCTATACGTGAGACTTATTCCTTTGAACGTCTTGCTAGTATGTACGTGAATGAGATTGTGAGATTGCATGGCATGCCAGTATCCATAGTTTCGGATCGTGACCCAAGATTTACTTCACGATTTTGGGTTAGCTTGCAGAAAGCTATGGGCACGGATTTACGATTTAGTTCAGCATACCATCCTCAAACGGACGGGCAATCAGAGAGGACTATTCAAACCCTTGAAGATCTATTAAGACTATGTGTTCTAGATTTTAAAAGAAGTTGGGATAAGTACTTGCCACTGGTGGAATTCTCCTACAACAACAGTTATCAGGCAAGTATAGGTATGGCTCCATTTGAAGCCTTATATGGACGAAAGTGTCGTTCTCCAGTATGCTGGGACGAGGTGGGTGAAGCAACATTATTGGGACCAGAATTGGTACGCATAACTACAGAGAAGATCCAAACAATTCGACAACGTATACAAACGGCACATGATCAACAAAAGAGTTATGCGGATCTTCATCGAAAGGATGTAGAATTCAATATTAGGGATCATGTATTGTTACGTGTTGCACCATGGAAAGGAGTTAC
The DNA here is from genome assembly GCA_016801055.1 of Panax notoginseng. Classification (NCBI taxonomy): domain Eukaryota; kingdom Viridiplantae; phylum Streptophyta; class Magnoliopsida; order Apiales; family Araliaceae; genus Panax; species Panax notoginseng. The sequence continues at coordinate 114,933,622 of CM029016.1, forward strand.
AAGATTTGAGAAGAGAGGAAAGCTCAATCCACGATTTGTCGGTCCATTTGAGATTCTTGACCGAATAGGAAATGTGGCCTATAGACTCGTATTACTTCCAAGCATGTCTCGTGTTCATAATGTTTTTCACATATTTGTGCTTCGTAAATATGTGAAAGACCCGAACCACATAATTGAGTTAGAACCAGACGAGATAGCCGAAGATTTAACGTACGAGGAGGTACCTGTTAAGATCTTGGATACGAAAGAGCATGTTTTACGCACGAAGGTTATACCACAAGTTAAGGTTTTGTGGAGAAACCATTCCATTGAAGAAATGACCTGGGAGTTGGAATCAGAAATGAAAGCGAGGTATCCTCACCTTTTCGAAACACTATGTACGTACGTCAATTTCGCGGACGAAATTTCATAAGGAGGGGAGGTTGTAAGACCCCAACTTATTAATAAATGAAATTAAATTTTCTCTATTTATTATTTTGAAATAGAAAGGGTTGATTTGATTAATGTGGTTAGTTATGGGTAAAATGCGCAAATATTTCAAATTAGCAAGTGGTTATAAAATATTCATTTTTGGTCGGTGAATATTCATTTGGTCGTGGAATATTCTTGCTGTCGGGAAATATTCGTACGACGGCGCAGCCTTGTGTGGGCCCCATAACAGAAAGCGATTGGATGAAGAAAACGACACGTATAAGTTGTTTATAATTAACGGCGTAGTTGTTACCATTAATATTGTTGGAATACCTGGTGGTTAAAATACAGTAGCACACGGTATTGCACAAATTATTGATTCTTACGAAGGAAGGCACTACTCAATAATTGTTACAGTAGTTACTGTTTAATATTTTATTTTATTGATTCAATAATTGATGCATTGATATTTTATATTATTGTTGTTTCAATAATTGTCACTGCACAGTATTTCTCATTATTAGATCAATAATTCATATTATTTGAATAATATTATTAGATAACATTATTGGTAATGTTTAGAAAGTTCTGTCCAAGGAGAGGTTTGGTCATCTAATTGCGCGCCAATAAGGAGAAATTCTTATTGGAAAGGAATGGCCTGGTTGTCATAAATGTGATTCTGTAATATTATTTGTGAATAATTAATTATTGATTCATATGATAAGGAAATATTTATTTTATGTGGATATAAATTAGGGATATATTTTTGTGTTTAAAAATGAAGGAGTTAATGTTGAGGTTTTTATCAGTATTTTTGTCGGAATGGAGGTATTAAAAATTAGGATTTTTGAGATATTTTGCGAGGGTTATAATTTTTAATCCGACAGTTGGATCGTGGTAATTTTTGGATATGCCATACATATATAAGTTGAGTATATGTCCTCAAATTTTGAACCGTTAAAAATGAACGTATGATTTATTATGAATTTTACGAGATGACTGGTTCAGAAATTGTTGAATTTTCGGAGTTTATGATTTTGGTGGAAAATTCTAGAATTGGTGGGCCCTACTCTTGGTTGGTGAAGAAATGTACTGAGATTTTTATTCAAATGTGGTAGGCTTGAATAGTAGCAAGTAAAGCCATCAGGTTGCAGGTTAAGTCTGCTTCGACGTGCTAACATTTTCCTATAAATAGAGGGCTAAGTTAGAATTGAAAATCACACCAGAAACAAGTTTTCTCTCTTTCTCTCTCTAGATTATTGAGTGTATTTTGTGAGTATTTAGATACTTTGAGAGTTTCTATTCATCAGAGCAAGTTTCTTTCAGTCTTATACCGATATTCCGACCAGAAGTACTGTTATTTTGAGGTAAGGGATATTATCTTCTTTTTAAATGATATTTTCTTCAATATAATTATGCCGAAATATTGATATGAACTTTTTATCAAATTTAGAACTTTTTGTGTCGAGGTTACTATTCACATATACGTTACTATTCATGTATATGACACTATTCACGAATACGGCACTATTCACCGAAAAATAAAATTTTCTCTTTTTGTCCACTATATCTATTATGGTTACTATCTTTGATTGTATCCATGTTTTGATCTTTATTTTTGAATTCTGCTTCACAATTGATTATTATGAAGTATTATTGATCTTGGATAAACTGTTATACGAATCTCTACTATTTTTCCTTCTGTCTCACTGGATTCATTTTCTTTAAGATATTTTTCATCATTCTCAGTCCTAAATGATGATATAACTAAATATTTTTGGCCTGTAGTGCAAAGATGAATGATTAACTGATGAATATCTTTGGCACGTAGTGCAAAGATGAATAGGTGTTGAGATGAACATGACCGACTGGTGATATAAATGAATATCTTTGGCCTGTAGTGCAAAGATGAATATTTGGTTAAAGATGATTATTAATTGATGTTACAGGGATAAAATATTGATGATAGACTTTTAACTTTTAGAAGATAGTAGAATTCATTCTCTACTTAACTCTTCTAATGGTTTGTTGTTTCCGCTGCAGTTGTTGATCTAAAACTTGTTGTCGATTATATTCTATTAGATTTTTTCCTGTTGAATACTAATGATAATTTGTTGTATATTATCTTAATCATAATATTCTTAACTGGGCTAGTTGAGCTCACCCTTTTCCTTTTTGTTCCATTTTTCTTCTCAGGAGGTGAGAACATAGCAGGATCTAGTCGGGGTATGGAGTGATGGTTCTAGAAAGATGTTTTTGCAGTCCTCACTATTTCTGTAAAATAGTGTTTGAATGAGGACTTATTTGAGTGTGGATATTGTCTAGAAGACAATATTTATATTTAAACTCACAGTAATTGTGTTGTCGTATTTTGCACGACAATTATTATAATGAAGTTGTATTTGTTTCTGTACCATGTATTTGGCGACTCGAAATGGGTGATGTATACCTATTTTGGGGGCGTCACACTACTCATGATTTGGAACTGACCGCGGTAGTATTTGCCTTAAAGATATGTAGACATTATCTTTATGGAGAAAGATGTGAGATATACACGGACCATAAGAGTCTAAAATATATCTTCACACAGAAGGAGTTGAATATGAGACAAAAGAGATGGTTGGAGTTAATAAAGGATTAAGACTGTGAAATCCTGTATCACCTTAGAAAAGCCAATGTAGTGGCCGACGCCTTAAGTAGAAAGGGTCAGGGAAAGTTGTCTATGTTAACGGTTCAAACTGAGTTAATAACAGAGATGGCTAGTATGGAGATAGAGGTGAAGTTGCCGAGTGAATCGGGACATAAACTATTTACAACGGAGATTCAATCTACCACAGTGGAGAGAGTCAAGAAGGTACAACTCAGAAATGAGGAGTGCGATAAGATGAAGAAGCGGTTAACCGATGAAAAAGATTTAAAGTATAATCTTGATAACGAGGGGTTATTAAGATTTGAAGGAAGAATTTGGGTTCCAAATGAGACATAATTAAAGAAGCAAGTGTTACAAGAAGCTCATAGTTCGAGGTACTCGATTCATCATGGTAGTACTAAGATGTATCAAGACCTTCGACATAGTTTTTGGTGGCCGAACATGAAGAGAGAGATAGCCGAGTATGTTAGTAGGTGCTTGACTTGTCAAAAAGTTATGGCTGAACATCAACGACCAAGTGGCTTATTACAGTCATTGGAGATTTTGGAATGGAAGTGCGAACATATCACAATGGACTTTGTGGTGGGAAGTATAACTTAGACCAGTTAGCTAAACTTTAAGTTAAGAAAATTATTTCCAGACATGGAGTACCAGTTTCGATTGTGTCAGATCGTAATCCACGATTCACGTCGAACTTTTGGAGGAGTCTGTAAGAGTAGTTGGGAACGCAGTTAAAAGTTGAGTCCGGTTTATCATCCATAAACTAATGGGCAGAGCGAGACGACAATTCAGACGCTAGAAGATATGTTGAGATCTTGCGTCATAGATTTCAAGGGTAGTTGGGATGATCACCTACCATTAGTAGAGTTTGCATATAACAACAGTTATTATGCAAGCATGGTTATGCCACCTTACGAAGCTTTGTACGGAAGGAAGTGCAGAACACCATTGTATTGGGATGAAGTGGGAGAACGCCGAATGATAGGACCTGAAATGTTACAGTAAACAGCGGATGTAGTGAAGTTGATACGAATGCGATTAATAGCAGGTCAAGACAGACAAAAGAAGTTTACAAACTTGCATCGAGTAAATAGAGAGTTTAAAGTAGGCTCGTATGTATTTCTAAAGGTATCTCCCTGGAAAAGAAAGATACGCTTTGGAAAGAAGGGAAAGTTAAGTCCCAGATTTATAGGACCTTTTGAGATATTAGAAAAGGTGGGAGGGGTAGCATACGTGTTAGCCTTACCTCCAGACCTAGAACGAATACATAACGTGTTTCATGTTTCTGTATTACGTCCTTATAATCAAGATTATAAACACATAATAAAGTATGAGCCTATTCATATTGAGAATGACTTGACGTACGAAGAGATGCCTATTCCAATCATTGATAGAAAAGTGCAAGTTCTGCGGAACAAAGTTATACCTTCATTAAAGGTGTTATGGAAGAACTACGATGCCGAAGAAGCAACGTGGGAACTTGAAGAAAAGATGAAAAAGAATTACCCTCATTTGTTTGTGTATTTTTTTAGCGAGATTCTGGGGACAGAATCCTTATATGGGGGACAGAGTGTAACGCCCCAGAAAATCAAGCAATTTGTAAAATAATTTTATTTGATTTACTAATGAATAGAATTATATTATATGTTATTATTATGTGTTAGCAAGATGAATGTCATTCTATAACCTAGATATGTCAGAATATCATAGTATTCTGGCTACGTGAAAGAATTAAATTGTTTGAATTTCCAATATGAAAATAAAAGTTTTTCGAGAAATTTTCCAAAAAATCACTATTCACAGATTTTTGCTCGGGAATTATTTTTGAACTTCCGAGAAATACGTAATGATAGAATATCAAGAGACTATGGATTATGTAATGATAATTCGAGTATGAGAAAATGCAGTTTTTTGCCTGCGGACTTAATTTGAGAATGTTAGGGAAAATAAAGCGTTAACTAGTTAACGTGATTATCATATGATACGTAGGTATGGTACGAAGTAATGAATACGAGTATGATATGAAGTATTATACGAGTATGTATGAATGATGGTATGTCGTATATGTAGAATGAATATACGAGTTAGAATATGAGATTAATACGTTTACAATACGTTATAAGGCTTTAGGCCATATGCAATGGACTTGTAGGATTGTATAGGAAGTTGCAAAGTCCAATAAAAGATAATGCGCAAGCCCAAGTGTAAGTAATGTTAAAGCCCAAATGTTTTTTTAATACAAGCCCAAAGATAAGTTAAGATATTTAAACCTAAAGCCCAAACTAAGAATCCGTTGGGTAAGCATGACCCATAGGGCAACCCATGATCACATGGGTGATCTTGGTGGCCAAGCAAAGGAAATGTTTTGTGTTGATCAAGTAAACTTAATGGCTAGGTAATGAATACTAAGGAGGTGGCTTAAGGAGGTGGATTAAGGAGGTGGGATTGGTTTATTGACCATTATGCCCTAACCTTGGTTTTCCTATAAATAGAGAGCTTGTATTTTCATTTTCCTTGTTCAATATTCCAGCAATAACTTATAACTTATTGAGTAGAGAGAAAAAGCTAGACTTTTATAACCAAGTAGAAAAGAAGAAGATACAAGTTGATCATCAACGGTAAGAAACCTTTAAACCATTGTTGATCTTCCTCTCTTCAATATTAGTTTGATAGAGAAGTGTGGATTAGTAGAACTTGTATGCTAAGGAGTATGAAAATGATTAATCAATGGACTTAAACCTTAATAAGCCATGAATAAGTAAATCATACTTAGTGAAGCTATGAACTTATGAATAACATGTAAGAACATGTCATATTTTACATTAATGAAGTTTGTATGATAAGAAGAAGCAAGGATGGTTGTTAGAAGACTAACACAACGATTAATCATGTGAAGTGAAATCATAGGTTTATAAGTTATAAACTCATGAAGAATAAAGTAAGAAATTATTATGTAAATAAGTTAATAAGATATGCATGTTAAGATGTTAGTATGATGTAAAGAATCCACTTGAAACGATGAACAAATCTTAAGTAACGAAGTTATATCGGAATTCACATGATTAGATGATAATCGTCAAATTTGTGAAATTCTTGGAATGGAAGTCGAATTTTGTTTTTGAGCTTGGAAACGTTGGTTTTCGATGGGAACAAGTCTTATTTGGCATTATAGAGTTGCGGACTCAAAAATGACCAAATTCTGACTTAGAACAAAGAAACGAGCATTGAACGTTCACGAACATTTATCGTTTTCGTTGAGTTAACGAATTTGAAAATATAAAATTATTACATGAACACATAGACTATGTGATTTGTGAGCTAATGGCTTTTGAATGAGCCAATTCGGACTTAAATTGATCAAATTTGGAGTCCAGGAAGTTCGCAAAGTTTAAAACTGTCAAAGATATTTGGTGCATAGAGCTGGCGCTTCGGCGCCAGCCCAAGGCTTGTTGGTGGCGCTACAGCACCGAGTCGTGCACTTGAACTACTGGAGATTAGTGTCGCAGCGCGGCCCAATACACTGATGTTGGCGCCGCAGCGTCGAAACCGGGGAGAACCTACTAGAGACTCGTGCCGCGGCGTTGGACAAGGAAGGGAAGCTGGCACCGCAACACTAACCTTAGGGTTTGCATAGTAAAGAAAGATTATGAAGATAAAAAAGAAAGATAGATAGTTAGTAATGAAGTACAACCTTAAAGAACTTGAAGTAAAATCCTTAAATGATGTTAAAGACCTTAAGTATTATAACTAAAGGTCAACGAAATATTATTTGGATGTAAGAACAATGTAATGTGATAAGCCGGAACCAATAATAACAAATCTAATACATGATTAGACTGATAAGAAGGGTAAGATACGTTAGGTACCATACATATCTAATTATGACCTAATGTGGTATGTGGTTATGTATTGTAGAGACTCTAAAGACTTAAAGAGAAAGTGTAATAACCGTAGCAGACGCTAAAGGCAAGTGTTCTAACCCTTGTCTATGTTCAATCTGGACAAGCTTTGTGATTCATGTCTCTTACGCATGAATTGATGTACGATGAAGTCAAAGCCAGTTCTTTCAGCTAGACTTAAGATGTTTTTGATTTTCTTATAATCTATTGAAGTATTGTCAATGTTTTGCCAAATTATGTTGGTGCGGTTTTTAAATGAAGACTGAGTATGCTAAATAAATGTTTTGTCGTCAAACGACATGCACGTGAGGTTGCCAAAACTTAAACGTACATACGTTTAAAGAAAGTAGTGTTGTACAACATAGAGTACTATAGACTGATCACCTAGATGTGCTCGTAAGTAATGCCAGACTTACGAACTTAGTGCCGGGTTGTCCTTTTCAAAGAAAGTATAAAATGCTCAAGGTCTTGGACCGAAATTGATGTTTAATGAATATTATTCATTGTAAAATGCTTTAAAGAAAAGAGAAGTGCTATTTTGAATTATCGATAGTACTTCATAACTATTGTTCAGTTATTGAAGATATATGATTCATATGTTTCAAGCATACTTTTTAAATGGAATTGTCATACTGGCTGAGCTAGTTATGCTCACTCTTTCTTGAACCATATGAATGCAGCTAAGACTGAACGGCCCGAAGGATCCTCTAAGGATAAAGGAAAAGCTAAGGCAGACCATTGAACTATCTATGTAATAGTATTGGTTTAATGTTGTAATTATTTAATATTATGACGAGAAACATATGTAATGGTTATAAAGAACTTGGGAAGGGAATATTGTTTTGGAATATATATATATATAAGACATATTCATTCTTTTGAGGCTTTTCAATTTAATGTATGTGTGAACTGTAGCACTATGTAGCACCATATGCCGGGTTGGAAGATACCTGAATTTGGGGGCGTCACAGATACTGCAAGGGCAAACACAAAAGGCAATCAAAACTTTCCTATTCAAAGGAGAAACTACTCCCCTTTTTAAGCTCAGTCCTCCAATCCTCCCTTACCAAAGAGGGGGAGAAGTTAGATGCTCAAGAGTGTTCACACCCTTATGGGATTCACTCGAAAACATTTTCAAACTTCTGATAGCTCAGAAGAAAATCACTCATCTCCTTCCACCAGCCAATCCAAGTGGAAAGGGCTTCAATACAAGAAAGAACTGTGCTTACCATTCTGGAGCTCTAAGCCATGACACTCAAGATTGTTGGGCCCTCAAGCATAAGATCCAGGACTTAATAGACAGTGGTGAGATCGTGGTGGCCAAGCCCAAGCAACCACATGTTCAAGACAACCCTCTCCCTCAACATAAGGAAGAGGATTTTAACATGATCAATAGAGGCAACGGAGAGAGCTCCAAGTACCTCAAATATGTGGGTGGTTCTCCCCAAACCAATAAAGATAATTTCGACAAGTGGGATTATTCAAAGTTCTAGTTTATGATGGAATGGGAGTTAAAGTCTCTTGACGAACAAGTCAATCAACTGGCAGAACTGGTGATACATCAACACCAAGTCACACAACAGTTGTTCAGTCAGGAGCATGCTAGTCTCCTCTCTATTATCACAAAAAAAAATCCACCACTCACCCAAGAAAGTGAAACCTTTGACGAAAAGCCTGTAAGAAAAGAAAGAGCTCAAGCCCGTCGGGACTTTGCCAACAAAATGGAGTTCACCTATTTAGGCCAACCGATGGAAGGAATATTGCAAATGTTGATCAATGAAGGAAATATCACAACACTGCTACCTCCAGTCAACCCACACTCAAAAAGATTTGATGCTACTAGAGTATGTCAATACCACTGCCATTCTCGCTGTCACAACACTGAAGAATGCTTGGAACTCCGCCATCTCATACAAAATATGATTGACAGAGGTGACCTACAAATGACAGACGATGACACCGTATCACTTAAGAGTGGACATACATTTCCTCCAAGATCACAAAGATGGAAGGAAACCATAGCAGTTATATCCTCTGAGGGAGATTTGGCTGCCACATTATTTGCAATTCAACCCATCAAGCTCAAAGGAGTTGAAAACCCTTTGAAGGTGGCTACACCAGCACCACTCATATTGTCGTTCAGGCCACATCATCCTTTCATCAACCTTAAGAAAGTCCCATAGAACTATTGAGAGGTTGAAGGATCAACATCAAACACAACTGTTGCGGTATCTAAGGAAAATTCGCTATATCTCCCTCAACGAGTGATGAAGCCAGTCATAAGATCTAAGGGGAAAGTGTCTAAGGAGAAAATCGAAGAATTCCTCCGTCAGATAGGACATAATGAAGCCAAGGTGGTTCAAAGATAGAAAGAAGCACCCCAATATATCTGTATTCTGGACTTGGTTTTCTCTTCGGAAGATCACCGGAAGGTACCGGAAGGTCTTATTGAGGATATTAGAAGAAGCCCACTTGCCAAAGACAGTGGATGTAGAAAAGTTTCATCATCTGGTGGATCACATCTTCAACAGTAATGTGATATCTTTCACCGATGATGACATACCTCCCGAAGGGACGGGGCATTGCAAGCCACTGCATATAGCAGTGATGTCTTCCAGATATGTGGTCGGAGGAGTGCTAATAGATGGAGGATCAATCCTAAACATCTGCCCCTATGCCACATTGGAAAGAATGAAGATCAATCTCAATTGAATGCAAAGCAACCATATAATCATCAAAACTTTTGATGGATCTTAGTGAAATGTTGTCGGAGAGATTGAATTACCCTTGGAAATCGGTCCACATACATTTTACATATCCTTCCAAGTGCTCAAAATCACTACAAGATATAATTTACTATTAGGAAGACCTTGGATCCATATGGTGGGAGCCGTCCCATCCACTCTTCATCAACAGCTCAAGTATATCATCAACGATATTTTGGTCACTATCAATGCTGAACCAAAGTATCCTATCCAAAGTGATATGCCTCTTATCAGTTTCAATGAAGAAGTTGAGCTTGTCAGCTTCCAAGCCCTTGAGGTGAGCAACACTCACTATCAACCCATTGGGGCTTCAGCTTTGAAACCTAGAGTTTTCGCTGAGATAATGTCAGCTAGCCAAGAAATGATATCCTTGGCTTTCCAGCCAGGACAAGGGTTAGGAAAGAATAATCAAGGAATCAAAATCCCAATTCAAGTTCCCAGCCAAACAGGGAAAGCCGGACTAGGATACTCCTCTGTGTTCAGTCACAAGAACCCGCACAAGTATACACCAGTTCCTTCATCTACAAGGTTGTTGCCTAAACCTACAGATGCTAATTCTGTACGGATTCTAAGGATAATTTCTATCTCTGTGGTAGGTATGTTGTTTCCTAAGCTGATACCAGTTAATGGGAAAGAAGTCTTGATTCCAAACCCAGACATGGAGGAAAGGAATCAAAGGCGCAAATAAAACATATAGAGACGGTTATCGAAGATGTACTTCCTGGCACATACCGAGGGTATGAACAAGGATATCTTAGATGATGACTGTTCAGATGGCACGGTCATCATTCAAGAGAAGGAGGACGATAACAACCCCTTCATCACAACTGTCCACCAGGACTTGACCTGTGATGCCCCCAAAATAGGTCCATACAACCCATTTTGAGTTGGCAAATACATGGTACAAAAATCAAATATAAACTAAATTTACACAATTATTAATTGTTGTACAAACTACGCAAAACATAAGCTGAGATTTTTAACACGAATATTGTCTCGTAGACAATATCCAAACTCAAATGAAGTCCTCATTATAATTATTATCACACCATTTCATAGAATAGTGAGAACTACTATAGCCACCATCTTGGACCATCACTTCATTCCCCGACTAGTCTTAACTATATTCTCATTTCCTGAAGAGAACAATGAAAGAAAAGGGTGAGCTCAACTAGCCCAGTAAAGAATATTATGACGAAGATAATGTAGAATAAATTATCCTTAGTCTTTAACAGTATAAAAACTAATAGAATACAATAGACTATAAGTTTAACTGTAGTGAAACAAGCAATCTATTAGAAGAGTCAAGTAGAGTATAATGTCTACTATCTTCTATGATTTAAAAGTTCATCATTAATATTTTATCTCTGCAACACAATTCAATAAATAATCCACATCACAAAATTATCCATACACTACGGGCCAAGGATATTCATTAGTATCACATCCATGAATTATCCATGCACTATGAGCCAAGGATATTCGTTATTATCACCAGTGGTCATGATCATGCCAAATAACTGTCCATAAATGCACTACGGGCCAATGAGGACTTTTACTACATCATTTGTAACATTTCAAATCATGATTATACCAATACATAATTTCTGGCCATAATCATACCAATCAAAAGTACATCTATGCACTACGGGCTAACAATGATTTTCACCATAATATAAGCATAAAGAAGATGACAATGATATAAGAGATTAATCAAGTGAAATTAAGGATAAATATTTAAGATTTATAATTCAGTTTATCTAGAGTTTAAGAATGTCCAAATAGTCAACATGATAACTACTTTATGGAGTAAAATTCAAGAATGATATTCATGTATCAAAAATAATTTGGATAAAAAAGAAATTAATTTTTATCGTGAATAGTACACCGGGTGAATAGTATCCAAGTAAATAATATTCCGTGAATAGTACTTTATGAATAGTACCCCGTGAATAGTGTCGTATGTATGAATAGTACTGTATGTATGAATAGTACCATATGTATGAACAGTACCGTATGTATGAATAGTGCCCATGAATAATACTCCGGCATGAAAAGATTAAAATTTAACAAGGAAGTTCAGAAAAATATTTCCGTGAAACGATACTAGATGAAGCACAAAATTCAAGGATATTCTACTAATTTCAAGGAGTATAGAAGTAGTACTTATCAAAATAAGTGTAGATTTAGGAATATGAAACGAAATATTATTACTTACGTACTATAGAGTATGGAAGAAAATAATATTTCTTACGAATATTGAAAGAATATAATATCCCTTACCTTAAAAGGAGAGTAATTCTGACTGGTATAGCGGGGATATTCTTTAAGAAAACTTGCATTATTTGCTACACTCAAAGTTTTCTTAAACTTAAAATAAATATGCTCAATATTATAGAAGAAGAATTCTCTGATTCTGGTGTGATTTTTATTTCTAAACTAAGCATCCTATTTATAGGAGAATGGCAGTGAACTATTTAATCACGGATGAATAGTAAAATTTCGAACGAAATCACGGGCAAAATTCGATGAAAATTTTGACTTTTACTATTCATTATTGTGTAATAAAATATTCTAATAAAATTAAAACTTTATATAAAATATAATATATTCTATTTATAATTTAATAAAATGACTAACTTTATATATAATATAAAAAGTATTCTATTTTATATAAAAAGTTTTTTATTTTATTACTATTATAATAATAATATAACAAAAATTGAGATAACTTTCTACCGACGATTTTAAAAAATGAGTAAGTGGGGGTCCATGTAATAAGCCAAACTTATAACAATTACTTTATGAAAAACCCCTCAATTTATCACAAATCACTCGTCTTCAATAAACACATTTTTAATCATTCATTATTAATATTACAACTCACAATATTAACAACTAGATCATTCCCAGGAAAGAGGGGGCTTTCCGATAAGGACTTCTCCTTATTAGCGCGCAATTAGATGATCTAACCCCTTTTCTCGACAGAACTTTCTAGACATTATCAATAATGCAAATAATAATATGAATAACTTTGTCGTCTTAATTATTGATTTAATAATATAAAATATTGTGAAGATGATAAAGTGACAATAATTGAATCAATAATATGGGATACTATGCAGCAACTATTGTGACAATTATTAAATGAACTGAGTGACTTCTTACGTAAGAATTAATAATCAGAGATATTGTGCAATACCGTGTGCTACTGTGCTACCACGCGTATTACTGTACTTTTATCACCGGGTCTTTTAATAGTAAACGATAAAAGTTTTGCCGTTATTTTTATAAAAAGGTTATTTCTATCACTTTCTAAATTCGACAGTAATTCCGTCGTGGGGTCCACCAATGATTGTGCTGTCGTATGAATATTCCCTAATAAAACGAATATTTCCCGACCAAACGAATATTTTAGGACAACTTGCTTACTTTGCAAAATTTGTAAATATTACCCACAACTATAACATTATATCAAATCCACACCTTATTATTCAAAATAACATTTAGAGAAAATTAAATCTTTATTCATAAAAGTTGGGGTCTTACAACCTCCCATTCTTATGAAATTTCTCCCTTAAAATTGATGTACGTACCTGATATGTCGAAGAGGTGAGGATACCTTTTTTTTATTTTAGATTCTAACTCCAAGGTAATTTCATCAATATCGTGGTTCCTCCATAAAAATTTAACTTGAGGTATAACTTTTGAGCGTAAAATCTGCTCCTTTTTATCCAAGATTTTAACAAGTACCTCCTCGTACGTTAAATCTCTCGCTACCTCATCTAGTTCTAATTCAATAATGTTGTTTGGGTCTTCCACATATTTACGTAATATAGATATGTAAAAAATATTATGAACACGAGACATACTTGGCGGTAAGGCGAGTCTATAGGCCACAACTCCTACTCGGTCAAGGATTTTAAATGGCTTAATGAATCGAGGGTTGAGCGTTTCTCTCTTTCCAAATCTCGTAACTCTTTTCCATGGAGCAACACGTAACAATACATGATCTCCAACATTGAATTTCACGTCCCTTCTATTAAGATCAGTATAACTCTTTTGTCGATCTTATGAGGTTTGTATACGTTGTCGGATAATTTAAATCTTTTTTCTGTAGTCTTGCTTACCAATTCTAGTCCCAACAACGTTGTTTCACCCACCTCGTCCTAGCATACTGGAGAACAACACTTTTGTCCATACAATGCCTCGAATGGAGCCATACCTATACTTATTTGATAACTATTGTTGTAGGAGAATTCAACCAATGGCAAGTACTTGTCCTAACTTCCTTTGAAGTCTAGGACGCAGAGTCTCAATAGATCTTCAAGAGTTTGAATAGTCCTTTTTGATTTTCCGTCCGTGTGGGGATGATATGCATAACTGAATGGTAAATCATTGCCCATAGCTTTCTTCAAGTTGACCTAAAATCGTGAAGTGAATCTTTGGTCTCGATTAGAAACTATGGATACTGGCATACCATGCAATCTCACAATCTCATTTATGTACATACGAGCAAGACTTTCAATTAAATAAGTTTCTCGTATAGGCAAGAATTGAGTAGACTTTGTTAATCTATCAACAATGACCCAAATTGCATCTATGCCTTGAGAAACCTTGGGAAGACCAGTAACGAAATCCATGTTGATATGCTCCCATTTCAATTCTGAAATTTTAAGCGGTTGTAATGGACCTTTTGGTACTTGATGTTCCACCTTGACACGTTGACAAGTTAAACATCTTGAGATAAAACTCTACGATCTCTCTCTTCATATTACTCCACCAAAATACATGTCGAAGATCACGATACATTTTGGTACTTCCAGGATGGATTGCAAACGGTGTGTTGTGTGCTTCCATCATGATTTTATACTTCAAATTAGAGTCGTTAGGAACACAAAGTCTAGCGTTGACTTGAAGTATTCCTTCTTCATCGATCCTTGCTTCTGGAATAGCACCTTCTTGCACTTTCTTCTTCATACGCATCAGCTCCGGGTCTGTAGTTTGAGCAGCTTTAACTTTATCGGATAGAGTCGGTTCTACTCGTATATTTGCCATCATCACGTGGGTCCCTGAAGTCTTTAACTCTATCTTCATCCTTTGTAAGTCATACAAAATGGGCCTTTGTGTTGACAACATCGCACTCAAACCCGCATATGATCTTCTACTCAATGCGTCAGCTACCATGTTCGCTTTTCCAGGATGGTATTGAATGATATGGTCGTAATCTTTCAACAGCTCGAGCCAACGTCATTGCCGTATGTTGAGTTCGTTCTGGGTGAAGAAATATTTGAGGCTCTTATGATCTATATAGATCTCCATTTTCTCCCCATACATGTAATATCTCCAGATCTTTAGCGTGAAAACGACTGCTGCCAACACTAGATCATGAGTAGGATAATTTCTCTCATATTTTTTGAGTTGTCATGAGGCATAGGCTATGACTTTCCCATGTTGCATGAGAACACATCCTAAACCTCTACCTGAAGCATCGTTGTAGATGACAAATCCCTCTGAAACTGATGGTATTTCCAGAATAGGTGCTGAAATGAGTCTCCTCTTGAGTTCTTGAAAGCTCTTCTCATATTCCTCGCTCCATCTAAATTTTGAATCTTTTCGAGTCAGCTAAGTTAATAGAGTGGCGATTCGAGAAAATTCTTCAACGAATCTCCGATAATAACCAGCTAAGCCCAAAAAGCTACGTATCTTGGTTACTGACTTAGGTTGCTCCCAACTTTGTATTGCTTCAATCTTCGCTAGGTCAACTGATATTCCATATTTTGATATCACGTGCCCAAGGAATGCTACTTCCTCAAGCTAGAACTCACATTTCTTCAACTTGACATATAGCTTATTTTCACGAAGCTTTTGGAGTATCAGTCTCAAGTGTTGTTTATGATCTTCATGGCTTTTGGAGTAAATGAGGATGTCATCA
This sequence comes from Panax notoginseng, assembly GCA_016801055.1. Taxonomy (NCBI): domain Eukaryota; kingdom Viridiplantae; phylum Streptophyta; class Magnoliopsida; order Apiales; family Araliaceae; genus Panax; species Panax notoginseng. Next base: position 114,949,282 of record CM029016.1, read on the forward strand.
ATAAAGAAAACCATAAAATTATCCAAATATTCCTTGAATACTTAGTTCATCATATCCATGAAGGCAGTAGGAGCATTAGTCAATCAAAAAGATATGACTAGGAATTCGTAATGTCCGTACTGAGTTCTGAAAGAAGTCTTTGGAATGTCATCAGTTTCAATCTTTAACTGATGATATCTGGAACAAAGATCAATCTTTAAGAAGAATTTTGCACCTTGCAACTGGTCACAAAATTATCAATGTGAGGTAACGGGTACTTATTTTTGATGGTGACATGGTTCAACTCTCTATAATTAATGCAAAGTCGCATACTCCCATCTTTCTTCTTTATGAATAAAATTGGAGCATCCCAAGGAGATATACTAGGACGAATGAAACCAATGTCTAACAATTCCTGTAGTTGGGTTTTTAACTCCTGAAGTTCAATAGGAGCCATTCGATATGGGATTTTGAAAATGGTTTTGTATCGGATTCAAGGTCAATAAAAAATTTGATTTCATGTCTGGGGGTAGGCCAGGAAGTTCTTCGGGAAATACGTCCAAAAACTTATTAACAACAGAAATATCATTCAAATTTGACGTATTTTTGTTTAAATCCGTGACATGGGCTAAGAAAGCTTGATATCTATTTTTTAATAAACGAATGGCTTTATGACAGTGATTGACTTTAGTGGTTTGGTTACTTAAATTCGAATAATAGGTTGGTTAGGAATATGAAAACTAACGACCTTACGAAAATAATCAATTTTAGCATGATGAGTAGTTAACCAATTAATCCCTGTAATCACATCAAATATAAGTATTTTCAAAGAGATGAGATCAATAGGTAATGTGAGGGTGCCGATTTGAATCAAACAATATTTATAAACAGTGGATGTAATGAATGTTTCTCCAAACGGAGTTTCAACAGAAAAGTCAAAATCTAATTTCTCAGTGGTCAAGTTCAAACATTGAGCACAAGTAGGTGAAATAAAATAATGGGTAGAACCAGTATCTAATAAGGTATAGATTTCATAAGAGTTTATGATTAGCTTACTCGTGATAACTTCGTTCAGGTTCCTCGCTTTTTGGGAAGTCATAACAAGCGTTCTCCCTTGAACTACCAACTTTGACTTATCCGGGACAGCCTTTGGTGTCACCTGAAAGTAGTATACACACAAGCCAATCATGTATAATGATAAAGCATATACTTTGTAATTAATCTTATTCATTTATAAATAAAAGTATTAATTTACTAAAGGCATTTAATTTATCGACATGGTGTTATTTTAATAATACGTGATAAACTCAAAGTTTTAAGAAATACTTTTAGAATCATGATGAGATCATGCTAATGAGATCTAAATTCTTAGATAGATTGCTCATTGGATGAGGATGGTTGATCTCATGATCATTTGTGTGGAGACACTAAAGCAAGTATGTAGGTGCTTATTGGAGAATAAGTTCATTGAATGTGACTCGCTAAGGAATACCTACTGGAGTTTTACTTGTTTGTCAATAGGAATTTCTGTAGTGATAGTAGTACAAGTAATCCTTAGTTTTGAGATCATCATAGTATCTTGTATATAATGATTTACACTTTGACTTATTCCTTAAGACCCTTAGGGTATATCAAAGGGTATGCTTGGGTGTAATAAGTTATATATGGAGATAATGAATGATCAATAAAGAATCTACCACTTCTAGTAACAGAAGGGATATGTCCTATGTGATTCGATAAATGATAACCCATGAATCATTGGCCAATGTGGAATGAAATTAGAAAGTAGTTTCTAATTTGCATTCATTAGGAGTTGTGCATTTATGAATCGAAATACATCTAATTAAATAAAATAAGACTTGACAGTAATTCCATGTCTTGTATTTAATTGGGACATTATATGGTGGAAAGATTGAATTGTACGGTAACTATTTACTCAAAGGTTCTTTTATGATTAATGTTGAAATCTATATTATCTGGAAAGTCGTTGATCGCTAGGGAAGCTTATTCCTATTGTAGAATAAATATTATTTATTTAAAAATTAATTTATTTAAATAAGATTAGAATTATTCTAATTGATTTATTTACAACCGGTTTAATATGGAGAACCTAAAGGGTCACACTATGAAAAGGAAGAATAATCAATTAAGAAGTTAATGGCTTAATCGTAATAATATATTAAGTGTATTTAATTTAATCTATGGTGATAAAGTAAATTAAATAGCTTAATATTTATTATTTAATATTTTGAAAATATTAAAGTGTACTCTCAATTATTCCTAATAGGATTAGGAGAGGCTAATTAATTAAAAGAGTTTAATTAATTATCCCTAATAAGATTAGGGAGCCTAATTGATTAAAGGAGTTTAATTAATCAAATAATAATCTATTTTCATTATATTAAAATAGGTTAACTGATATCTTTATAAGGAGATTCTTATATTAGATATCAGTAAGTGTGAAATATATGTGATTCTAATAGTTAGGAGAGTACACCCCTTTTTCTATATAGATAGAAAACTAGGATTTGAGCCAGTACACCCCTCCTTCTTAATTTCTTCTTCTTCCTTGGTGGTTCACCTCTAGAGGCCAAACGCTTGGGTGACTGACGTTGATCAAAGGAAGGAACCAAACGTGTGTATTCAAGGAGAGCACAGGATTAGGAGTTGAACTAGTACTTGAGGAAGCTCGAATCTTCAAGGGTATGATTCTGATTCTCCTTCTCTATTATTGACTGATAATCTATGCACAAAAACAATCTTAGTTTATGGTTTGTAGAAAATTTTTAAAATCTGTTTTTACATCGCTTTCACTTATTTATGTGATTTGATTGCATGCTTTTGTTTTAAGCAAACCTAACAACATCATCCCAACTGGACTTGACTTCGATACAAGACAAAATCGAGTTATGTGACCGTCCTTTCCACAAATGAAACACACCTTGGATGGTTGTGCACGGTTTGGACTTATGTGTCCCTCCTTCCCTAGAAACGGGTGCTGGTGTTGCTACCGATGTCTTTCCATTGTCATTGTTGAATCTTCTCTTTCTAAAGTTATTTCCACTTGGTTCACCTCTCCTATTATCTTGGCCATGATTACCACCGAAGTGGTTACCATTTCTGGCATGATAATTTTCTCCACACTGGTTATCAGTGCTCCGATGACTGTTGCCACTGGTACGACTATTATCGTGTTGTCGGTTGTTGTCTTTTGGTTGAAAAGTCTCATTATCTCGCTCAAATAATTAATCCATATTCATAACATCTGAATACAAAAAAAGTTTACGAGAAATGAGGCATTGAGAAATTTCAGGCTTCAAACCTCTCAGAAACATTCGTGTCATTCACTCATCATTATCCACCAAATGGGATGCAAACTAGGATAATTCCAAAAACTTGCCCTCATATTGTGATACAATCATATTGTTCTGTTCTAGTTTGATGAATTCCACCTCCTTCATATAACGAATACTTTCTGGAAAATACTTGTTGTTAAACAATTCCTAGAACTTCTCCCAAGACATCTTAAGTGCTGAAGGATGAGTACATTTCACAGATTGTCACCAGTAATCTGCCTCTCCACGCAACATAAAGGTTGCCAGTGGAACCTTTTTCTCCTCTTTGATATCTTGGTGATATGTTTAATCCAAGTTTGTGCCTTGAGTGGCTCTTGCTTTCCCAAAAAATTCGGTGGTCCCAACTCCTTCAACTGCTTAGCAGTGACCAGCCATCAGTTACCATTGTTTTCACCTATATTTTGAATAGGAGTCTCTCTCGTTTGGTGTTACATGAATTGAAGAAAGCTCCTAAACATCCCATCGTTCATCGTTTGGTCGGTGTTGTTGTTTATAGAAGGATTATTGCCTTCCTGATGCACATTATAATGGTTATTGATTGCCAGTGTCTCAAAGGTCTCATGTGCTCTATTGCTTGTCTCAAAATTTTCAGATATCATACTCAAATACTGCCACAAAACAAGGGTTACTTAAAGAAATTGACATGCCACATATTATCCCCATATTCTGACTGACCAATTAAATAACAAATAAGCTTAGGTAGGACACACTAGCGAAGGATTTACTCGTCTCTCCCCTCCCAGATCTCCACCAGATATCATATCTCTAAGCTCTGATACCAACTGGTGACGCCCCCAACATAGGAACACATAACCTATTCTGAGTCGCTAAATAAATGCTACAAAATTTAAATACAAACTTCATTTATACAACTATTAATTGTCGTGTAAAATACGACAAAACATAAGCTGTGAGTTTCAATACAAATATTATCTCGTAGACAATATCCAAACTCAAATAAAGTCCTCATTACAATTATGGTCAAACTATTTTACAAAATAGTGATGACTACCATAATAATCATCTTTAACAATTACTCCACTCCCCGACTAGTCCCAGCCACGTTCTCGCCTCCTGAGAAGAACAATGGAACCAAAAGGAAAAGGGTGAGCTCAACTAGCCCAGTAAAAAATATTATAACTAAGATAATGTAGAACAAATTATCCTTAGTCCTCAACATGGAAAAATCTAATAGAATTAATACAATAGACAACAACTTTTAGATCAACAATTGTAGCGGAAACAACAATCCATTAGAAGAGTCAAGTAGAGCATGATGTCTATTATCTTCTATGATTTAAAAGTCCATTATCAATATTTTATCCCTATAACACCAATCAATAATTATTTCCAATCAATGAATTATCTATGCACTACGGGCCAAATATAATCATTTGCATCACCAGTGGTCATGATCATGTCAAACCCCTGTTCATCTATGCACTACGGGATAAAGAGGACTTTCACCACAAACCTTTATCTATAACATTAAATGTCATGATTATACCAATACACAATTCACGGTCATAATCGTACCAATCAACAGTTCATCTTTGCACTACGGGCCAAAGATGACTTTTATCACAATATAAGCATGAGGATGATTGTGACGCCCCCAAAATTAGGTATACATCACCCATCTTGGGTCGTCAGATACATAGTACAGAATTAAAATACAACTTATTAATACAACTGTCGTGTACAATACGACAAAATATAAACTATGAGTTTGAATACAAATATTATCTTCTAGAGAGTATTCATACTCAAAAGGAGTCCTCATTACATTTATTATCACACTATTACATAGAATAGTGAGGACTACTAACTAATACTATCATTCGGACCATCACTCCGTTCCCTGACTTGTCCCAGCTACATTCTCATTTCCTGAAGAGAACAGTGAAAGAAAAGGTGAGCTCAACTAGCCCAGTAAGAAATATTATGACTAAGATAATGCAAAATAAATTATCATTAGCCTTCAACAATGTTAAACTGATAAAATATAATAGACATCAAGTTTAACTGCAGCGGAACAAGCAATCCATTAAAAGAGTCAAGTAAAAAATAAACTCTACTATCTTTTATGATTTAAAAGGTTTTTCAACACTGTGATCGCTGGGACTCAGCTTAATAAAATAATCCACATCATCGAATCACCCCTGCACTACGGCCAAGGATATTCGTGTATTCATTAATGGTCATGATAATGCCAACAACTGTCAATCAATGCACTACGGGCCAATGAGGACTTTTACCACATCATTTGTAATATTACGGTCATGATTATACCGAATAATCCCTGGTCATAATCATACCAAGTCCATCTATGCACTACAGGCCACAGATGACTTTCAACATTTTATAAACATGAGGATGATGACAATGATATAAGAATTCAATAAAACAATTTCAAAAATTAATTTATCGAAGAATTAACAACGTCCAAATTGTCAACATGATACTGCTTTGTGGAGTAAAATTCAAGAATGCTTAGAAGAATATTTTCATGAAAAGATACTGGATGAAACGCAATTATCAAGGATATTCCATAAATTTCATGGAGTATAGAAGTCAAAACTTAACCAACTGAGTATAATAAAGAATGGAATAACAAAAGAAATCACCATGCATGCGATAGATCGCACAGACAGGTTATTCTAACAGAATAATAAATAATGGAACCAGGTCCGGCGTAAAACGCACAGACAGGATATTCCAACAGAATAATAATAAAGACGGAACCAGGTCCGGTGTAAAACACACAGACAGGATGTTCCAACAGAATAATAATAAAGACGGAACCAGGTCCGGTGTAAAACACACAGACAGGATGTTCCAACAGAATAATAATAAAGACGGAACCAGGTCCGGTGTAAAACACACAGACAGGATATTCCAACAGAATAATAGAAGAATGTCACAAAGTATAGGGTAGACCGCGTATACAGGTTATTCCAACAGAATAATAAGAAATAGAATAACAACAGTTCTCTTCATGAATAAGAAAGAATAACACCCCTTACCGTTTTAAAGAAGAGCTGAAATAAGGAAGTAGTTAAGTAGCAGAATACTCTTCTTATCTCTCTCTATAGTTTCTCTCTCTAGAGTTCAGTGAATTCGTAAGAAATAATGAAGGAATGAGCTGCTATTTATAGAAAAATAGAATGCATAGTAACTAATCCATGAACGGTCCAGATTGATTACTTTAATCTGACGGTCCATATTTAAAGAAAAATCTTTTAAATAAAATATAATATATTCTATTTATAGAATAACTTTAATAAAGTATTCTGTTTTATATAAAAAGATGTTTCTGTTTTATTACGTTAATAATACGAATAAAACAAAACGTCATTATCGCTAAATAATTCATATTATTAACTGACAATAATTGAATCAAACTGAGTGACTTCTCACATAAGCATTAATAATCAATACCGTGTGCTACTATGCAACCACACGTATTACTGTACTTTTACTACCGAGTAGTTCAATAGTATCAATGGTAAAACTTCCGCCGTTATTTTTAATAAAATATTTTTGTCGTTTTCTCAATCTGACAATAATTCTGTTGTGGGGTCCACCAATGATTGTGTCGTTGTACGAATATTCCCTGTTAAAACGAATATTCCCCGACCAATCGAATATTATATAACAACTTGCGTACTTTGCAAAATTTATAAATATTACCCACAACTATAACATTATATCAAATTAACTCCATAATATTCAAAAATAATATTTATAGAAAATTTATCTTTATTTATAAAAGTTGGGGTCTTACAACCTCTCCTTCTTATGAAATTTCGCCCTCGAAATTAGGGTACGTACCTGGTATGTCGAAGAGGTAAGGATACCTTGATTTCATTTCAGATTCTAACTCCCAAGTCATTTCCTCAACATCGTGGTTTCTCCACAAAACTTTGACTTGAGGTATAACCTTGGGGCGTAGAATATGTTCCTTCTTATCCAAGATTTGAACAGGAACTTCTTCATACGTCAAATCCTCCGCTATTTCGTCCGGTTCTAACTCAATAATGTGGTTCGGGTCTTCCACATATTTGCGTAACATGGATATATGAAAAACGTTATGAACACGAGACATACTTGGCGGTAAAGCGAGTCTATAAGCCACAGTTCCTATTCGATCGAGGATTAAAAATGGACCGATAAATCGAGGATTGAGCTTTCCTCTCTTTCCAAATCTCGTAACTCTTTTCCATGGAGCAACACGTAAGAACACATGATCTCCTACATCAAATTTCAAGTCCTTTCGATGAAGATCAGCATAACTCTTTTGTCGATCTTGTGAGGTTTTTATACGTTGTCAGATCGTTTGAATCTTTTCTGTAGTCATACGTACCAACTCCGGTCCCAACAACGTTGCTTCACCCACCTCATCCCAGCATACTGGAGAATGACATTTTCTTCCATACAATGCTTCGAATGGAGCCATGCCAATACTTGCTTCATAACCGTTGTTGTAGGAAAACTCCACCAATGGTAAGAACTTGTCCCAACTTCCCTTGAAGTCAAGGACACAGAGTCTTAATAAATCTTCTAGAGTTTGAATAGTCCTCTCTGATTGTCCGTCCGTCTGAGGATGATATGCCGAACTAAATCGTAAATCTGTGCCCATAGCTTTTTGTAAACTAACCCAAAATCGTGAAGTGAATCTTGGGTCTCGGTCAGAAACTATGGATACTGGCATACCATGCAGTCTTACAATCTCGTTTATGTACATACGAGCAAGACGTTCAAGTGTATAAGTTTCTCGTATCGGTAAGAAATGAGCAGACTTGGTCAATCTATCCACAATGACCCAAATCGCATCAATACCTTGAGAAACCCTAGGAAGACCGGTAACGAAATCCATGGTAATGTGCTCCCACTTCCATTCTGGAATTTCAAGTGGTTGCAATGGACCTTTTGGTACTTGATGCTCTGCTTTGACTCGTTGACAAGTTAGACACCTTGAGATAAACAACGCTATCTCTCTCTTCATATTGCTCCACCAAAATGTATGACGAAGATCATGATACATTTTGGTACTTCCAGGATGGATTGCAAACGGTGTGTTGTGCGCCTCCATCATGATTTCATACTTTAAATCAGGGTCGTTAGGAACACAAAGTCTGGAGTTGACTCGAAGTATTCCTTCTTCATCGATTCTTGCTTCCGGCATAGCACCTTCTTGCACTTTCTTCCTCATACGCATCAGCTCCAGGTCTGTAGCTTGAGCAGCTTTAACTTTATCGATTAAAGTTGGTTCTACTCGTATATTCGCCATCATCACATGGGTCCCTGGAGTCTTTAACTCTATCTCCATCCTTTGCAAGTCACACAAAATGGGCCTTTGTGTTGACAATATCGCACTCGTACTTGCATATGATCTTCTACTCAATGCGTCAGCTACCACGTTCGCTTTTCCAGGATGGTATTGAATGGTATGATCATAATCTTTCAACAGTTCAAGCCAACGTCGTTGTCGCATGTTGAGTTCCTTTTGAGTGAAGAAATATTTGAGGCTTTTATGATCCGTAAAGATCTCCACCTTCTCCCCATACAAGTAATGCCTCCAAATTTTAAGTGCAAAGAAAACAGCTGCCAACTCTAGATCATGAGTAGGATAATTCCTCTCATATTCCTTGAGTTGTCTTGATGCATAGGCTATGACTTTTCCATGTTGCATGAGAACGCATCCCAACCCTTTGCTCGAAGCATCACTGTAGATAACAAATCCCTCCGAGCCAGATGGTATTGTTAGAACAGGTGCTGAAATGAGTCTCCTCTTGAGTTCTTGAAAACTCTTCTCACATTCTTTGCTCCAACCGAACTTTGTATCTTTCCAAGTCAGCTGAGTTAATGAAGTAGCGATTCGAGAAATTCCTTCCACGAATATCCGATAATAACCAGCTAAACCAAGAAAGCTACGTACTTCGGTCAATGATTTAGGTTGCTCCCAGCTTTGAATAGCTTCAATCTTTGCCGGGTCAACCGATATTCCATGACTTGATACTACGTGCCCAAGAAATGCTACCTTCTCAAACCAGAACTCGCATTTCTTCAACTTGGCATAAAGCTTGTATTCATGAAGCTTTTGGAGTACCAGCCTCAAGTGTTGCTCATGATCTTCACGGCTTTTGGAATAAATAAGGATGCCATCAATAAAGACGACCACAAAGTGATCCAAATATTCCTTGAATACCCGGTTCATCATATCCATGAAGGCAGCAGGAGCATTAGTTAATCCAAAGGACATGACTAGGAATTCATAATGCCCGTACCGAGTTATGAAAGTCGTCTTCGGAATATCCTCAGTTCTAACCTTCAGCTGATGATATCCAGAACGAAGATCGATCTTTGAAAAGAATTGTGCTCCTTGCAACTGGTCAAACAGGTCATCAATACGTGGCAATGGGTACCTGTTTTTGATGGTGACATGATTCAACTCCCGATAATCAATACAAAGTCACATACTTCCATCTTTCTTCTTCACGAATAGCATAAGGGCACCCCAAGGAGAAGTACTAGGATGAATAAAGCCCATGTCTAACAATTCTTGCAGTTGGATCTTTAACTCCTGAAGTTCAATAGGAGCCATTCGATATGGGGCTTTAGAAATGGGTTTTGTACCGGGTTCAAGGTCGATACAAAAATCAATTTCACGCTCTGGGGGTAGGCCAGGAAGTTCTTTAGGGAATACGTTAGGGAATTTATTAACAATAGAAATATCATTCAAAATTGACGTATTTTTGTTTAGATCCGTGAAATGAGCTAAGAAAGCTTGACATCCGTTTTTCAATAAATGAATAGCTTTATGGCTTGAGATGACAGCGATTGATTTTAATGGTTTGGTTGCTTGAATTCGCATAATAGGTCGATTAGGAATATGAAAGCTAACAACCTTACGAAAATAATCAATTTTTGCATGATGAGTAGTTAACCAATCAATCCCTAGAATCACGTCAAATGCAAGTATTTTTAATGAAATAAGATCGACAAGTAATGTGTGGGTACCAACTTGAACCAAACAAGACTTATAAACCGTGGATGTAATGAAGGTTTCTCCCAATGGAGTTTCAACAGATAAATCAAAGTCTAATTTCTCCGGAGTCAAATTTAATCGATGAGCGCAAGTAGGAGAAATAAAAGAATGGGTAGAACCGGTATCAAATAAAGTATAGACTTCGTTAGAGTTTATGATAAGCTTACCCGTGATGACCTCATTCGGGTTCCTTGCTTTCTGGGAGGTCACAACAAACGCTCTCCCTTGCACTACCGGTTTTGACTTTTCTGGGACGGCCTTTGGTGTCTCCATCTTGGCTGAACTTGTTTTTGGTAAACGACAAAATCGAGCTAAATGACCTTCTCTTCCACAATTATAACATGCTTTAGACGGCATCGCGTAGTTTGGACTGATGTGCCCCTCCCCTCCGCATTTGAAACATATGATAGGTGGTCGTTCTCCTTCCTTAACAACGGGTGCTGGTGCTGACGTCTTTCCATCATTGTTGAATCTCCTCTTCTTGAAATGACCATTCTTATTGTTTTGGCCCTGATTACCACCGAAGTGGTTACCATTTCTGGCCTGTTGATTCCCTCCACGCTTGTTGTCACCGCTTCGATGACTGCTCTCACTGGTATTATCATTTTGCCGACTGCTCTCTTTTGGTTGCGTTGACTCGTAATCGCGCTCCACTAACTGAGCCCTGTTCACAACATCTGAATACAAACACAGTTTATGAGAAATAAGATGTTGACGTATCTCAGGTTTCAAACCTCGCAAAAATATTCGCGTCATTCGCTCTTCATTATCCACCAAGTGGGACGTAAACCGGGACAACTCATCAAATTTAGCCTCTTACTGCGACACGGTCATATTACTCTGCTCCAATTTGATGAACTCCACCTCCTTCGTGTGACGAACACTTTCGGGAAAGTATTTGTCATTGAACAGCTCTTGGAACTTCTCCCAAGACATCTTCAGTGCGGCAGGTTGAGTACGCTTAATCGATTCCCACCAGTAATATGCCTCTCCTCGCAACATAAAGGCGGCAAAGGGAACCTTTTGCTCCTCGGAGCATCCCAAGACATCAAATATCTTGGTAATCTGCTTTATCCATGTTTCCGCTATAAGTGGTTTTGGCTCTCCCTTAAACTCTGGTGGTCCCAGCTCCTTGAACTGTTTAGCGGTGACCGTCCGAGAGTTTTCAGTGTTTCCACCTATATTTGGGACAGGAGCCGCTCTCGCCTGCTGTTGCATGAACTGCATAAAGTTTCTGAGCATTCCATCATTCATCATCTGGTCAGTGTTGTTGTTTGCATGAGGATTGTCACCTTCCTGATGCACATTATCCTGATTATTGATATGTGGTGAATCAACAGTCGCCTGTGCTCCATTGCTATTCTCAACATTCTCAGATGCCATTTTCAGATACTGCCACAAAATAAAAGTTAATTGATATGTCATATATTATCCTTATATTATGACCGACCAATTAAATATCATGCAAATAAACTTAGGTAGGTCATACTAGCGAAGGAATTCCCCGTCTCTCCCCTCCTAGTTCCATTCTCACATCTTAGCCAGGGATCATATCCCTAAGCTCTGATACCAACTGTGACGCCCCAAAAATTAGGTATACATCACCCATCTTGGGTCGTCAGATACATAGTACAGAATACAAATACAACTTATTAATACAACTGTCGTGTAAATACGACAAAACATAAACTATGAGTTTGAATACAAATATTGTCTTCTAGAGAGTATTCATACTCAAAAGGAGTCCTCATTACATTTATTATCACACTATTACATAGAATAGTGAGGACTACTAACTAATACTATCATTCGGACCATCACTCCGTTTCCCGACTTGCCCCAGCTACGTTCTCAATTCCTGAAGAGAACAGTGAAAGAAAGGGTGAGCTCAACTAGCCTAGTAAGAAATATTATGACTAAGATAATGCAGAATAAATTATCATTAGCCTTCAACAATATTAAACTGATAAAATATAATAGACATCAAGTTCAACTGCAGCGGAACAAGCAATCCATTAAAAGAGTCAAGTAGAAAATAAACTCTACTATCTTTTATGATTTAAAAGGTTTTTCAACACTGTGATCGCTGGGACTCAGCTTAATAAAATAATCCACAACATCGAATCACCCCTGCACTACGGCCAAGGATATTCGTGTATTAATTAATGGTCATGATAATGCCAACAACTATCCATCAATGCACTACGGGCCAATGAGGACTTTTACCACATCATTTGTAATATTACGGTCATGATTATACCGAATAATCCCTGGTCATAATCATACCAAGTCCATCTATGCACTACAGGCCACAGATGACTTTCAACATTTTATAAACATGAGGATGATGACAATGATATAAGAATTCAATAAAACAATTTCAAAAATTAATTTATCCAAGAATTAACAACGTCCAAATTGTCAACATGATACTGCTTTGTGGAGTAAAATTCAAGAATGCTTAGAAGAATATTTTCATGAAAAGATACTGGATGAAACGCAATTATCAAGGATATTCCATAAATTTCATGGAGTATAGAAGTCAAAACTTAACCAACTGAGTATAATGAAGAATGGAATAACAAAAGAAATCACCATGCATGCGATAGATCGCACAGACAGGTTATTCCAACAGAATAATAAATAATGGAACCAGGTCCGGCGTAAAACGCACAGACAGAATATTCCAACAGAATAATAATAAAGATGGAACTAGGTCCGGTGTAAAACACACAGACAGAATGTTCCAACAGAATAATAATAAAGTCAGAACCAGGTCCGGTGTAAAACACACAAACAGGATGTTCCAACAGAATAATAATAAAGACGGAACCAGGTCCGGTGTAAAACACACAGACAGGATGTTCCAACAGAATAATAATAAAGACGGAACCAGGTCCGGTGTAAAACACACAGACAGGATATTCCAACAGAATAATAGAAGAATGTCACCAAGTATAGGGTAGACCGCGTATACAGGTTATTCCAACAGAATAATAAGAAATGGAATAACAACAGTTCTCTTCATGAATAAGAAAGAATAACACCCCTTACCGTTTTAAAGAGGAGCTGAAATAAGGAAGTAGTTAAGTAGCAGAATACTATTCTTCTCTCTCTTTATAGTTTCTCTCTCTAGAGTTCAGTGAATTCGTAAGAAATAATGAACGAATGAGCTACTATTTATAGAAAAATAGAATGCATAGTAACTAATCCATGAACGGTTCAGATTGATTACTTTAATCTGACGGTTCATATTTAAAGAAAAATCTTTTAAATAAAATATAATATATTCTATTTATAGAATAACTTTAATAAAGTATTCTGTTTTATATAAAAAGATGTTTCTGTTTTATTACGTTAATAATACGAATAAAATAAAACGTCATTATCGCTAAATAATTCATATTATTAACTGACAATAATTGAATCAAACTGAGTGACTTCTCACATAAGCATTAATAATCAATACCGTGTGCTACTATGCAACCACACGTATTACTGTACTTTTACTACCGAGTAGTTCAACAGTATCAATGGTAAAACTTCCGCCGTTATTTTTAATAAAATATTTTTGTCGTTTTCTCAATCCGACAATAATTCCGTTGTGGGGTCCACCAATGATTGTGTCGTTGTACGAATATTCCCTGTTAAAATAAATATTCTTCGACCAATGGAATATTATATAACAACTTGCGTACTTTGCAAAATTTATAAATATTACCCACAACTATAACATTATATCAAATTAACTCCATAATATTCAAAAATAATATTTATAGAAAATTCATCTTTATTTATAAAAGTTGGGGTCTTACAATGATGACAATGATATAAAGAATAAATTAAGTGAGATCAATGATAAATATTAGATATTTATAATTCAATTTATTCCGAGTTCAAGAATGTCCAAATTATTACAATGATAACTAATTATGGAGTACTCATGAATAGTTTGGACAGAAAAGAAAATTAAATCCTGTTATGAATAGTACTCATAAATAGTACCGTATAATTAGTACCCCGACATGAAAAGATTAAAATTTTATAAGAAAGTTCATACCAATATTCTAGTGAAATGATATTAGATGAAGTGCAAATCTTATTCTAATCATTTCAGGAATTATAGAAGTAATACTTACCATAATAAGTTTAAATTTAGGAATATGAAATGAAATAATATCATTTACATAATATGGAGTATGAAAGAAAATGATATCCTTTACGAGTATTAAAATAAAATTATATCATTTACCTTAGTAGAAACCAGATCTGACTTTGTATATTGGATATTATCATGAGCAAATCTTGCACTAAAAGCTACACTCAAAGTAATCTTATACTCAAAAGAAATACTCACAATATTATATTAGAAATGCTTGTAATTTTTGGTGTGTTTAGGATGGAGGGTTAACCCCCCGCCCCCCTTTTTATAGTGCATCACGAAGGAAGGAAAATAATTTAATCTGCCTAACTTTTTTTTTATTCTCTACCTAACCTTTTTTTTCTTTCAATGCCTAACTTCCTCATTTCTTATTGGTTGAGGCCCACACCTTTAGAAAACAAATGAATGCATTGCAAGAGAAAACCTCGGTCCATCAACTTGGAAAAGAAAAAAAATACAAAGCAAACCTTCTCATCTCCACTCATAATTTACATGCATCCAAATCATATATTATAATAATATTACTATTTAAAAAATTATAAATTATAAAATTATACTATTATATTATCGCATTATACTATTATAATGTAATATTATAATAATATATTTGAATGAATATTTATCGGAGAAGATAATTATGATTCTATAAAAAAATATGTTAAACTTTCAACAAATATTTCATGTTAAATTCCTTCATTTATATCAAAATTGAACTAATATACCCCACATAATAATTATTCACAATTAATATTATAAGTTCACAATATTGACAACTAGGTCGTTCCTAGGAAAGAGGGGATTTTTCGATAATGATTTATCTTTATTGACGCGTAATTATATAACATAACCCTTTTTCTCGACAGAACTTTATAGATATTGTCAATACTGTTAACTAATAATATTATTCAAATAATATAAAATATTGTGCAGATGTTACTATAACAGCTATTGAGTCAATGATATGAGATACTATGCAGCAATTACTGTGGAAATTATTGAATACTGAGTGACTTCTTACGTAGGAATCAATAATTAGAGATATTGTGCAATACCGTGTGCTACTGTTCAACAACGCGTATTACTGTACTTTTATCACCGAGTATTTTAATAGTTAACGATAAAAGTTTTGCCGTTATTTTTTATAAAAAGGTAATTTTTGTTACTTTATATATCCGATAGTTATTCCGATATGTGGTTCACTAATGATTGCGCTATCTTACGAATATTCTCCGACAAAACAAATATTTTATGACGGCTTGTTTACTTTGCAAAATTTGCACATATCACACATAACTATATCATTATATCAAATAAACACCTTATTATTCAAATTAATATTTAGAGAAATTTAAATTTTTATTCATAAAAAATTGGGGTCTTACAACTCTCATATATTCCTAATTAGATTAGGAATCTAATTAATTAAAAGAGTTTAATTAATTAAATAAAAACTCTACTCCTAAATGGTTTAAGGGGGTTTCCTACATCTATAAATAATAGGAATTGTGACGCCCCCAAATTCGGGTACTTGAAATCCGAACTCGATGCTTCACGATACCATTTCTATGTGTGAAATAATACAATAATAATAACAATAATATAGATAACAACTTAATTTACATATGCATCAAAGTCTATTCTTAGGTACGAGACCTTTAAACATTCATTACATCATAAATAATAAATATCACTGTCTCAATAAACTCTAATTATTACACAGAATAATATAAACCCATTCGAACAGCTTTCCTTTCCCTTTGTTCTTGCCTGATCCTTCGGGTTGATCATACTTAGTTGAAAACATTTAAATTTAAAGCAAGAATGAGCATTTGATTTCCCAACCAGTAATAACAAATATATATATTAGCTGAAATAATTAAATGTGTTCTTTGAATGACACTTCTATAACGAATCAACAGTTGTGAAGTAAGTTGAACCAATAATAACAGCATATCACTTCTATATAAAATTTTTGAAACTACGTACTGACTATAACTGGAGATTAGTCAACAGACTATGAACATTGTTTTCTATTTTTAAAAAGGTTAAGCAAAAATTCATCTGTAAACCGTCATAACTTACGGGCACGGGGGGTGATCAGCCCGTTATGCCCTGTGTTGATCAATACTACATGCTAGAACGATATTATCGTTCACTCTATCCACCTTTGGTGCACAAAAGTTTTCCCATGTTCGGGATATTCATACTTAGTCGGGAATCCAAACCAAAACAATCTGGTTGGATACAATAAAGTTCTACCTTACTCAACAATATTATTTTAAGTTTATGTGTAGCCAAATCAAATAGCTTAGACGGCTTTTAAGTCATCGTATACATACTCGAAATCAATAAGTATGTATCAACATGTGATTAAATATAATTATTATCTAAGTGGGGACACTTGTCTAACCCTATATAGGAATAAATGAACATAATAAATATCTGAATTATACAATAGTACTATATTGATAAACAATGATTGGATAATTTAAGAACTTGTATGAATACAAAGATTTGATACATAATCGATAACAATAGAGTTAATAATCTGACATAATGATAATATAATTCTGAAACTTTATCACTCATGTCCATTTCATAAAGTAAATGCAAAGGTAGAATACTTGCACAATGTAAAGAATAGTTCAGATACTTGCCTGAGCTGCTGCTTATACTAATGCAATTTTGATTAATCTTTAGATTAATCTTTTATATCGAAACCTATCATTAATAAGATCATTCGTTCGATAAGAATAATGTATCATAACACATAGTACTTTTATTTGCAGTCAACACATAACCTAATCACATTGTCACATATGTTTAGCAGTCATTAAATCCTAACAAACACGTATCTAGTCCAATTATCTAAGTTCGAATCAATTCCTGAAACATTTCGGTGTACCGACGGCTTTACCGAGTAATTATCGAATCTAAACTCCATCATGTAGTTCAATAACTGTAACAATCAGTCATATTATTTTTAAATGACTTATAATAAATTTTTAAATAATTATTATAATTTATCATGATTTTTCAAATATCGGAATCATTATTAAATAATTTGAATATTAAACAATTCTATTATCATTATTATTTAATTAATATTAAACTATTAATGAAACCATTGCCAAAATATTAAAGTTATTTATAATAACTCAAAATATTTTTAAAGTATTAATATTACCCTTAAATAATTTTTAAAACAAGTAAAATTATTTTTAAATAATTACTATTAATATTGAATTATTTATGTATTATTCATCAAAATATTAAAAGTCATTAATTATAACTTAAAATATTTTTAGTCCATTTATATCCTTTTTAAATGATTTTTAAATTAATAAAACCATTTTTAATTTATTTATTCAATATAATTATTAAATAAATCAAATATCATTAATATAAAATTATTAATGAAATTTACCTTTAAATATCTAAAGTTATATTTTATAACTTAAAATATTTTTAAACTATTTATTTTCATTTAAAATGATTTTTATAATATTAAAATCATTTTTAATTAATTTATTTAATATAATTACTAAATCAATCTATTATCATTAATATTAAATAATTAATGAAACTTATCTTAAAATATTAAAAGTTATATTTTATAACTTAAAAAATTATTAAATACCTTATTATCATTTAAAATAATTTTTAGTATAATAAAATTATTTTTAATTAGCTTATTTAATGCATTTATTAAATAAATTAATTATCAATAATATTCAAATAAATACTAATATTTATGAAAAATATGTCAAATTATTAAAAGTTAATTTTTATAACTTAAAATAATTTTTAAAATTATTTTTGTAATTTTCAAAAATAAATTTCTATTTTTAAATGATTTTTAGAAATTTAATTAATTAAAGTTATTAAATTTGTCGCTAAAGCCTTTGGCGATAGTAAGTGTCGCCAAAGCCTTTGGCGATAGTAAGTGTCGCCTTAGGTGTTCTTGAGAAACCCAAGTATTCATACTCAGTAGGCAAGTGTGCTACTTTAACCAGTGATTAATTTCAATCTATGAAGTTTTTGGGTAAACTAAGACTCAGCTCTTGTAGTGTTTATGCAACACTACAGTTAACACCAACAATCTAGGCCAAACAACAACATCTCTACAAGATATAAAGTCACAAAGTAACTGTCAGAACAATTGTGGGTTGCCCAGAATTTTCAGTCATGGCCGGCCAACGGTATTGATGGCCTTATATCTATCAATCGGTTCATGTTATAGTTGTGTTAGACGTCGGGCTTTGTAGACTAACTAACAGGGTATCAAGTTTGATCGTTTCTCAAGCATAAACATCAATAACAAGCAAGATCTAAGAAATCAAAGTGGTTGTTCTTCATTTCTGAGTTACCTAGAAATGAAGAACAGATCGTGGGTCTTACTTTGGGCTTCCACGACATGCTGTTTGTATGATGTTTTTGTGACTTAAAAGTTACAGGTTGTAGACAACATGTAGCAATACTGATCCAGTTTATAAAACACATATAACAACAACAGATTAAACAGATCGAAGCCGGTCAAAGGATGTCAGAGATTAGTGTTCATCTGTTTTCTGGGTTACCCAGAAACAGAAAACGTGATCGTTTTACCTACTTTGACCAGCCACTACGTTAAATCCTTTTGACGTATAGGAGATTTTAAGGCATAAACATGAAGTCCATATAACATACTACAATTCTATTACAACAGAAAGAAACAACACAGCAAACAACTGAAAGATCTAGGGCTATGAACATGTTGTCAGGCTGTTCTGGGCACATTATTCATTTTCCAGATTTTAGAAAGTCATGGTCGGTCAACGACCTTTGACCATGATTATCCGACATTCTAAGCATGATCTGGTACTGCTACAAGTTCTAAATTATAGACCTCATAGCACACTACATGTTCAAACCTTAAAAACCCAAAAATCATTAATAGCCATAGATCTACAAGACCTGACATTCGATTGTCAGACACAAAAATAAAGTTTTCCAAATTTTTAAAAACTTCATATCTGAGCCTCTAAATGTTACGGACCTAACATCTAGCAACCCAGATCATTATTATATACCACATACTACATGTTTAACACAAAAAACCTAACATCTAACACTTTGATCAAGATCAGATTATAAATTAAGTTTTATACCTTTTTATGAACAAATCTGATTTCTATGCTTCTGATTTGTTAAGTGTGATCGTGGAGCTTGATTTATGATTGATCTAGCAAGGGAAATTCGGAGGTTTTAGAGAGAGAAGTTCTAGGATGAGTGTTTGTGCAAAATGAGCTAACAAATGATACTTTCTCTCTCCTTGATCTTATCTACAACATTTATGCTATGTATGTGGATGTGCCATGACTGATAGATGGTGTCCAAGATATGGTAGGATTTTGTTATCAATAATTCACCAAGTCGGACAAAAAGGGTATAATGGTAATTTGCATTTTAATTTTAAGAATATTCTTATCCGAGGTACTTAAATCTAGGGTTTAATCACTAGATTTTAAATCTTAAAGTTTCCCAAATAATTTCTAGGGTTTGAAAAAAATAAAATTCAAGTGTAAGTTTTTTTTAATTAAAACACACTAATTAAAATTAGGGTTTTTAATAGAAAGTAGGGTTTTAAATAATTAGGGTTCCTTAATTATTATTAGGGTTCCCAAATTAACAATTCACTTTACTAAAATAATAATTAGGTTTTTTAATTTTAGCAATTAGGGTTCCTAATTAGCAAATTACGGTTTCAAATTTTAAATTTAGGATTTTCATATATTAATTAGGGTTTTCCTAATTAATAAAAATTCTATAATATGTAACATAATTCATATAACACCATTCCTGACTGATCTTAAATTCCAATTATGTTATATGACTAGGGTTTTGACATTGACCACCCATTAACAACACATACACACCGTATATATTTATAACACTGTAAAATAATATTATATTTAATATAATAATATTATTCTCATTCATTGCTCAAAATCCAAAATTAGGGTTTGGATTCCATATTTGATTTATCTTTCACATATAATATCATTAATTAAGTTAAAATAATTAACTTAATAATCTGAACTAAAATTCATATAATAAAATAATAATTATAATAATTCCAATAATCATTTCATATATTATTTAAATAATACAAAAATCATATTTTCATGGAAAATAATTAATAAAGACATTTCTACTATAAAATTAATTATTATAAGTATATACTTTATAATGATCAATAATTCTAAAATAATATTATTTGAAATTATTCACGTAATAAATAAATTTTATTTATCACATATTTACATACGCATTACATGACACATATTCCCATCATTAATAATAATAATAATAATAAAATTATATGTAAAATTTCTTATTTATTTAAATAGAAAATATCGGGTTATTACAGGAATCCTATATGTTTGGGTAACACACACAAATTCAAGAGTTGAGAGAGTATATTTATTTTCTATAGATAAAGAAACTAGGGTTTTGCCAAACACCCATGTTCTTGAATACCTATTTTTCTGTGGTTGATCACCTCTAGAGGTCAAACGCTTGGGTTGCTAATGTTGATCAAAGGAAGAAATCTAATTAGGTGAATTCAAGGAGAGCACGAAGGACTTGGAGTTGAACTCGTACCTGAGGAAGCACGGTTCTACAAGGGCATAAATTTGATTATCCTTCTTCTTCGTTTTATTGATAAGTGTGCATAAAGAATGATACTAGTTATGGTTTATAAAATTTTAAATTCTGATTTACCATGCTTTCGCTGTTTATATGCAATTTGATTGTATCTCCATGAATATTACAAACCTAACAGTGATATTAAAGCCAAACTTTATGTGAATTATTAATTATTTTTTTATTCAATATGTTGATATATTTTTAGAACAATTTATTGGGCATAATTGTTAGTATATAGAATCATGTTTTTTGGAATGTAAAGAAAAAATATCGATCTGAAAAATTGGAAATTTTCGTTGACAGAAAGTTGGGAGCCGCGACCTGCAAAGAGGAAGCTGTGACGAACGAGATTTTTATAATTTGATTTTAATATTTATTGAATTAAATAAATATTCTCGATGATTTAATTATTAGATTAAATAATTAATTGATGTAATTGTGGTAAATTAATTTAATTATATGTGTCATATTTATTAAATTAATGTGGGGAATTATTATTATTCGAAGTATGTAATTATGTGAGCTTATTGAATTAAAAAGAAATATTTATTGAGCCTGATGTTATTTTAATTAATTTAATAATTAATTAGAGATTTAATAATTTGACATTATTAATTAATAAGAAAATTAATTATATGACTATGTGAATTAATGAGAAATTATTATATTTTATTCAAATTAAATTAAATATTATATTTGATTTATTTTATAATTGGATGTGACATTATTAAACTATAGTGTAGGAGATTGATTAAAATAATTAGAAGTGTTATTTATTATTAGCCAAACATGGCCTTAGTGGGAGTTGAGGGCAGTTAACCCATGTTGGGTAACTGACCCCCACAACGCGTTCGTTCTTTTATTATGTCTTCCTTATTTCATTTTTTTTGCTAAGTCTGGAATTATCAGAGAGAGAGTTTAAGAAATTCAGAGAGAAATTTAGAAATTGTTGAGGAAATTGGGAGTTGAGTAATTAAATTAGCATCATCCAAAAAGGGTTTCTCCAGTAATCTGCACTCTATAATCTGGGTAATTCCTTTAAACCCAATTTTATTATGTCGTTTAAGTTTTTCTTAGAAATTGGCTTTCAAGTTTCTGTTAAATTCATGTAATTGGAAAGAGTAATAATTATGTGTATATATGTGATAAGATGTTGTTATAATGTGTTTTACTATGTATTGGATGGTTCCATATCACCAGTTTCATGAAAAATTATACAATATACGATTATAGAGTGCGTTATATGGCCATATGGCCCTTACACACAAATTTAATGCAACAATCATATATTATCCCTAAATTTTACACTTTTATATAATTATGCATGTTAAAACGAAGAGAACAAAGCTTGAATGGATGGATTTGGTGTTATAACGAATCCGTGGCATTGAATTTAATAATTTATGTTCAAAACCTTCAAGAAAATCAAGAATAGTAAATTATATGTTTTGATTATGTAAAATTATGTGCAATAACTTGTTAAAAGCATGTTAGAAGGGTTAAGTAATAGTTATATATATATATATATATATATATATATATATATATATATATATATATATATATATATATATATATTATAATGTCTAGGTATGTCTAAATTCATGTAGAAAATAAGAAATTGATAGAAATTAGCATGTTCTGTGATTTTTCGCGAACTGCAATTTCTGTGTCTGGTGCGCCGCACCGCAGCGCCGGCTGCAAGCACAAGGACCGCGCCGTAGCGCGAGCCACGCTACAGCGCCATTGACCTGGCTGCAGCGCGAGCCGCGCCGCAGTGCCGAGATTAAGTACAACAGTGGCGCCGCAACGCAACTCTCCAGAATGTCCAGAAATGCAAATTTTTAAGTGTTCAAGTATAGAAATGTAATAGTAACTCAACCTAATGAATATAAAATTAGGTTAAACATATAATGAGATGTTAAAGTAAATTCTTAACACGTCCATAACACAATTACGTATGAATTGAACGATTTAATGTATAGTTAGCTTATTGTTCGTGAAGTCTTAATTTTGACCATAAGTGTAGTAATTGACTAAGTATAGTCATGAATTCGAGTTAGACAAAAGAATAAACTTGTGATGATTAGTACGTTATAATTGATTGGTATTATGAATGTAAATGATATGTAGGATATAAATCAAGGAACGAGTTTAATTAAAGTGTAATCTACGCACGAGGCAAGTTTTTCTAACCATACTTGTTATTGTTATATAAATGATGAATTCATGTTTCTACATTGAGCAAGTTCTCATTATTATTGATCAAGTCTGTTTTGTTATATTAAAGCCTATTAATCTTTCAAGCATTATGATGTTATACAATACTTATTCTATTGTATACCTTTTGAGATTTTATTCAAGTTAAATATTCAGTTACTGTTAAACCTTGTTAGACTAGCGAACCCTTAATGATTCGACTAGTCCATAGTTGATGAGCGTTCTAAATTTCAGAACCCTTGATGAATTATCCAAATCAAACTTTCTTTGGTGCGGACTCAAATGTCAAACTGAGATGAACAATCCTGTATAGGGGATTACTTATGTGTTAGCGTTAAGATATTGTGCACAGTATGGTACTAAGGGCTGATCCCCCTAAGTATGAGAAGAAGAGTCCATAGTCTTATGACTGTTAAAGGTTTCAAGTATAACCCTTGATAACTTAGAACATAGTTCAAGGTCTTATGCCCCTCAGATTTCTTTTGATTCTTGTTATTTATTATTGATTCAAAAGTTGAGGTTTATTTTAGAAGTCCTTGATTCACTCGCATGTTATTATATTGTTACTTTCATTATTATACATGTGGGCAATTGTGCTCACTCTTGCGAATAATAACATTGCAGTTAAGAACGAAAGAATAGACGAGCCTTCTACTAGTAAAGGCAAGGGCAAGATTAACAAATGATGAGGACTTGTTGTTTATGTGATGTTGAATTTATGTGTTACAACTTATGTTAATGTTGTTTAAGACTTATTATTTATTTATGTTTTCGGACAGATGTTTAAGGTTAGTATGACCTGGGATTGTATTTATTATTCAGATGTTGTAACCCCATAATGGGAGGATTTATTTCTATCTATTGCATGGTTTGCATTTATTATGGGTAGATAGATATATGATGTTGTATCATGAACACCAAATCATGTGGGAATGGAAGTACCCGGATTTGGGGGTGTCACAAAGCTACGTCACATACTTCTTTGAGCTGTGATGCTTATGGTTCTGTTCGGCCAGTTTTTTTTTGAAATATTGAAATAAAGGAGTTTATTTTGATATGAAATAGGATTTCATATTATCTAAAATAAAGGAGTTTATTTTTGATAAGGAATTGGATTCCACATATTTTGTTTTTCCAAAATATTTTTATGAGTTAAAATAAAGGATATTTTGAACTTGAAATTAGATTTTATGCTAACTAGAATTGCCTATTAAATGATATCAATATATATATATATATATATATATATATATATATATATATATATATATATATATATGAATGTTTATTATTCATGAGATGAATGTAATTTATTGATGCATATGGCGATTGTTGGTCGTTTTACCGAAAAATATATGCGTGCAAGTATACGCGGTCAACAAGTAATAAAGAGTAAGTAAAGTATCGTTCCCACGAAGAATTAACTAATAAAGTTCACCAAGCACTAACCCAACCCATTTCAGTCTTATTTAAACAAATGATTTGCTATTTATGAATATTAATTGCTAAATTAAATTAACCCAATTAACCCTAGAATAAGACTAGATAATGAAGATCTGAGATCACAATTTCATCTATTGATTCATTTAAATCAACACACTCCCTGTTAAGCCAAACTAATTTTACCAGATTATTAGTCAAGAACACAAAAGTAAAGTACAACCATTTCTCAATGTACCATACCCATATCACATATAATCCACAGTTGATAGAATACAAATGAACACCCACATTACCTAAACCACTATATGTCTATGTGATTTACAAATAATTAGGGTTTAAGCCTAAGTTCTCAATTGCCTACGAATAGTGCTTCGGTATATGTCTATCCTAAGCACAAATAATACATCCCATCACAATGTAAAATATAAAATCACAAGCTAATAAGATCAGATCTAAACCCATACTTCGTCTCTCGAGTCCATATGGGGTATCACAGTAATTAATGGCCAATCAACTAAACAAGTAAGCATGAATCTAATTAGACAATCCCATAGCAATCAATAAAGCTAATAACGAAATATATCAGAAGAAATTACTCCATAGAATCCATTGTAATCTCAGAATAGAGTTTAAATCATAACTGAATCAAATCTATCATCCACATATTGAATAAACATCATAAGATATAATTCGGAATCAAAGAGAAGTTAAGAGTAGAGAATTGAAGTGCAAATCTATTCTCCTAATCCAATATTGAATCTCTAATGCCTTCCAAATACTTTAAGTCTTCGGATCTAATCCAATCTAGAAAGTACCTACACTAGTCTACTCTAATCTATTATTGAAATTAAAAGAAGAAAGTAACAGTAGCTAATTGATCCCCCAAGGGGTGGAATCCCTTTACATACTGATAATAAGTCTAATATATAGGAGTCTCAGTTGTACACCCCTTCTATTCAGTACTGATTGGACGACTTAAATCAAAGTCTGCAGCAAAACACAGACTGGCGCAGCTGAGCCGTGATAAGCTTTGTAGAGGGCACAGCTGCGCTGTGCTGGATTTGGGAAAACTGATTAGCGCAGGTGCGGTGTGTCATAGGCCCATATGGGCGTAGCTGCGCCATGCACCAGTTGGTCCTGACTTATCTGCTGCACACTTCTGCTGCTTTGTAGACTCAAGGTACTTCACTCTAAATCTTCATTCTATCATCTAACAATATGCCCAGCTCCATTGTACTGTCCAATATCAATCCATCATAACCACGAACACATCTTAGCTCCAATATCACCAAAAGAGTTCCCAGTACTAAAACTACAAAACAAAGCACAAATGCATAAAAATCTATACAATCAAATGAGTTTAGGCAACAAATTTAAGTCAGCTTATATCTAAATAAGTGGTTATAAAACCACTTATCAGTGATATGTGTGATAGTAAATGAGAGATTGATTATGGACGATTGACCAATGTGATTGAATTTTATTTTAGTTGGATGCATGAATGAATGATTAAGTTTTATAAATAGGGTATGTGTACCTCGTCTTCTCTAATTTTTCTTGTAATAGATGTGTTAATTGCATCGTGATTCTAGGGACAAAATCCTTTTAAGGAGGGAAAGATGTAACAATCGAGAATTTTATATTTAATTTAAAATATTTATAGAATTAAATAAATATTTTAGTAATAAATATTTCAGTTTATTTTTTTATTGAATAAAATAAATAATTGATAAAATGGTTGTGGAGTATTTTAATTGAGTATGAGAATATTAATTAAGTTGATGATAAATAATTTTATGAGTCATGCATATTTTATTGCGCTAATATGTTAGTTGTGTTTTAATGTAATTTAATTAAATTAAAGAATAACTAAATTGTTATGTAATTACAATGTTATGAAATGGAGATGTCCTAATTTAATTTAATGATTAAATTAGAGATTTAATTAGTTGGGAATTATAATCATGTGGCTATTTGATTTAATAAGTTAATATTAAGATTAATTAAAGTGAATCTAAATATTAGAAATTGATTAATTAAAGTGTGACATTTTGTACCATATACTAAGAAGAAAATAAAAAATAAATAAAAGAGAGTCTTCAAGTGCTAGCCAAACAAGGCCCTTTGGAATATGGCAACTGCTGAAGCCATGATGCGCTTAACTGATACCCCAAGTTAAACAATACGTAAAATGGGTATATCAGTTATATTATATACATATTATATCATGTTGTATTGCTATGTTTGAGAAATTCAAATAACAGAGAGAAATTGAGAGTGTTTGAGAATTGAAGATTCAAGAGAAGGAAGAAGATTAATTAAGCCCTCTTAGTTGAATCAAAGGTAATACATTAATTTTGGTATATATTTTCCCAATTTATTCTCTAAAATTGATTTTGATATGAGTTGTTATGAAATTGGATTGTATATGTAACACCCCGAAATCCGGTCTATTTTCACACCCGAATTCCGTTTGTCATGGTCCCACTTCTTACCAAACATACATCATTATATACTGAAATATAACAACATAAATTCTCAAATCCCAGGTTCTAGATGTGACGCCCCCAAATTCTGACCTCCACTTGGTCACTCAAATTCGGTTCATCACGTGCTCAAAGTATTACCATAATAACTAAAATTATACATTTACAACGGAAAATCTAAATTAGAATAATATACAATGATTTATTATAATTATTTTCCCAAGTCTCGCAACCTACAGTACTTAAAAGATTACATAATGGTATCGAATACAGACCTATTACATAATCCTACTTAAGTTTAAACATAGTCTTAATACAACATAATAATCTTAAACATAAAAAGGACAAGCTAGTCTGTAGCCTTGCCCTTGCCCTTGTCTGTGCCAGAGACACCTCCCTGTTCTTCCTTAACTGAAAGGTTTTAAATAAGCAAGGATGAGCACAAATTACCCAGCAAGTAATATACAACAAGGGTGTAGGATATAATATCACAAGGTTTGAAATATCGAAGTGTCATTTTTTGGATAGTTTAAAGTGTCAGAATAACATCATGGATAAGGAATATCAACAATACTTAGACTAAGATCAATAATTCAATATAAATCAACAGATATATATATGAATTCAAAGGCTATCAAGGTATCCTACTGGATAACAATTTATATTGAGCAGTCACTAAGAACTATTGAACATCTACTAGAATTACCAATATTAAACTGATAACCCAAAAGAATCAAGTAATGTAGAGGATCAGTCTATAATACTCCACGTTATGTATAGCCCCACAGTAATAATATACTTATGTGTTGGGGTTTCCAACAACATACAATCCCCTTACCATATGGGTTGTTCAACTCAGTTTTTAAGATTTTTTTGCACCAATCAAATGGGTTTGGACAGTTTTATAAACAGGCATATAGTCTAGCCGAATAAAATAGCATCGACTCTTTCACGATATTCAAGAATAATACCAAGTTCATTATGAATAATAGTTTTCAGAAGGGTTTAAGCATAATGGTTCATTTGAATGAGAAAGCAATATAACTTGTATTCAAAGAGATAAGCTTACGGTATTCGTATAATAAAGAATACAAATATATTTTCACAATAAGAATAGGGTTCGGATACTTTCTCAATGTAATAAGATAGGTTTAGAAACTTGCCTTACGCGTAGTTTATCCTCGTTTAAGAATTCAATACTTTCGAATCGTATTTATGACGTATTATATGTTCAAGATGTTCATTAGCTAACATAGTCTTTAATCATGCTTGTCATGATATAAGTAGGCACGTAAGGTACAAAATCAATTTATACGTCATCATAAATCAAATACTTAGTTACTTCATAAGCAAATCAAGAATGCTCAAGGTTAAGACCTCCTTACTTATGGACTTTTCATTTCAATGCAACACCAACTTATCGACTAAGCATCACACGTATATATATACATCAGTAGGTTTTAGATCACATTTAGAATTATAGGCGTCATACAAGTTACTGTCCAAAAGTCAGAATGAAAAGAACTCAAGACTCCATTTTTATAGATAATGAAAAGGAAAGCAAGGAAAAGGGATTATACCTCTGCAAATGTGAAAAGAACTTGCTCCAAATGAACTTCTAAGCTCTAGATTACTTGTATGCTCTCAACTCTCACATAGAAAATTCTCAGATAAATCTCAGCAACAAGAATGAAGAAGCACAGTTGCTATTTATAGAGGAACACAAATCCAGACATTGCATTTTCCCATTGAATCAAACTCATGTGTTAAATGATTGCATGAAGGTTATGGAGGAGTTGTTAGATTGGTTGTTGGAACTTATCATAATCACCACTCCCCCATGATCATGAGTTAGAGAGTTGGAAGAAAATGAAGAACATGGGCTAGCCTTTTTGAAATACACGTGAATGAGGTCTTAGAGTAAACGGGACACTTAATTTGGGACAAAGGAGAAAACCTCAGCATTTCATATCATCAATGCTTGGTTTGGTCTATTTAATTCTCACAATGAAATCTTAATGCACAATTGTTACCATATTAGGAATTCACATCATATAGTGCATGTACATTAAATATACGAAATAAAATAATGCAGTCAGGTATTATTGTCCGGGTAGTTCCATAATTAAGTCTACCACTCATGTAATCATATAATAACCTTATTATCTTAATACCTTATTTATTTATGTTAAATAAATAATTTAATTCTTTCCCTTGATTAATTACAACTTAATATATAGTCACACAACACCATATAGTATGGTTGTATTATTGCTCATATGCACATAACTGTCAATATAATATTATTATATTACTAACTTACTTATTTATGTTCAATAAATAAATCATGCATTTCCTTAATTTATTAGCACCAATATTAATTAATCCAACAATTGATTAATGTAATTATGAATTTGCATAATCATTATTCATCTTTATAATATATTGCAAATAATAGTAATCACACATTATTAGTTAATTACTAAAAATTCAATATTCTATCACAACCATTAACAATTAACTAATGGTTTAACACTTCCGTTGTTAGACATAACATACTTTATTTCTTAGTTTATTAATGTCACACCTATCACATAATTGTTCCATTTAATTCCCAAGGTGGAAAAATTACTTTTCTCCAACTGACTACTAGCGCAGCTGCGCCAGTTTGTACTGCTGGGACGTCGCAGTTGCGCCGTGCCCTGACAGTGCCAAGACTGGTTTAGCTTCAGCCCGTGTCAATTTTCGTCGCTAAATCCGTTATATACGATATGAATTGATGTCCACAAAAGTGTTACTATAAGTCTACGAGCGTATTTGATTACTTATATGATATCACACGTTCAACACGATTATACTTCATAATTCCCGTTTTAACTCGCTTAATGGATTTACTCGTTCCATAATATGCCACACAAGGCATTTCACAATCCTCATTGCCAAACCACACCTCTTAATATGCATTGATCTAATACGAATCAATTGTATTAACCAACTCATAAAACAATAACACTTATATTCACATAAATAGTATTTCCATTAATATATTCATTTTATAATACGTGAAAATTCTCGGGTATTACATCCTCCCCCCCTTATAAAAATTCAGTCCCGGAATTGCTACAAGGTTACACAAATAGATGGGGATAATCCCTCATCATCCTATCTTCTAACTCCCATGCTGCCTCCTCGACATCGTGGTTACGCCAAAGTACTTTTACAGAAGAAATAACTTTATTTCTCAAAGTTTGCTCTTTCCTATCAAGAATTTGGACATGAATTTCTTCGTACGCTAAATTCTTTTCCACTTGAATGGGTTCATAAGAAATTACGTGCTTGTAGTCAGGCTTGTACGAACGCAACACGGATATGTAAAACATGTTATGGATGTGCTCCAACTCAGGTGGTAATGCAACCTTGTTTGCTACCTCGCCTACTCGCTTCAGTATCTCGAACGGTCCTATGAATCTTGGGCTCAATTTCTCTTTCTTGCCGAAACGGATCTTTCCCTTCCATGGAGATACCTTCAAGATTACAAAACTGCCGACTTCAAAATCTCGGTCTTACCGATGCAAGTCTGCACACTATTTTTGGCAATCTTGAGCTGCTACTAGTCTGGCTCTTATCATTGTCCCCACGTCTGGGATTTGTTGTACTAACTCTGGTTCGAGTATTCGTCGTTCTTCGACTTCGTCCCAATATAATGGCATTTTGCACTTTCTTCCGTAAAGAGCTTCATATGGTGGCATGCCAATACTTGCATGGTAACTATTATTATATGCAAATTAGACTAAGGGTAGGTGGTCGTCCTAATTCCCCTTGAAGTCCATCACGTAAGTCCTAAGCATGTCCTCTAGCGTTTGTATTGTTCGCTCACTTTGTCCGTCTGTCTAAGGATGATAAGCAATACTTAACCTTAACTGTGTTCCCATCCTCTCTTGTAAGCTTTTCCAGAATTTTGACGTGAAACGCGGGTCTCGGTCAGAAACAATCGACACCGGCACTCCATGTCGTGAAATGATTTCCTTTACGTACAGACTCGCTAATTGATTTAAACTGTAGCGGATCTTGATAGGTAGAAAATGTGCGGTCTTTGTAAGTCGATCCACGATAACCCAAATGGCATCCAAACCTTTCTGCGTGACTGGAAGTCCTACCACGAAATCCATTGTGATATGCTCCCATTTCCACTCTGGTATTTCCAACGGTTGTAATAAACCACTTGGCCGTTGATGCTCTACTTTTACACGTTGACACGTAAGACATCTACTAATGTACTCTGCGATTTCTTGTTTCAAATTTGGCCACCAAAAATGTTGCTTCAAGTCCCGGTACATCTTTGTATCTCCCGAATGAACGGAATATGTCGTATTGTGTGCCTCGTGCAAAATCTCCTCTCTCAACTCGGTTACTGCCGGTACCCACACTCTCCCTTCGAATCTTAAGATACTGTCTTTATCTATACAAAATTTTTCTACCTCATTTTCCGCTATCCTTCTCCTAATTTTCTCACATTCTCCATCTTTCTCCTGTGCTTCCCCTACTCTATCCAACAATGTCGGACAAGCTTCCATTACAAATAACTTATCTTCAGACCTCTTGGGTCCCTTCAATTCTATTTCCAACTTCTCCATATCCCTTATTAACTCCTACTGAGTTGTTAGTTGAAATAATTTCTCCCTTCCTTTCCTGCTCAAAGCGTCGACAACTACGTTTGCCTTCCCCAGGTGATAAAGAATCTGATAGTCATAATCTTTGATTAATTCTAACCACCTTCTCTGACGCATGTTCAACTCTTTCAGTGTGAAGATATATTTTAGACATTTGTGGTCCGTGTATATCTCACATTTATCTCCGTACAAATAATGTCTCCATATCTTCAACGCAAAAACTACTGCCGCTAACTCTTAGTCATGAGTAGGGTATCATTTTTCGTAATCCTTCAATTGTCATGACGCATATGCAATAACTTTTCCATGCTGCATCAGCACATAACCCAGTCCTCTATGTGATGCATCACTATACACCACAAATCCTCCCGTATCATCTGGTAAGGATAATACAGGCACCTCACTTAATCTCTTTTTTAACTCTTGAAAACTCTCTTCATATTTGTCGGTCCATACAAATTTCACTGTCTTTCTCGTCAGATTAGTCAACAGGGTTGCTATCTTAGAAAAATCCTAGATAAATCTTTGATAGTACCCGGCTAACCCTAAGAAACTTCTCACCTCCGTCGATGTTATTGGTTGTTCCCAACTACTTACTACTTCGACCTTTTCGGGGTCTACTGAGATTCCATTCTCATCCACCACGTGGCCTAAGAATTGAACCTTCTTCATCCAAAATTCACATTTTGAAAACTTCGTGTACATCTTCTCCTTTTGTAGTGCCTCCAAAACAATCTTCAGATGTTCGGCATGTTCTTCCTATGTCTTTGAGTAGATCAAAATGTCATCAATGAAAACTACTACGAATTTATCCAAGTATGGCTTGAAAACTCGATTCATTAAGTCTATGAATGCTGCCGGAGCATTAGTTAAACCGAATGACATTACCAAAAACTCGTAATGTCCATAACGGGTTCGAAACGCAGTCTTCGGTATATCCTCATCACGCACTTTCAGTTGATGATATCCTGTTTGTAAGTTGATCTTCGAGAAACATTTCGCTCCCTTTAGTTGATCAAACAACTCGTCTATCCTTGGCAGCGGATTTCTATTATTGATCGTTACTCTATTCAATTCTCGATAATCGATACAGAGCCTCATCGATCCGTCCTTTTTCTTAACAAATAACACCGGTGCTCCCCAAGGGGACACACTCGGTCGAATGTAACCCTTATCCAATAACTCTTGAAGTTGTGTCATTAATTCTTTTATTTCTACTGGCGCCATACGGTATGGAGCTTTCGAAATTGGTGCCGTTCCCTGTGCTAAGTCTATTACGAATTCGATTTCTCTGTCTGGCGGAAGACTAGTCAGATCGTCCAGAAACATGTCTTGAAATTCATTCCCCACGGGTATATCCTTAATCTCTACTCCCTTCTTTCGAGTATCTACGATGTAAGCTAAATACCCTACACATCCTTTCTTTAACAATTTCTTATCATGCATCATCATAACGCAACACGATTGCTTAAGCGATGAGCTACTATAAAATACTACCTTAGACTTACTCGGAGTCTGAAGGTTCACACATTTGTTATAACAGTCAATTACTGCCGCATGGCTATATATCCAATCCATTCCCAGTATTACATCAAATTCTCCTAGTCTAATAGGAATCAAGTCTATGCTCAGTTCATGTCCTCTAATATTTGCGTGATAATTTTGATAAACGTACTCTACAGGGATTATTTCCTTATTCGTAACTTCTACGTTCAAGAAATCTTCTAAACGTTCTCGGGGTGTAGTAAGTTTACTAGCGAATTCTTCAGATACAAAAGAACAGGTTGCACCTGAATCAAATAATATATAAGCATTTATATTATTGATTGGGATTATACCTGACACCACGTCCTTCGCAGCCACTGCGACCTGGACAATCATGTTAAAGGTTTGAGTCGTCGATCGATTGGGTTGCACAGGTCCACCAATCATTAACTTGCTTCCTCCTCCCTGGCTTCCGCCAGCTCCACCGCTTCCTTTCTTCATGCAATCCTTTATCTGGTGCTCCGTCGATCCACAAGCGAAACATCCTCTAATCTTCTTCGGCTTTGGGCAATTTGACGATATGTGCCCCTCCTGGCCTCAATTATAATAGGTGTTCTTTCCCTTCCAACACCTTCCGTGACAACTTCTTCCATATTTGTTGCAAGCTTCGGTTCTCTTCTTAAAATTTCCCTGGTGACTCCCACCTTGGTTATTGTTTCTGTCGTTATTGTTTTCCCATTTCCTCTTTCTGGAGTTACTTCCTCCACGATGCTCACTACCAGTGTTCTTATTATTCTTCTCCTTATGATATAGACTTAAGGCCTCACTGCCACCTTCCGCAATGATTGCCTTTTCCAACAATGTTGTAAAGGAATCAATCTGGAAGATCGATACCTTATTATACAACCACAGCTTCAACCCCTGCTCAAAACGTCTCGCTTTCCTCTGCTCATCCATAATTTGGTGTTCTACAAATCGTGCTAGTTTATTGAACTTAGCAACGTATTGCGCCACCGTCATATCACCTTGTTTTAACTCTAGGAATTCTACTTCCATCCTACTCTTCAGGAAATAGTTCTCAAAAAACAGCATCGTAAACCTCTCCCAAGTTATCGTTCCTTCCCCCGCTCTCTGCTGATTAGTTTCCCAGCAATAGTTCGCTTCGCCTCTCGTCATGTATATGGAAAATACGGTCTTCTGGTCTTCACCCACGCGAGCTATAATGAAGGCCTTCTCTATCCCCTTGATCCAGGTTTGCTCAACTATCGGGTCAGTAGTTCCTGTGAACTCTGGGGGTCCTACACTCTTAAAATCCTTGAAGATTGTTACTGGGATAGCTTGGAGAACGGGTGGTACGGGTTCGTTTCTTCCCTTCAGAGCTTCTCCCAATAAATCTACAAGTCTCTGTATCGGATCTACAGGACCTCTCTCATCATTAACTGACTCTTCTGGAACAGTTATTCTACGTCTGGGCGGCATTTTCTGCATCACAAAATTTTCATTTAATTATCTAATTACAACACTTAGACATTTCTTAATTGAAAGGAACTAAAGGTTTATAACACGTTTCTGAAATAAGATCATTTATATTCATATGCCAAATGGTTACAATACACGTTCTTTTCTAGCATACTGCTATAAATGATAACTCATATCCCTTAATATCATAAAAGACAGAGACAACACTAGCTTACTACCCCTCTAACATTTTTCAAACGCTTGGGGTTTACTACCACCTCACATCTTACACAAAAGACGGAGATTACAACAACTTATTAACAACACATAAATAAAACTACTGCACTACTGAGTTTTTCCTGCTAGACTCAATCTAACATCCCACGCTCCATGGCACTCTGATATTCCTTCTATAATGTGTGCTACCATATCCCGACTTATGGTATACCGAGTCTGTCCTTGCTCAGCTGGGTAGTGATTTACCCCATCGATCAATCTCTCCATGGCCATGTGTAGAGCATATCCCATCTTGTTCATTTTCCTCCTCTTGCATCGCACCTCATCCTCTAGATCATCCACCCTATTATTGGAATTCTCCCACTTCTCCTCGAAGTGAATATCTTTAACTGAGTTCGGAGAGCCTCCTTCTCCGTCCTCTCACTCAAAACCCTCTGCTCCATTTCTTCTAACTTTCCTGCCAACTCAACGTTCCTCGCTACCGACTGGGGAAACAAGGCCCCCATCTGGATCCCTGCCTCCTTTCGGTGAGCAATTTCCACTTCAATCTCCTGCATCACTAGTTGCCTCTCAAGAGACTTAGTCTCTAACTCCTCGACTCTACACCCTAATTCCAAAATATGTTCTTCATATTCTCCCAACATCCGATCTTTGAAAGTAGTCACGTCGGAGTCCTCCATGGGCTCGGTTACATCCTCCACGGGTTCCTCCTCCGGATCAAATTCCTCAGGTAGAGGCTCCATCTCCTCATCCTCCTCCTCCTCGTCATCATCATCATCAATAGGGGCAACTACCGAAATAGGCTCTGCTATCAAGGGTGCCTTATAGACTATGTGGATATCACGCGGCTCTTCCTCTACTACTCGGCTAGGTCCTCCCATGTCGGTCATCCTACAAACACCAACATAAGACAAGACAAACAACAACTCCATCAGAATGTTAAATAAACATAAGTTCATTGTATAGAATGAAGTTACATTTCATAACACACTAAGTCTATCAGGGAAATCTCTACATGAGTTTTATCCCCTTCCTAACTTCTAAGTTTTCTTAAGTTATAATCTAAGGACTCTCGTTCCTAAGGTTTATAACTATTGCTTTAATACCAACCTGTGACGCCCTCAAATTCTAACCTCCACTTGGTCACTCAAATTTGGTTCATCACGTGCTCAAAGTATTACCATAATAACTAAAATCATACATTCACAACGAAAAATCTAAATTAGAATATTATACAATGATTTATTATAATTATTCCCCCAAGTATCGCAACCTACAATACTTAAAATATTACATAATAGTATCGAATAAAGACGTATTACATAATCCAACTTAAGTTTAAACATAGTCTTAATACAATATAATAATCTTAAACATAAAAGGGACAAGCTAGTCGATAGCCTTGCCCTTGCCCTTGTCTGTTCCAGAGACACCTCCCTGTTCTTCCTTAACTGAAAGGTTTTAAATAAGCAAGGATGAGCACAAATTGTCCAGCAAGTAATATACAACAAGGGTGTAGGATATAATATCACAAGGTTTGAAATATCGAAGTGTCATTTCTTGGATAGTTCAAAGTGTCAGAATAACATCATGGATAAGGAATATCAAAAATACTTAGACTAAGATCAATAATTCAATATAAATCAACTGATATATATGAATTTAAAGGCTATCAAGGTATCCGATTGGATAACAATTTATACTGAGCCGTCACTAAGGACTGTTGAACATCTACTAGAATTACCAATATTAAACTGATAACCCAAAAGAATCAAGTAATGCAGAGGATCAGTCTATAATACTCCACGTTATGCATAACCCCACAGTAAAAATATACTTATGTGTTGGGGTTTCCAACAACATACCCTTACCATAAGGGTTGTTCAACTCAGTTTTTAAGATTTTTCCGCACCAATCAAATAGGGTTGGACAGTTTTATAAACAGGCATATAGTCTAGCCGAATCAAACAGCATCGACCCTTTCACAATATTATAGAACAATACCAAGTTCATTATGAATAATAGTTTTCACAAGTGTTTAAGCATAATGGTTCATTTGAACGAGAAAGCAATATAACTTGTATTCAAAGAGATAAGTTTATGGTATAAGTCGAATAACGAATGCAAAGATACTTGCACAATAAGAGTAGGGTTCGGATACTTTCTCAATGTAATAACATAGGTTTAGAAACTTGCCTTACGCGTAGTTTATCCTCATTTAAGAATTCAACACTTTTGAATCCTATTTATAACGTATTATATGTTCAAGATGATCATTAGCTAACATAGTCTTTAATCAAGCTTGTCATGATACAAGTAGGCACGTAAGGTACAAAATCAGTTTATACGTCATCATAAATCATATACTTAGTTACTTCATAAGCAAATCAAGAATGCTCAAGGTTAAGACCTCCTTACTTATGAACTTTTCATTTCAATGCAACACCAACTTATCGACTAAGCATCACACATAAATATATACATCAGTAGGTTTTAGATCACATTTAGCATTATAAGCATCATACAAGTTACTGTCCAAAAGTCAGAATTCACTAACTATGATTATAGATTGGCGCAACTGCGCCATGGCTAAGCCTAGGACCGGCGCAGCTGTGCCGTCCTCTAGCCAAGCCAAGATACAGCTGCCGCCTTGTGGTTTCTATCTGGCTTGCACAAAAATAAACATACATGATATATTTGTCATGTTAAAGGTCTTTTCATGCTCCTCCAGTCAATCTAGGTTCCCTTTTATAATATATTTATAATTTAAACATTTCAACCATTTAAGGCCATTCGAGGTCATGAATTCACAAGGTCTATCATGCTTGCTTTCTAAACATACAAGATAGTTATAAAGCTCATATTAGGCATGTTTGTGTGTATTCATAACACATATGTGAAACGAACACCACTTTAGTTAAAAATAGGCTTCGTTCATGCTTTTCCTGAAATGTACTACACAAGCATGGTATATATATGTTTATGCTACATGAGTGAGTCTAAGAGTGTCATCAAACATGATCACAAATGTCAAATTTTAGTTCTCATGGTATCTTGACAATATTCACATTCAAAGCTTGATAATAGGTTCAACATGCTTATGTTTCGTTACTAATCAAATAAACACAAGCTAAAGATTTTTTCATGCATTTCCAAGTCATACTCACATGCTTTCAAAGTCAAAATAAAAACCATGTAGAAATCAAGTATGTTAGCTCACTAGGCTAAGCTTCTCATTGCAAATATTTCTAAGATAAGACTTAATAAGTTTGAACATGCTCAAAGGAACTATATACACTACAACATGCTCATCTATGTGCAAAATCAATCATGCATAGCTTACTATGTTCACAATTTGTAGAACATGATCTTTAACATAATTTGTTTTCAAAACTTAGTCCAAATCTCCATGTAAACCATATACCTTCGTTAATTATGCAAGTATAGTCTAAACATGCTCACATTAAGTTAACATATCCATATATACGTTATACACTTGCCTACAGGCTAGCTTGAGTAAAAACAACTAGCTAATATTTATCAGATTTGAAAATAGACTACTCAACTGAATTCAGCAACCGGCGCAGCTGCGCTGCGCCTCAATACAAATATGGCGCAGCTGCGTCGTGCGTGGTTCAGGCGTAGAAGCAGTCTGCTTCGGTAGAACTCCAGCCCAACCTCAAAAATTACTCATGATTTCGATTTTAAACCATCATATATCAGTTGCATCATACTCATATGGTCATATAACAACTATATGGCCATTACCCAACCTCATTAACATACAATTACATGAATTAAAGAATTTTAAATTATAAGAACTCAAGACTCCATTTTTACAGAGAATGAAAAGGAAAGCAAGGAAAACGGATTATACCGCTGCAAATGTGAAAAGAACTTGCTCCAAATGAACTTTTAAGCTCTAGATTACCTGTATGCTCTCAACTCTCACTTAGCAAATTCTTAGACAAATCTCAGCAACAAGAATGAAGAAGCACATCTGCTATTTATAGAGGAACACAAATCCAGACATTTCATTTTCCCATTGAATCAAACTCATGTGTTAAAGGATTGCATGAAGGTTATGGAGTTGTTAGATTGGTTGTTGGAACTCGTCATAATCACCACTCCCCCATGATCATGAGCTAGATAGTTGGAAGAAAATGAAGAACATAGGCTAGCCTTTTTGAAATACACGTGAATGAGGTCTTAGAGTAAATGGGACACTCAATTTGGGACAAAGGAGAAAACCTCAACATTTCATATCATCAAGGCTTGGTTTGGTCTATTTAATTCCCATAATGAAATCTTAATGCACAATTGTTATTATATTAGGAATTCACATCATATAGTCCATGTACATTAAATATTCGAAACAAAATAATGCAATCAGGTATTATTGTCCGGGTAGTTCCATAATTATTTCTACCACTCATGTAATCATATAATAACCTTATTATATTAATACCTTATTTATTTATGTTAAATAAATAATTTAATTCTTTCCCTTGATTAATTACCACTTAATATATAGTCACAGAACACCATATAATATGGTTGTATTATTGCTCATATGCACATAACTGTCAATATAATATTATTATATTACTAACTTACTTATTTATGTTTAATAAATAAAGCATGCACTTCCTTAATTTATTAACACCAATATTAATTAATCCAACAATTGATTAATGTAATTATGAATTTCCATAATCATTATTCATCTTTATAATATATTACAAATAATAGTAATCACACATTATTAGTTAATTACTAAGAATTCAATATTATACCACAACCATTAACAATTAATTAATGGTTTAGCACTTCCGTTGTTGGACATAACATACTTTATTTCTTGGTTTATTAATGTCGCATGTATCATATAATTGTTCCATTTAATTCCCAATGTGAAAAAATTACTTTTCTCCAACTGACTACTGGCGCAGCTGCGCCAGTTTGTACTGTTGGGACGACGCAGCTCCGCCGTGCCCTGACAGTGCCAAGACTGGTTTAGCTTCAGCCCGTGTCAATTTTCGTTGCTAAATCCATTATATACGACATGAATTGATGTCCACAAAAGTGTTACTACAAGTCTACGAGCGTATTTGATTACTTATATGATATCACATGTTCAACACGATTATACTTCCTAATTCTCGTTTTAACTTGCTTAATGGATTTACTCATTCCACAATATGCCATACAAGGGATTTCACGATCCTCATTGCCAAACCACACCTCTTAATACGCATTGATCTAATACGAATCAATTGTAATAACCAACTCA
Organism: Panax notoginseng; assembly: GCA_016801055.1. Lineage (NCBI taxonomy): Eukaryota > Viridiplantae > Streptophyta > Magnoliopsida > Apiales > Araliaceae > Panax > Panax notoginseng. The sequence continues at coordinate 114,989,812 of CM029016.1, forward strand.
TAAAATAATAACACTTATATTAACATAAATAGTATTTCTATTAATATATTCATTTTATAATACGTGGAAATTCTCGGGTATTACACTAAAAACCTTATAACCTCTTTCATTACAAATAATGATAAATACATTATTCATTTCGTCTTATAAGAGTGACTTTTATCTGCCACCAAGGATACATAACAGTTCATTACACTAGTCTATATTTCAATTTCATCTTTCTACATTACAAGTCTGCACTTGATCTTCTCGTTCATTCACATTCTGAATGACACTTCATCTGGATACTGTCAGCTTGATCTTTACGGGATCCTTAAGCTTTTCTAACATCGTTCGCTGAAAAGGTTTTTCATTTAAAGCAAGTGTGAGCATTCAATTGCCTAGCAAGTCATAACAGTTGAACACATAACTTCAAGAGTTTAAACATTTCTTTAGAACTTCGATAACCGAACAAAGGTTATGAAGCAGCTTGACTAATAGGAATAGTCTCGATTCCTACCATCTTAAAATATTAGTCACTTTCACTTTGAAATGCTTTCATTCCTTTACCTTTTTCATACACATCCTGTTTGGCTAGAATCATTAGCACAGACTTAACAATAACGGTTCATGTATAAACAGAACATACTTGTATTGAACAGCTCAATCACAGAATAGTTCATATCATAGAAACACCGAAGTGTTCACATTATGGCACAAGGCCTGATACGTTCTACCACCTTGTACAAATATCGCACATTCGCACACAGACAGAACTTCTCAAGTTCAACATCTGAGAAGTTTAAGAAACTAGCATTCATTTAGATTATGAATAAAGTTAGGAAACTTGCCTTACGCACATCTACATCTTATGCTGAACTGCTCATTCCAATTCCTATATAACACATAAGGAAAACATAACACCAATTAGTCATATACTTGACTTACGCATTGGTTTACTTAACTTTACTTCTTAGGGTTCGCGTTCTTTTAACTTAAGTTTACGCGATAACTTCCTTTACCGTTCTACGGCTTCATAACATACGGAGATTTCTTACTCATTACGTTCATCATCTTTGATGATTTACATTCTTATCTTCTTCTTATAACTTCTCTCGGACTCAGTACACCTCGTTTCTCTGCTAGTAGTCCATATGGTACTCTGAGTGGTTTCCCACAAATAACTAACAAACAAGTTCCCATCTCATCTACACTACCATCACAGTGAGTTATATCAGTTGCCAGTTTCCTATATACATTCGCTCTCTGAAGAAATTGTTTAGCCCAGCTCCCATATGTCAACCATCAAAGGTTATGAATGTACCACAATCTAACTTATCTTAACTTATTCGAACTATTAAACTATAATGTTCGTTAAGTCAATCCCTTATTCCTTATAGCTTTCTGACAACTAAATGTCATACCTAAGGATTCATTCTTTATCATCCAAGTCATACAGTCTTTTGTATACTCAGAGCGATCATTCAAGTTAATCATTAAATCAACTTCGTTACGTTAACGTCATTATATTAATTTAGTTCTTTAGCATTCATGGTTTAATCATTGATCTTCATTATCTTATGGTCAAACCGTACATGGGGTATAGGTTCTATCCGTTTAGTATTTTCGTACACTCAACCTTCACGTCAGTTAAAGTGTTTAACTCTTACTTTTCATTCTAACATTCTCCATTTGAATCACTATCGGCTTCCATTAATCTTATTATCGTTCGATACGGCTTTCTTAATACCATTCGTTATTCTACCTTAATGTCGAAGCCATACAGTTTGTTGTATGCTAAGACCGATTGTTCATCACAACAACTTTGCATTCACAGCGTCTAAACGCTTTACACGTATCCCTCATTACCACAACCATAACCTCAAAATGTTATTCCTTACCTTCATCACACAACGTCTAAGGAATCACAATCATCGCAATCCCTCACGTTCATTCATTATGACTATGGTCAAAGAATATCAATTTTGTGACCCGCCTCTACATTCTTTGTCTTTTAATCTCTCTTAATCTTTTCGTTCAACCTTTATTAAATGTTTAAATCACCTAATTTAGTGTTACATTTGGTAAACTATATGTTCATTAACTTTTGGTACACTTCCCCCAGGTTTTGAGCAGCTAAAAGCTCCTTTTTGGCTTTTTCCCCACACCGGCGCTGTAGCACCGGCTTCCTCCTTCTTCTTCACGTCGCGGCGCCACTCAGTAGTAGCTGATGGCCCGGCCCTCGCGCTGCATCGCCGCTCTCTTCATTTCCTCTCGCACTGCGGCGCGAGTTAGTAGTGCACAACCTCCTCAACCTAGCGCTGCGGTGCTGCCTCTCAAGGCATAGCTGGCGCTGCGGTGCCGAACCTAAACCCTAGAAAATTTCTCTAAGTGTTAAATCCAATTTGAGACGTTTACTTCCCGATCTCATAACTTCTTTGTATAACTCAGAACGAGGTCGTTCTAAAGCCATTCTCTTCCTTATCTTACATACTTCAATACCCCTCAGACCGAACTTCATTCTGAATCTGTTAACATACCATTCGATTGGCTTGATCTTCGCCCTTCGTTCATTTTTACGCTTTTAACTTTTTTCATTCATTCGTTCGTAATTCGATCATCCGAACTCAGAACTCGTTCGTTCTTGAGTCCACGACTCACATTTTCTACATTCTCTTACTTTTTTATGAAACCCTACATGTTCGAGTTCATTTACTAACTTTCTAATTCTCGTTCATCTGTTGTGAAATTTTTGCCATAACTTCGTTATAGCTCAGTTTTAATCCGTTCTTCATGAACGTTTCTACCATTCATAACCAAGCATTAAGCATCTAACTTATACGCGATAGTTTTAAACTTGTCCATCAATAATAATTACACTACGATGGTTTTAAATTTGTCCATCAACAACGTTCTTCGTGTTCTTCGCGTATTCTTCGTTCATTCATCATTTTAATCGATATTTTGATTACGATTTCACTTTTTATTGGAATTTTATGTTATAGAACACCATTCCTTACTTATTTCACCTACTCATTCATTTAATCCACTCTGATCGTTCAAACTCATTACAAATCTTATACTTCCTTAAGAAATTTATAAAATAAACTTCTAATTCGTATTTCATCATTTTCTCATGATTTCAACCATATGAAATCATTCCTAACATCATCTACTTTTTATTACCATTAAGTTATGTTTTTGAACATAGAAATATATGAAAACTATATACAAGGCAAGGTTCCTGATTACCTTTCTCCTTTAATCTTCTTCTGTCAGACAAAGTTTGCACACGAGCAAGCTTTTCCTCCTCTTTCATCCTACCCAAACTCTTTCTGTCTCAAGTGTTATAGGATTTTCAAAATGTAAAACAAATGAATTAAGCTTCCTATTTATAGAAAACCAAGGCTAGGGGCGTTTTGGTCATTTTGGCCCCAAACCTCATTACTATTCATACCTCTATACTATTCCCACCTCCTTAATACACCTCCTTACTATTCACGAAACTTTCCTTGGAAGTTTCGTGGTTCCGTTTTTTGGGTTTCGTCCGACAGTTCAAAAACTGCAATTCTCAGAATCTAAATATTTTTGGATATTTCGTCTTTCCTTTACCGATTAACTTTTACGTATTCTTCAGATTTCTGAAAAAATGAAAAATACTTTTTGGCATTAAGCGTTTTCCTTCACATTTTCTCCTAACGTAGTTAAACGAGTGAAACGTACATAACAATATTTTCGTCATTTTTATTTCGTCTAATTTCTACACATTTTTCGAGAAAAATATTTATCAGTTTGCTTAACTTTTCACGATATGTTGTCGTCAAATCTTTCGACGGGATGTCATTTTGGCATACCGAACTCTCGAAAAGGCTTAGGTTATTCAAACCCTAAACCTCAGGGTTTCGTCGGGTGAATAGTTCCTATTTCGTCTTTTTCCCCGAAAATATTTTTGTTTCCAAAAATTTTTTATTTTCGTCTTGGAAATTCTTACTCATTCAATCTAGCTCGTAGCCAGAATCCTCCCGACTTATAATCATCCTAGGTTATAGAACGATTAATAAACACATAGCATAGAATAGTATTAATAAAAATTTGTTTTATTAATAACTAATTCTTTACACTTAAATTCTGGACAACCCGAATTTCTGGGTCATTACAGTATATATGATCTTGAGTATGTATAAATCATGCTATGTTACTGTAATGGAGTTTTCAGAGAATCAAATTATGTATACATGTTTTAGAAAAAGAAATTGTGTTCTTAATTGCAAGTTGGTTCTTAACTTCTCTGTAAATGGATTTTTATGGCTAATTTAGGAGGAAATTGGTTATATGAGTTATTTAGTATATATAATTTGTCGTTTGGTGTTTATAAACGATATATGTATAAAATAGCTTATTTTGAGACTAAAATTGTTGGTCAATTCATGTTATAATCTAAAATTTTATGTTTTTATTGTTAATACATTTAAATACGGAAACAATGCATGTTAAATGAACTGATTTGGTGGAGAATCGAATATGTGCTGAGATGATTTGCTAATTATGTTGAAATATAAGTTTTAAGCATGAACATGATTTAAAATCCTTTAATATTGGTTGTTTTAATAGTTTTAGTTGTTGGAATGATTTTAAGCATGATTGGTGTTGTTGTTGATAAGTTTATAGCTTCTGGGTATGTATAATTTGGTGTTCAATTGAAAATTCGTGAGTTTTTGGCTTGGATGAACTGATGTGTCGAACTGCAGCAACTCTGTCTACGCATTGGCGCAGCTGCACTGGTGCCATAGTTCTATATGGCGTAACTGCGTTGGTTCCAAAGCTTTGTAGGGCGCAGCTGCACCGGAACCTGATCTGGGATAATTATGAATTGTTATTTATTTAGTCTTTGAAACCTAACTTAACATAGATTAATGAGCATGATAATGTGTTAGATATACAACAAGATGTTATAATGGATTGTTAATATGTATAAAGTGATTTCAAACTAAGATTATCGAATTCAAACTTGTTGTTCATAAGGTTTGATATTAACGTTTAAAGGTTGTATTGATTGTTAGTGAATGATTTTAGATTTGTGTTACGTGGTTAGAGATAATGATCCTAACTTGAACTATGTTAGCAAGTTGAACTAAAAGTGGGAACTAAACCTATAAGGTTAATATTAGCGTACCTAATGGACGTGGCGATTGTTAATGGAATGTGTAGGACTATTGAAGAACGTGAATTATAATTTAATAGCTTATGCACAAGGCAAGTTTCCTATCCTTAACTATTTATCATTGTGGAAGTTCTGTATCCCTACTTATTTATAGTTGTTCAAGTTCTTCAACCTTAATCTCTTAATGAGCAAGATTTCTAGTTCTTGTTTCTCGTTATCCAAAGCTTGAATTGTTTCAAATGAGGCTTTCTAATTCTTTCGGTAGCACTACCTTGATATACATTGTTATTCAATCGTGAATTATTATTGATTAATCCTTGATTATAAATCATCGATTGAACTTAAATTGTTATCGAATTGTGGAATGGTTATTGATTCAACTAGTCCTTATTTAATGAACGTTGAACTATAAATTACCCTTGAAGTTAATCCAAACCAAACTTCCTTTGGTGCGGACTATAATATCAAAGCTGAGATGAATAACCCTGTTATAGGGGATTAAATTATGCGATACCATTAAGATGTTTTTCACAATACATGGTACGAAGGGCTTATCCCCCTTAGTACGAGAAGGGAAGTCCATATGGTCTAACGACTATTAAAGGTTTAAGTAGAAATTCTTAATAACTTAGGACATAGGTCATGGCCTTGTGACCCTCAGATATTTGTTAATCTTTGTATTAAGCTTACAGTTCTTGAATTTCAGAGAAAATCATATTTTTCAGTTGAGTTTATCCATTCATGTTTCATATATGATTATTGTTATATTATTCCTATGGGCAATTGTTTGCTCACTCTTGCATATAACATTTCAGTTAAATCTGAGGAGCCATCGACGAGCAAAGGAAAAGGCAAAGCACATAAGTAGATCATGATGTGTAATTTTATCGTGTTTAAGAAGACTATGTATTCAGACTTTATTTGTTATTATGTTTTAATTCCGCATGATGTAATTAAATGTTAGATAACATGGGATTTATTTAAGTTTATGTAACTCTTTAATGGGAGGATTATGTTACGTTTATTAGTTTTATTATATCTATGGGTAGATATTTGAGATTTTATTGGATAGTGAACACCAAGTGTGTGGGAATGGAGTACCGGGATTTAGGGGTGTCACATTTCTTGATCTAATTTATATCTCCCTCCTATGTACTTCCCTTTGACTGTTGATCAAGGTTTTTATTTATAGTAAATAGTTTATGTAATATGATTAGTTAAAATTACTTGAAGAATTAGATACAAATGAGTGCTTGAAGACCCGCTTGTAATGGAGCTCGGGTTTTAAATGTAATAGTTATGTTTAAATTAAGTTCTTGCATCCTAGGTTTGACCTTTTGGTTCACTTGGTGGCTCTAGTGAACCAAACTAGAATAAAAGTCCAAAATCAATCTTGATAGAATATAATATTCTATATGTGCATACTTATACTATATATATATATATATATATATATATATATATATATATATATATATTATTTAACATGTTTCGCATGTCAAATAATATGACACGTATTTTATATATTTATACATGCATGCGTGCTAAACAAAATGAGACAAATAATAACACACCCCTCAAAGAAATTTTAATAAGTCCTAATCATTTGGAATATCGAACGTCGCCTTCTAACATGATAAAACGAGAGAGTGTCAGTTAGTCAATATAAGTTTGTTGTGTAACACAACACTTATTTTAATTTTTTGAGATATTGTTTTATCACATTTATTGCTTATTAAGGAATTGAACAATGTTGTTTTGTTGTGTCACACAAGGATGGTGTTTTTCTCTTCATATATATGGAAGTGTTAGGTTGGACTTAACTTGGATATTTTTGATTCGGATGTGTCACACATGATCAAAATAATCCAAGAGGCAAAATAAAAAGGAGTTACATGATGATGTAATTGACAATAATTATCTACATCTTTATTTATATATAGTTTATTGTGTCACACAAGGCTATATACATTTGAAATGGGATCCTTATTCCCACTAGCAAATCTTAAATTAGATTTGCCGAACAATAGAATAAGGGTAATATAATTTGAAGAAAATAGTCGGAGATACCAATTTAAGTGAAGACTTAATTTATTTTGGTAATTAATTAAATGAATGTATGCTAAAATGTTATATTTTTCACATGCAGAATTTGAAAATGTCACACTTACTAATATCACTGCGTAGCATACTTGATGCTAACAAACTAACTGGACCGAATTACACAGATTGGTTAAAGAATATGGGAATTGTTCTCACTGTTGAAAAGATTTCTTATGTCCTAAATTTTCTCGTCCCTACAAATGTTGTCGACTCTGCCTCTGAGGAAGAGATTGTTACTTTTAGAGAGTGGCAAGATGATGTAATTGTGGCTCAATGCATCATGCTCGCATCCATGAGTAACAAGCTTCAACGTCAGCATGAAACTATGGATGCTTTTACTATATTGTTGCACCTCAAAGAGTTATATGGTGAGCAAAGTAGGACTGCTAGATATCAAATATCTAAGGAACTCTTTCCATCTAATATGACTAAGGGCATTACTGTTGAGACTCATGCCCTGAAAGTGATCAATTTGATTGAATAGCTTGGACAATTAAGGTTTATAATGGATGGGGAGTTAAGTCAAGGTTTGATCTTGTAGTCACTCCCAGACACCTTCTCACAATTTGTTGTGAATTTTTACATGAATAAGTTGGACGTCAGCTTGCCTGAGATACTTAACATGTTGAAAACTGCAGAAGGTCACTTCCCATCCAAGAAGTACCAAGTCTTATTGGTGGATGATTCTTCCAAGAAAAGGAAGAGGTCCAAGGTATCTTTTGAAAAGAAGAAAAACAAGAAGGATAAGGGCAAAGCGAAAGGAAAGGATAATAAGAAAGCTAATCCAACTAGCAAAGGAATATGCCTCCATTGCAATAAGCCAGGTCACTGGAAGAGGAACTACGAGAAGTTTCTTGTAATACAAAAGTAGAAGAAGTTTGGAGAAGCTTCGACTTCCGATCAAGATTTGTTCATGATTGAAATTAATTTTTCTGAAAGTAAAAATTCTACTTGGGTATTGGACACCGGCTGTGGTTCTCATATATGTAATACTATGTAGGGACTAAGTAGAAGTAGAAAGCTGAACAAGGATAAGGTCATCATACGAGTGGTAAATGGAGCAAAGGTTGATGTATTAGGTGTAGGAACTTATCGTTTAACACTGCCTACGGGCAAGTCCGTTAGTTTAAATAATTTTTATTTTGTTCCAACACTTATAAGAAATAATATTTCAATTTCTATATTAGATATGGATGGTTTTGATATTATAATAAAGAACAATAGTTGTTCCATTTATAATAAAAATGTTTTCTATGGTGTTGGTAAATTGTTGAATGGACTTTACATACTTGACTTGCATGAAAATATACTTCGAATTAAACAAACTAAGAAAAAAAAATGAGATGATGTTAATTATATCTTATGTGTCTTTGTAGACTCGATTATATTAATGAAATACGATTATCCAAGTTGCATAAAGATGGGCTCTTAGAGCTATCTGATTATGAATGTAACACCCCGAACCCGATATAGGCCCAAAGTGCTACACGCCGCAAGCCTATAGGCCCGCAAGGCAATAATATCAATAATGTGCAGCCCAAACACAACAACTTAACAATAATCTTAACTTAAGACCCAACAATAAATATATTTTAAATCAATCCAAATAAAATATTAATAAATATCACATTCAAATAATAGAGACGTAGCTCCTCGAAACTAAGAGTGTAAGACCCCAACTTATTATAAATGAAATTAAATTTCCTCTATTTATTATTTTGAAATAGTAAGGGTTGATTTAATTAATGTGGTGAGTTATGGGTAAAATGCGCAAATATCTTAAATAAACAAGTGGTTATAAAATATTCTTGTTGTCGAGAAATATTCGTTTGGTCGTGGAATATTCTTACTGTCGGGGAATAGTCGTACGACGGCGCAACCTTGTGTGGGCCACATAACGGAAAGCGATTGGATGAAGAAAATAATAAGTATAAGTTTTTATAAATAACGGCATAGTTGTTATCGTTAACACTGGTGGAATACCCGGTGGTTAAAACACAGTAATACACGGTGTTGCATAGTAGCACACGGTATTGCACCAATTATTGATTCTTACGTAAGAAGACACTACTCAATAATTGTTATAGTAATTACTGTTCAATATTTTATTTTATTGATTCAGTAATTGTTGCGTTGATATTTTATATTATTGTTGTTTCAATAATTGTCACTACACAGTATTTTTCATTATCAGATCAATAATTCATATTATTTGAATAATATTATTAGATAGCATTATTGGTAATGTCTAGAAAATTCTGTCTAAGGAGAGGTTTGGTCACCTAATTACGTGCCAGTAAGGAGAAATCCTTATTGGAAAGCCTCCACTTTTCTGGGAACGGCCTGGTTGTCAGTATTGTGATTCTGTAATATTATTTGTGAATAATTAATTACTGATTTGTATGATAAGAAAAATATTTAATTTATGTGGATATAGATGGAGAAAATTTTTAATGTGACAATTGTTGAAAAATTGATATTTTATCTTTTATAATAAAATAATTCATTTAAATATATTATTATATTATAATAAAATAATAATGGTGATATTTTACAACGAATGTGTAATATATGAATATATGAGGAGGAAGAGTATTTTTGTTACAAAAAATATTTAAAACATGTTAAACATGTTGGTGGGCCCCATTTTTGACTGAAATTTGGTTATAGCCCGTAAAATCGTCCGTATGTGGATTTCGGTCAATTTCTGTTTGGAATTTAAAAAAACATAAACTTACAAAGTTGTAGAGAATTGAATTTCCTAAGGAATGGACATCAGATTCGAATTTTTATGATAAAAGGGCTATTTATTATGAATTATTGAAGTTTCAGATTAATTGATTTTTGAAGTTTTAAATATTTTTTTAATAAAAACATTTTTTGCAATTGGGTGGGCCCCGCATGTGATATAAATGTGCTAAATTTAGTTGGTTTAAGGTGTGCGTAGGAAAAAATTTAATAAATAATATTATTTTATTAAATTTTCTGCTTTGGTGTTATAAGCATTTTCCTATAAATAGGGTGCTTAGGTTAGAATTGAAAATTACACCAGAAACTGAAGTTTTCTCTCTCTATATTATCGAGCATATTCTTCTGAGTATTTTAATACTTTGAATATTGGTATATGGTGCAAGTTTCTTTCAGCACTATATCCGGTATTCTAGCTAGAAGTACTATTCTTTTGAGGTAAGGGATGCTATTTTTTTTATAAATGATATTATTTCTTTCAATATCATTATGCCAGAATATTGGTAAGATTTTTCCTGTGAAATTCTTGTCTTTTTGTGTCGAGGTTACAATTCATGTATACGGCACTATTCACAAATACGACACTATTCACAAAAAAATTAAATTTTCGTTCTTTGTTCAAAACGTCTATTATGGGTACTGTCTTTAATTGTATCCATGTTTTGATCTTCATTCTTGAATTTTACTCCACTATGGTTATTTTGAAGTATTTTTGAACTTGGATTGTTGAAAGTACGAATCCCTAATCTTTGTCTTTTTATTTCACTGGATTCGTTTCTTTAAAAATATTTTTCATCATCCTCAGTCCTAAATGATGATATTACTGAATATCTTTGGCCTGTAGTGCAAAGATGAATGATTAACTGATGAATATCTTTGGCCCGTAGTGCAAAGATGAACAGGTGTTTAGATTAACACGACCAACTGGTGATACAAATGAATATCTTTGGACTATAGTGCAAAGATGAATATTTGATTCAAGATGTATATTGATTAATGTTACAGGGATAAAATATTGATGATGAACTTTTAAATCTTAGAGGATAGTAGAATTCATTCTCTACTTAACTTTTCTAATGGATTGTTGTTTCCGATGTAGTTGTTGATTTAAAATTTGTTGTCTATTATATTCTATCAGATTTTTCCCTATTGAGGACTAACGATAATTTGTTCTATATTATCTTAGTCATAATATTCTTTACTGGGCTAGTTGAGCTCACCCTTTTCCTTTTTGTTCTATTTTTCTTCTCAGAATGCGAGAATATAGCGGGAAGTAGTCAGGGTGTGGAGTGATGTTCCAAGACAGTTGTTATAGTAGTCCTCACTATTTTGTAAATAGTGTATCAATAATTGTAATGAGGACTTATTTGAGTGTGGATATTGTCTAGAAGATAATATTTATATTTAAACTCACAATTTATGTGTTGTCGTATTTTGCATGACAATTGTATTAATAAAGTTATAGTTGTTTCTATACCATGTTTTGGCGACAAAGAATGGGTGATGTATACCTGTTTTGGGGGCGTCACTGTTGGTATCAAAGCTTAGGGATATGATCTCTGGCGGAGATCGGGGAATAGAACTAGGAGGGGAGAGTGGAGTAAATCCTTCGCTAGTATGTTTGGTTGGTCAGAATATAGGGATATTATGTGATATATTAATTTCTTTAATTAACCCTTGTTTTATGGTAGTATTTGAGAATGGCAACCGAGAATGTTAACAGTGGAGTAAATGAGACCGTGGAGGCACCTTTACTCACCAATCAGGAGAACGTGTAACAGGACGACAATGTTCCTCCTGTAAACAACACCACTGATCAGACGATGAACGACAAGATGTTTAGAAGCTTTTTGCAGTTCATGCAAAATCAGACGAGGGAGACTCGTGTACAAAATATAGGTGGAAATGATAGCAACGCACGGTTTGTCACAGCCAAGCAGTTCAAAGAGTTGGGACCACCGGAATTATGGGAAAAGTCGGATCCGATTAAGGTGGAGACGTGGGTCAAGCAAATTACCAAGATATTCGATATCTTGGGATGCACGAGGAACAGAAGGTTCCATTCGCCACTTTTATGTTCCGTAATGAGGCAGATTACTGGTGGGAATCTATGAAGCGTACCCGGCCAGCTGCACTCAACATGTCTTGGGAAACATTTTAGAAACTGTTCAATGACAAGTACTTTCCTGAAAGTATTATTCATATGAAGGAGGTGGAGTTTATTAGATTGGAACAAAATAACATGACGGTGTCCAAGTATGAGGCGAAGTTTTCGCGGAGTTATCCAGGTTTGCACCTCATTTGGTGGAGAATGAGGAACGTATGACGCGAATGTTTCTGAGAGGTTTGAAACCCGACATACGTCAATATCTCATTTCTCATAAATTTTCTCTATATTCAGATGTTGTCAACAGGGATCAATTATTAGAGCGAGATAACGAGTACGTTCAACCATGGGACCACAACCAGGGTCATAGTGGTGACAACAGTCATCGAAGCAATGATAACCAACGTGGAGGAAAAAATACAGACAAAAGCCCTAACCATTCTGGTGGTAATCGTAGCCATGATAATAGGAGAGGCGAGTCAAGTGGAAATTTCAAAAAGTGGAGATTCAACAATGACAATGTGAAGATGTCAGAACCAGTATCCACTGTTTCTAAGGGAGGAGAATGACCACCGGTCGTATGCTATAAATGTGGAAAAGAGGGACACGTCAGCCCAAACTGTCCACAATAGTTTATGGTATGTTATAATTGTGAAAAGGAAGGACTTATCGCTCGAGATTGTACTATAGCGAAACCAAGTCCAGCGGGGATGGTGACTCAAAAGACTGTCCCAAACAAGGCAAAGTCAACAGTTCCTGGAAGAGTGTTTGTCGTGACTGGCCAAAATGCGAGGAACCCGAACGAGGTGATCACGGGTAAGCTAATCATAAACTCTTGCGAAGTTTATACCTTACTAGATACCGGTTCTACCCATTCATTTATCTCTCCTGCTTGTGCTCAATGTTTAAACTTAACTCCGAAAAAATTAGACTTTGATTTATCTGTAAAGACTCCGTTAGGAGAAACTTTCATTACATCCACTGCTTATAAATCTTGTTTGATCCAAGTTGGCACCATCACATTACCTGTGGATCTTATCTCTTTAAAGATACTTTCTTTTGATGTAATTTTAAGGATTGATTGGTTAACTACTCATCATGCCAAAATTGATTATTTTCGTAAAGTTGTTAGTTTTCATATTGCTAACCGACCTATTATGCGAATTCAAGCAACCAAACCACTAAAGTCAATCACTGTTATATCAAACTATAAAGCCCTTCGTTTATTAAAAAATGGATATCAAGCTTTCTTAGCCCATGTCATGGACTTGAACAAAGACACGTCAGATTTGAATAATATTCCTGTTGTTAATGACTTTCCTGACGTATTTCCTAAAGAACTTTCCGATCTACCCCAGAACATGAAGTTTAATTCTTTATTGATCTTGAACCTGGTACAAAGCCCATTTCTAAAACCCCATATCGAATGGCTCCTATTGAACTTCAGGAGTTAAAGGTCCAACTACAGGAGTTGTTGGGCATTGGTTTCATTCGTCCTAGTACATCTCCTTGGGGTGCTCCTGTTTTATTTGTAAAGAAGAAAGACGGGAGTATGCGACTTTGTATTGACTACCGGGAATTGAACCATGTCACCATCAAGAATAGGTATCCGCTACCTCGCATTGATGACCTATTTGACCAGTTACAAGGAGCACAATTCTTTTTAAAGATCGATCTTCGTTTTGGATATCATCAATTGAAGATTAGAACTGAGGATATTCCAAAGACTGCCTTTAGAACTCGGTACGGGCATTATGAATTCCTAGTCATGTCTTTTGGATTGACTAATGCTCGTGCTGCTTTCATGGATATGATGAACCGAGTATTCAAGGAATATTTGGATCAGTTCGTTATTGTCTTTATTGATGACATCCTCATATATTCCAAAAGCTGTGAAGATCATGAGCACCATTTGAAGCTAGTACTTCAAAGGCTTCGCGATAAAAGCTGAAGAAATACGAGTTCTGGCTTGAGGAAGTAGCATTCCTTGGGCACGTAGTGTCAAAACATGGAGTATCTGTTGACCCGCAGAAGATTGAAGCAATACAAAGTTGGGAGCAACCGAAGTCGATGACCGAAGTACATAGCTTTCTGGGTTTAGCTGGTTATTATCGGAGATTCATGGAAGGATTTTCTCGAATCGCTACTCCGTTAACTCAACTGACTCGAAAAGATACAAATTTCGTATGGAGCGAGGAATGTGAGAAGAGTTTTTAAGAGCTTAAGAGGACTCTCATTTCGGCACCTGTTCTAACAATACCATCTGATTCGGATAGATTTGTTATCTACAGCGATGCTTCAGGCAAAGGGTTAGGATGTGTTCTTATGCAACATGAGAAGGTCATAGCCTATGCCTCGTGACAACTCGAAGAATACGAGAGAAATTATCCTACTCATGATCTAGAGTTGGCAGCAGTCGTTTTCGCCTTAAAAATCTGGAGGCACTATTTATATGGGGAGAAAGTGGAGATATATTCGGATCATAAAAGCCTCAAATATTTCTTCACCCAAAAAGAACTCAATATGCGATAACGACGTTGGCTCGAGCTGTTGAAAGATTACAACCATACCATTCAATACCATCCTGGAAAAGCGAACGTGGTAGCAGACGTATTGAATAGAAGTTCATATGCAGGAACGAGTGTGATGTTGTCAACACAAAGGCCTATTTTGTGTGATTTACAAAAGATGAAGATAGAATTCAAGACTACGGGGACTCATGCGATGATGTCAAGTATACGCATAGAACTAACTTTAATCGATAAAGTTAAAGTTGCTCAAGCCACAGACCCGGAGCCGATGCATATAGAAGAAAGTGCAAGAAGGTGCTATTCCGAAAGTAAGAATCAATGAAGAAGGAATACTTTGAGTCCACTCCAGACTTTTTGTTCCTAACGACTCTAATTTGAAGTATAAAATCATGATGGAGGCACACAACACACCGTTTGTAATTCACCCTGGAAGTACCAAAATGTATCATGATCTTCGACATATATTTTGGTGGAGCAATATGAAGAGAGAGATCACGAATTTTATCTCGAGGTGTTTAACTTATTAACGTGTAAAGGCGGAGCATCAAGTGTCAAAGGGTCCATTGCAACCACTAGAGATTCTGAAATGGAAGTGGGAACACATTACCATGAATTTCGTTATAGGTCTTCCCAAAGTTTCACAAGGCATAGATGCTATCTGGGTTATTGTTGATAGATTAACTAAGTGTGCTCATTTTTTGCCGATATGGGAGACTTATTCCCTTGAACGTCTTGCTCGTATGTACGTAAATGAGATTGTGAGATTGCATGGCATGCTGGTATTCATAGTTTCGTATCGTGACCCAAGATTCACTTCACAATTTTGGGTTAGCTTGCAAAAAGCTATGGGCACGAATTTACGATTCAGTTCAGCATACCATCCTCAAACGGACGGACAATCAGAGATGCCTATTCAAACTCTTAAAGATCTATTAAGACTTTGTCTCCTAGACTTTAAAGGGAGTTGGGATAAGTATTTACCATTGGTGGAATTCTCCTACAACAACAGCTATCAAGTGTGACACCCTCAAATCCTGGTACTTCATTTCCTCAAGATTTGGTGCTCACGTAATCAAAACATTAATTTCTAACTACCCATCCATAATATACTTGAATAGTAAAAGAAAACCTGCCCATACAGGATTAAATTTAAATAAACATCTCCCAGGTTATCTAACCTTTAACAACAATCATTCAAGTGCAGATAAATAAATAACTTCATTACAATCATTGAACCAAATTCTTAAAATAAACTATCAAACTATTACAAGTCTTGAGTATTTATTCATCTTTCCTTTTCCCTTACTAGTGCTCGATACGTCACCAGTTTCAACTTTAGCTGTAAAAATTTTACAAGCAAGAGTGAGCAAACAAGGCCCACTTGAAATAACAATAAGTAAATCATTAAATGCCAATATCAGGCTCAATAGAACTGAACAATATATTCTATTAACTTTCTGAAAACTTTAACATTTACCGAGGGTCTAATGAACATGAATCATGTCCACAGTTATAAGTAATCTTTCAACTTAAACTTTAACAGTCATAAGACTATAAGGACTCCACGTACTTAGGGGGATCAACCCTTCCTACAATGTATTGTGCACAATCATTTCAACGCTAAGCGTAAACCTCTATTAAAAGAGTTTTTCATCTCAGTATTTAGAATACAAGTCCGCACCAAAGTAAGTTTGGTTTGGATAAGCTTTCAAGGAAATTTGGAGTTTAACGAACATCAACTACGGAGTAGTTGAATAAAACCAATAACCCTATACTATAGAATAATCGTGATTGAACCAATCATAACAAGTCATGCATTAGGAATAATCTAATAACATACAATTTGAATAACTATATACAATTTGAATAACTATAGCATACCTTGCTTGAACAACACTAAGCCAAGGTTAATTAGAATTGAATAATAAACATGCATAGCAATTTAGTTATACATGAAAATTCATAATCGAAATACAAGAATAACTTGTTTGTCCTCAAACCAAAGTATAGACGACTTACATCATTATAAGATAATCGAATTGAAAACAATAATTAGCTCAATTATAAAATAGAGTTAGAAAAACTTGCACAACGAAGTTTTGAGTTAGAGAACTTGCCTTTAGCACAAGCTAAACCCTTAACACATGAATTAATACCCTATACATATGCCATACCGACATAGTTAGTCATTACCAACATTGTATATTTATATAAACAAATGTATTCATCATATGGGTTAAATTACCCATTCACATAATCCACTATGTTACAAGCAGGTAACACTTAATAACATGATCATTCATAGTTTAATACTACTGAAATTATCATTTAATATTATTATTATCAACACATAACATTTATTTTCAAGTTTTGTACACTAAAACAAAACTGTCAAAACATTCTGCTAACTCGCGCTGCGGCGCCACAGTTTACACTGTGGTTCGCGTTGCGGCGCTGAGTTGGCGCTGCGGCTCGGGTCACAGGCCATTGGTTGGCGCTGCGACGTGTCGCCGGCGCTGCGGCGCAAGATTTGTACTGCTGGGCCGCGCTGCTGCGCCAGAGACCAGAATCCGGCGACCAAACTCAGCAACAGCATGAACAAAAGCCAAATTGGCCAAAAAGCTCGAATCTAATAGACTGATTATCATGTAATACACATATAAACTTCATATAAACATATTTTGAAGACTTCTAACATGTTTCTACTCATAAAATAACATACACATCAAATATACAACACCCAATTTCAATGTTTTGGATAAAAACTCTATTTTTAATATTTTCAAAAAAAATCAACACTGTGATTTTGTTTTTCAACCAAAACACTAAATTCAAAACATCACGATTATGATTTTACATACTCTAGCAATTCCAAATATCAATTTATCAATTTAACAACTAATTAAACCTTAATTTCTATTTTAAATTAAGCCATACTCATATATTTTTCATATAAACACTCTGTAATATATTTGCTTCTACAAAACACATACATACATGAATTACTATATCTATAATCATATATAACTCATGAAATAACCTTATAATAAATAATCATACAAAACTATATTCACAACAACAATTTATCTTTTATAAAAATTTCACTGAGAACTTTTTGGGAAGAAGAAAAACTAAGCTTTTAAAGAAAAGGTTAAGCTCCTACCTTTGATTAAGAAGATGATGGCTACTTTTGATTATCAATGTCTTTCTCCAATTCCTTTATCAAAACCTGTTAGAATTTCTCTCAAATTCTCTTTAGTTTTCTTCCTCTCTTCTTTTCTCTCTGTAAATTTCAACTGAGTCTTTCTTCTCCCTAACTCTAACATACGTAGAATATTATAACGTATATAGTAATAATATATATTAATGATATAATATAAGTACTGATATAATTATATCAGTTATGTTTTTATTTAAAAATCAAAAGCCATAAGGCTTGTTTGGCTAATCAAAATAATATAACTCATTAACCCTTACACCTTGTTTGGAAAATCTAATTAAAATAAATGGATTAATCGTTATACCTTGTTTGCTAAAACATTATTAGATTAAAGACTTATTATGCAATAAGACATGTTTGGCAAAAACTAAATTAAAGTCCTTTAGTTTATTTTAATAACTCCTTTATAGCAAAGTTATTAGTCACACTTTTATTTAATTAATAAATTAATTAAAATATTAATCTATTAAATTACTTTAGCACATAATTTAATATCATATAACTATAATTTCTTTTATAATTATAATTTTATTTAACCAACTAATATTTTAAATTATAATTTCTCATTTAAAATATTATAATTTATTTAAATCAATATAAGCTCTCTAGCTTACTTATTAAATTAATTTATTATATAATCTCATAATATTTAATTTCTTAGCTCCTTAATTATTTATTCAACAAATAATTAACTACACCACATCAACTCAAATTGCCATTAATTACTTATATAATTCATTAAATATTTAATATTGCAAATAAATACTTGATATTTAATATTTAATTATTTATTTAGAAAATAATTAACTAAACCACATCAACTCAAATTGAATAATTATTTATTCAACCATAAATATATCCATTAAATACTTATATAAATCAATAAATATTTAATATTACACTTAAACATTCTGGAATGTTACATCATTCCCTCCTTACAAGGATTCTGTCCTCAGAATCACAACTCAAACAAATCATTCGTTACATTGTTCCCTACCTATAAAGATTCTGTCCTCAGAATCGAAGACACAGATTAAACAAATAACTCAAGGTACTCATTCAACATTTTCTCTTCGAGTTCCCACGTAGCTTCTTCAGCGTTGTGGTTCCTCCATATCACCTTCACAGAAGGTATCACCTTATTCCTAAGCACTTGTTCTTTCCTGTTGACTATCTGGATAGGAACCTCTTCATAAGATAAATCTTTCTCGAACTGTAGCTTTTCGTACTCGATCACATGTTTGTAGTCGGGTTTATATGGTCGTAACACCGAAATATGAAAAATATTATGAATATTTTCCAACACTGGAGGTAGAGCTACCTCATAAGCCACTTCTCCCACTCTTCGCAGCACTTCAAAGGGTCCAATAAACCTTGGGCTTAGCTTTCCCTTTTTATCGAAATGAATTTTCCCCTTCTAGGGAGAAACTTTTAAGAATACAAAAGTTCCTACGTTAAATGCACGATCTTGTCTGTGTTTATTAGCATACTTTTTCTGTCTATCTTGGGCTGCGACCAATCTTGTCCTGATGAGTTTGACAACGTCAGCAGTTTGTTGTACCAGTTCTGGTCCTAACAGTTGGCGTTCACCAACTTCATCCCAGCACAGTGGAATTCTGCACTTTCTGTCGTACAATGTCTCGTAAGGTGGCATGTCAATGCTCGCGTGATAACTGTTGTTGTAAGCAAATTCTACCAACGGTAGTTGATCATCCCAGCTTCCTTTAAAGTCCATGACACATGCTCTCAGCATATCTTCCAATGCCTGAATTATTCGTTCGCTTTGGCCATCTGTTTGTGGATGATAAGCCGTACTCATTCGCAACTGTGTCCCCATGCATACTTGTAGTCTCTTCCAAAAATTCGATGTGAACCGCGAATCTCTATCGGACACAATTGATACTGGCACTCCGTGCCTCGAAACGATCTCCTTAATGTACAATCTTGCTAACTGATCAAGATTGAATCTAATATTTATTGGTAGAAAGTGCGCTGATTTCGTCAGTCTGTCCACTACTACCCAAATCGCATCGCATCCTTTCTGAGTAGTTGGAAGACCCTCCACAAAATTTATTGTGATGTGTTCCCACTTCCATTCCGGTATTTCCAACGGTTGGAGTAATCCGCTGGGTCTTTGATGTTCGGCTTTTACTCTCTGACATGTCAAATATTTCGCTACGCATTCAGCAACATCCCTTTTCATATTTGTCCACCAAAAATATCGGCGCAAATCCTGATACATTTTCGTGCTTCCTGGATGAATTGAATATTTTGAGCTATGAGCTTCGGTCAAAATTTTTTCTTTCAGCTCTGGTGTTGCTGGAACCCAGATTCTTCCCTCAAACTGTAGTTGTCCTTCTGTGTCGATCTTGTATTTTACATCACCGCCTTCAATCAAATTCTCTTTGATTTTCCCACACTCTTCATCTTGCAGTTGAGCAATCTTCACTTTGTTCAATAACGTTGGACCAGCTTCTATCTGGAATAGCTGTTCGTCAGATTCTTTTGAAAATTTGATTTCCAACTCCAATTTTGTCATTGCTGAAATGAGCTCCTCCTGAGTTGTTATCAGCATCAACTTCTCCCGACCGTTCCTGCTTAAAGCATCTGCCACCACATTCGCTTTTTCTGAATGATAAAAGATTTCACAATCATAATCTTTTATCAATTCCATCCACCTTCTTTGACGCATGTTCAAATCCTTCCGAGTGAAAATATACTTTAGACTTTTGTGGTCTGTGTAGATCTCATATTTCTCTCCATAAAGATAGTGTCTCTATATCTTCAGAACAAACACAACTGCAGCCAATTCTAAATCATGAGTCGGATACCCCTTCTCATAATCCTTCAGTTGTCTTGATGCATAGGCAATAACTTTGTCGTTCTGCATAAGAACACAACCCAACCCTTTGTGTGAGGCATCACTATATACCACAAAATTTCTTGTATTATCTGGTAATGTCAATACAGGTGCCACACTTAACTTCTTCTTCAAATCTTGGAAACTCTCTTCACATTTCTCTGTCCAAACGGATTTTACAGCTTTCCTTGTCAAATTTGTTAGCGGAGTGGCTATCTTAGAAAAATGTTGAATAAATCTTCTATAATAACCAGCCAGTCCCAAGAAACTCCTCACTTCTGACGGTGTTCTTGGTTGTTCCCAATTGATTACTGCTTCCACTTTTGACGGATCCACTGAGATCCCATCTTTGTCAATCACATGCCCCAAAAATTATACACGGTCGAGCCAAAGTTCGCACTTAGAGAATTTCGCGTATAGCTTTTCCTTTCTTAGTGTCTCCAATGTCAGACGTAAATGTTCCACGTGTTCTTCTTGAGTTTTGGAATACACCAGAATGTCATAAATGAATACCACTACAAACTTGTCTAGGAATGGTTTAAACACCCTGTTCATCAAATCCATGAACGCAGCAGGTGCATTGGTTAAACCAAAAGACATCACCAGAAACTCGTAATGTCCGTACCGAGTTCTGAATGTCGTTCGTGGTATATCCTCCTTTTTTACCTTCAATTGATGATACCCACTTCTCAAATCTATTTTCGAAAAGTACTTAGCACCCTTCAGCTGATCAAACAAGTCATCTATTCTTGGAAACGGGTATTTGTTTTTAATAGTGACTTTGTTTAACTCCCTATAATCAATGCAAAGACGCATGGACCCGTCCTTCTTCTTCACGAACAAAACTGGCGCTCCCCACGGTGATACGCTTGGTTGAATATATTTCTTGTCCAACAGCTCTTGCAACTGTACCATCAGTTCCTTCATTTCTACCGGAGCCATTCTGTACGGGACCTTTGATATCGGTGTTGTTTCTGGTGCTAAGTCGATCACGAACTCAATTTCTCTGTCAGGCGGAAGTCCTGGCAAATCCTCTGGAAAACGTCTTCGAATTCCCTCATTACTGGTATTTCTTCCAGTTTTACCCCCTTCTTCTAAGTATCGACTATGTAAGCTAAATAGCCCACACAACCTTGACTCAACAATTTCTTGGCCTGCATAGTCGTCAGACATTTCATTTGTCTAGGCGACTTGCTATCATAAAATACTACCTTTGACGGAGTCATAAGGTTTACACACTTCTTTTGGCAGTCAATTACCGCTCCGTATTTGAACAACCAATCCATTCCCAAAATTACATCAAATTCCCCCAGTCTAATCGGAATTAAATCTACCAACAAGATATTCTCCTTAATGTTCACCCTACAGTTCTTGTATACGATTCTAACAGGGATTATTTTCTTATTCGCAATTTCTATGTTCAAAGGAAAATTCAGTTCTTCTCTAGGAAATTCTAACCTCTTAGCAAATTCATCCGATATAAACGAGCAAGTAGCACCCGAATCAAATAATACATATGCATCAATACCATTGATTGGGATAATACCTAACACCACATCTTTTGATTGCACAGTATCTTGCACAGTCATGTTGAAGGTTCTGGCTATGGGTTTGTTTGATGCTACAGGTCCTGCAATGGCCCATGTACTTCCCTTGTTACCTCCATTGCTTCTGGTTGTCACTCCCTCCTTCTTCTTAGGGCATTCACGAGCAAAGTGATCATTAGATCTGCACGTGAAGCACGCATTCTTCTTCGGTTGAGTGCAATTTGGGGTGATGTGACCCTCCTGGCCAAAATTATAGCAAACTCGTTTCCCCATCAAGCACGCACCCCTGTGAAACTTTCCACATGTCGCACATGCTTCACAAACTTTTTGTTTTGATGGTTACCCTGCTGGTTTCCAGTACCCATACTCCTATTCCACTTCCTCTTCAAGTTGTTGTTATTATTATTGTTTCCACCGCTACTACTCCCATTCTTAGTCTCATTCTCATTCTTCTTCTTCTTTTGTTTCTGGTTGAACTTTTTCACTGCCTTGCCTCCACCTTCAGCGAGTACTACTTTCTCCATCACTGCTGCAAACGTCTTCAACTGGAACAGGGAAACCCTACTGTATAGCGAGGGCTTCAGTCCCTGTTCGAACCTATTTGCCTTACGCTCGTCTGTGCTGACTTGATATGGTGCAAACCTCGCCAATTCGTTGAATCTCGCGGCATACTCAGATACCGTCATCGTTCCTTGCTTTAGTTCCAGAAACTGTACTTCCAGTTGACTTTTCGAACTCTTCAGGAAATAGGTCTCGTAAAATAACTCCTTGAACCTATCCCATCACTCCTGGCCCTTCACGAGTTTTATTGGCCTGCCACCAATAACTAGCTTCTGCTTTCAACATGAACGTTGCGAAAACAGTCTTCTGATCATCCCCTACCCGAGCGATATCAAATACTTTTTCCATCTCCATAATCCAGGTCTGTGCTTCGACTGGATTCATGGACCCACGGAATTCAGGTGGTCCAACCGCCTTGAAATCCTTAAACGTCGTACCATGGTTTTGTGGTTGGTTCTGCAACGCTCCTGTCAGTAGTGTCACTAGTTGTTGAACGGGATTCGCATCAACATTGTCGTTATTGTTAGTTCCTTCAGTGGTTCTCTGTCGTGTTGGTTGATGTCTGGGAGGCATTTTCTGTTAAAAAACATTCATTAGATTTTTATTCAATTCTTTTAAGAAATTTATACTTAACTTGCCTCCAAAAGAAATAATCACATAACACATAACACTTTGAATAAGGTAACAACTTTTATTGATTCATAATCTTTTCGAGAACATAAAACAATGGCATCACTGCTATTTACATTACTTTCCTAAACTACAAAAGTTTCAGGACAACATCATTATTATCATATCCCATGGTTACTTAACACTAGGGATTTACACATTATTTAATACTTATTACGTACATTACCGACACATTTTCTACGATGATCTATTAAGGTACTTCTTAGCCCTATCACGTTCTTCCTCCATGACTCAAAACATTGTTATGCGATCTAACACGAATGATGGCAGCGTCTCGAACTGAATCGGATATCCCATGACCCGGTCTTGAGCTCGATTAATTGCGATGTTAAATACTTTATCCATCTCTTCCATCTTCATCCTCTTTGCCTGCGCGTCTCTCGCTGCTCTTCCAGTTCGTTGATAAGCTTCCTCGTATGCATCTTCAGCTCTTGCCCTCTTAACAGCTTCTTCTCTCAGCTTGCTCTTCAGTTCAACAACCATATCGATCAATTGTTCTTTCTCTCCTTCAGTCTGTATTAATTTCTCCTCGGCGTTTGTCTGTCGTTCCTCACGATCCTGGATCTCGCCGTCTTTTTGTGTCATTGCAGTCTGTTGTTCAGCTACTATCTCCTGTAACTCCTCAACTGTATCTTGAAGTTCCACGTTATGGTCATGCACCTCATCGTATATACGGCCTGCTATCGAGTTAAGTGGAATCCTTTCCTCCACGTCCTCGACATCATCATCCTGCTGTGGTAACTCAACGAAATCCTCATCATCTGTCTCCACATCATCATCCTCATCTTCAACTACTGTGACCAACGGGGCTGACTCCAGTGGCAGTAGTTGTTCCCAAACTACCTGAATGTCGCGAGGCTCCTCCTTTATAGGCATTTGAGGTCCCTCCTCCCTAGCCTGACTAGATTCTCCGACATTAGTCATCCTGACAACAAAGTTTTAAAGTTTTAGTTATTAATCATTCTACTCGACACTCGCGAGCACATAAATTATAAACACATAAGCACATAAGTGTTTTATTACTTCTTTCCTAAAACTCGATAAGAGTTATCTCACACTATATTTTCAAAGGTTACTTCCTAAGGCTTTTCCCCCACCTAAGGTTCATAACCTCAAGCTTTGATACCAACCTGTGACACCCTCAAATCCTGGTACTTCATTTCCTCAAGATTTGGTGCTCACGTAATCAAAACATTAATTTCTAACTACCCATCCATAATATACTTGAATAGTAAAAGAAAACCTGTCCATACAGGATTAAATTTAAATAAATATCTCCCAGGTTATCTAACCTTTAACAACAATCATTCAAGTGCGGATAAATAAATAACTTCATTACAATCATTGAACCAAATTCTAAAAAATAAACTATCAAACTATTACAAGTCTTCAACATTTATTCATCTTTCCTTTTCCCTTACTAGTGCTCGGTACGTCACCAGTTTCAACTTTAGCTGTAAGAAATTTTACAGGCAAGAGTGAGCAAACAAGGCCCACTTGAAATAACAATAAGTAAATCATTAAACGCCAATATCAGGCTCAATAGAACTGAACAATATATTCTATTAACTTTCTGAAAACTTTAACATTTACTGAGGGTCTAATGACCACGAATCATGTCCACAGTTATAAGTAATCTTTCAACTTAAACTTTAACAGTCATAAGACTATAAGGACTCCACGTACTTAGGGGGATCAACCCTTCCTACAATGTATTGTGTACAATCATTTCAACGCTAAGCGTAAACCTCTATTAAAAGAGTTGTTCATGTCAATATTTAGAATACAAGTCCGCACCAAAGTAAGTTTGGTTTGGATAAGCTTTCAAGGAAATTTGGAGTTTAACGAACATCAACTACGGAGTAGTTGAATAAAACCAATAACCCTATACTATAGAATAATCGTGATTGAACCAATCATACCAAGTCATGCATTAGGACTAATCTAATAGCATACAATTTGAATAACTATAGCATACCTTGCTTGAACAACACTAAGCCAAGGTTAATTAGAATTGAATAATAAACATGCATAGCAATTTAGTTATACATGAAAATTCATAATCGAAATACAAGAATAACTTGTTTGTCTTCAAACCAAAGTATAGACGACTTACATCATTATAAGATAATCGAATTGAAAACAATAATTAGCTCAATTATAAAATAGAGTTAGAAAAACTTGCACAACGAAGTTTTGAGTTAGAGAACTTGCCTTTAGCACAAGCTAAACCCTTAACACATGAATTAATACCCTATACATATGTCATACTGACATAGTTAGTCATTACCAACATTGTATATTTATATAAACAAATGTATTCATCATATGGGTTAAATTACCCATTCACATAATCCACTATGTTACAAGCAGGTAACACTTAATAACATGATCATTCATAGTTTAATACTACTGAAATTATCATTTAATATTATTATTATCAACACATAACATTTATTTTCAAGTTTTGTACACTAAAACAAAACTGTCAGAACATTCTGCTAACTCGCGCTGCGGCGCCACAGTTTACACTGTGGTTCGCGTTGCGGCGCTGAGTTGGCGCTGCGGCTCGGGTCACAGGCCATTGGTTGGCGCTGCGACGTGTCGCCGGCGCTGCGGCGCAAGATTTGTACTGCTGGGCCGCGCTGCTGCGCCAGAGACCAGAATCCGGCGACCAAACTCAGCAACAGCATGAACAAAAGCCAAATTGGCCAAAAAGCTCGAATCTAATAGACTGATTATCATGTAATACACATATAAACTTCATATAAACATATTTTGAAGACTTCTAACATGTTTTTACTCATAAAATAACATAGACATCAAATATACAACACCCAATTTCAATGTTTTGGATAAAAACTCTATTTTTGATATTTTCAAAAAAAATCAACACTGTGATTTTGTTTTTCAACCAAAACACTAAATTCAAAACATCACGATTATGATTTTACATACTCTAGCAATTCCAAATATCAATTTATCAATTTAACAACTAATTAAACCTTAATTTCTATTTTAAATTAAGCCATACTCATATATTTTTCATATAAACACTCTGTAATATATTTGCTTCTACAAAACACATACATACATGAATTACTATATCTATAATCATATATAACTCATGAAATAACCTTATAATAAATAATCATACAAAACTATATTCACAACAACAATTTATCTTTTATAAAAATTTCACAGAGAACTTTTTGGGAAGAAGAAAAACTAAGCTTTTAAAGAAAAGGTTAAGCTCCTACCTTTAATTAAGAAGATGATGGCCACTTTTGATTATCAATGTCTTTCTCCAATTCCTTTATCAAAACCTGTTAGAATTTCTCTCAAATTCTCTCTAGCTTTCTTCCTCTCTTCTTTTCTCTCTGTAAATTTCAACTGAGTTTTTCTTCTCCCTAACTCTAACATACGTAGAATATTATAACGTATATAGTAATAATATATATTAATGATATAATATAAGTACTGATATAATTATATCAGTTATGTTTTTATTTGAAAATCAAAAGCCATAAGGCTTGTTTGGCTAATCAAAATAATATCTCACTAACCCTTACACCTTGTTTGGTAAATCTAATTAAAATAAATGGATTAATCCTTATACCTTATTTGCTAAAACATTATTAGATTAAAGACTTATTATGCAATAAGACATGTTTGGCAAAAACTAAATTAAAGTCCTTTAGCTTATTTTAATAACTCCTTTATAGCAAAGTTATTAGTCACACTTTTATTTAATTAATAAATCAATTAAAACATTAATCTATTAAATTACTTTAGCACATAATTTAATATCATATAACTATAATTTCTTTTATAATTATAATTTTATTTAACCAACTAGTATTTTAAATTACAATTTCCCATTTAAAATATTTTAATTTATTTAAATCACTATAAGCTCTCTAGCTTACTTATTAAATTAATTTATTATATAATCTCATAATAATTAATTTCTAAGCTCCTTAATTATTTATTCAACAATTAATTAACTACACCTCATCAACTCAAATTGCCATTAATTACTTATACAATTCATTAAATATTTAATATTGCAAATAAATATTTGATATTTAATATTTAATTATTTATTTAGCAAATAATTAACTAAACCACATCAACTCAAATTGAACAATTATTTATTCAACCATAAACATATCCATTAAATACTTATATAAATCAATAAATATTTAATATTACACTTTAAAATTCTAGAATGTTACATCAGGCAAGTATAGGTGTGGCTCCATTTGAAACATTGTATGGACGAAAGTGTCGCTCTCCAGTATGTTGGGATGAGGTGGGTGAAGAAACATTATTGGGATCAGAGTTGGTACGTATGACTACAGAAAAGATCCAAATGATTCGACAACGTATACAAACGGCACAGGATCAACAAAAGAGTTATGCAGATCTTCATCGAAAGGACGTAGAATTTAGTATTGGGGATCATGTATTATTACGTGTTGCTCCATGGAAGGGAGTTACAAGATTTGAGAAGAGAGGAAAGCTCAATCCACGATTTAATGGTCCATTTCAAATTATTGACCGAGTAGGAAATGTGGCCTATAGACTCACGTTACCTCCAAGCATGTCTCGTGTTCATAATATTTTTCACATATTTGTGCTTTGTAAATATGTGAAAGACCTAAACCACATTATTGAGCTAGAATCAGACGAGATAGCCAAAGACTTAATATACGAGGAGGTACATGTCAAAATGTTGGATAGGAAGGAGCATGTCTTACGCACAAAGGTCATACCGTAAGTCAAAATTTTGTGGAGGAACCATGATATTGAGGAAATGATATGGGAGTTAAAAACGGAAATGAAAGCGAGGTATCCTCACCTTTTCGAAACACTAGGTACGTACGTCAATTTCGAGGACGAAATTTTATAAGGAGGGGAGGTTGTAAGACCCCAACTTATTATAAATAAAATTGAATTTTTCTCTATTTATTATTTTGAATTAGTAAGAGTTGATTTGATTAATGTGGTAAGTTATGGGTAAAATGCGCAAATATCTTAAATAGACAAGTGGTTATAAAATATTCTTGTTATCGGAAAATATTCATTTAGTCGTTGAATATTCTTACTGTCGGGAAATATTCGTACGAAGGCGCAGCCTTGTGTGGACCCCATAACGAAAAGCGATTGGATGAAGAAAACGACAAGTATAAGTTTTTATAAATAACGGTGTAGTTGTTACCGTTAACACTGTTGGAATACCCGGTGGTTAAAACACAATAATACGCGGTGTTGCATAGTAGCACATGGTATTGTATCAATTATTGATTCTTACGTAAGAAGACACTACTCAATAATTGTTATAGTAATTTGCAGTTCAATATTTTATTTTATTGATTCAATAATTGCTGCGTTGATATTTTATATTATTGTTGTTTCAATAATTGTCACTATACAGTATTTTTCATTATCATATCAATAATTCATATTATTTAAATAGTATTATTATATATCATTATTGGCAATGTCTAGAAAAGTCTGTCTAAGGAGAGGTTTGGTCACCTAATTGCGCGCCAGTAAAGAAAAATCATTATTAGAAAGCCCCCTCTTTCCTGGGAACGGCCTGGTTGTCAGTATTGTGATTCTGTAATATTATTTGTGAATAATTAATTATTGATTTGTATAATAAGGAAAATATTTATTTTATGTGGATATAGATGGAAAAAATTTTTAATGTGACAATTGTTGAAAACTTGATATTTTATCTTTTCTGATAAAATAATTCATTTAAATATATTATTATATTATAATAATATAATAATGGTGATATTTTACAATTAATGTGTGATATATGAGTATATGAGGAAGAAGAGTATTTTTGTTACAAAAAATATTAAAAACATGTTAAACATGTTGGTGGGCCCCATTTTTAACTGAAATTTGATTATATCTCGTAAAATCATCCGTATGTGGATTTCGGTCAATTTCTGTTTGGAATTTGGAAAAAATTAAACTTACAAAGTTGTAGATAATTGAATTTCCTATGGAATGGACATAAGATTTGAATTTTTCTGATAAAAGGGCTATTTATTATGAATTATTGAAGTTCTGGAATAATTGATTTTTAAAGTTTTAAATATTTTTTTAATAAAAACATTTTTTGCAGTTAGGTGGGCCCACATGTGATATAAATGTGCTGAATTCAGTTGGTCTAAGGTGTGCATAGAAAAAAAATTTAATAAATAATATTATTTTATTAAATTTTCTGCTTTGGTATTTTAAATATTTTCCTATAAATAGGGTGTTTAGGTTAGAATTGAAAATAACACCAGAAACTGAAAATTTTTCTCTCTATATTATCAAGTGTATTCTTGTGAGTATTTTAATACTTTGAGTGTTGCTATACGGTGCAAGTTCCCTTCAGCACTATATTCGGTATTCTAGTCAGAAGTATTGTTCTTTTGAGGTAAGGGATGCTATTATTTTTTATAAATGATATTATTTCTTTCAATATCACTATGTCAGAATATTGGTAAGATTTTTCTAGTGAAATTCTTGTCTTTTTGTGTCGGGATTACAATTCACGTATACGGCACTATTCACATATACGTCACTATTCACGAATACGGCAGTATTCACAGAAAAATTAAATTTTCGTTCTTTGTTCAAAACGTCTATTATGGGTACTGTCTTTGATTGTATCTGTGACAACCCCAAAACAGGTCCATTCCATCAATCATATTCTGAGTCGCCAAATACATGGTACAGAAAATAACTATAACTTTATTACAACAATTGTCGTGCAAAATACAATAACATATATGCTGTGAGTTTGGATACAAATATATACCAAATGTGACTCATGTCCCAATTGTGGACATCATCTCACAATGATACCTTACATAAAGGTATAGTCAAAGACTGTTTTAGAAATTAGAATCTTTGGGAAGTGCTCAAGGAAACCTTCGTACATGGGAGGCCATGCATCTAGGTTATGATGGATATCATATGGCCACAGAATTATTCTTGGTTGATCCAATAGACCCCAAAGAAAAACGAGAAGTTTACTATTATATTATTCTCAATGGTGAGTCTTCTCTTGACTTATCATTATCTCCACTATCTCTAATTGAAAATTATACTTCAAACAAACACCAAGATTATATAGGTAGTGCTTGTAAAGATACTCAGCAAGTGGATGAGCATAACCTTGTCTTATGATGACACGAGGTTGTATGTCATTAGCCATCTTGTATGATAGTGACAAACATTCTTCCAACGTTGGGTTCGCTTCACCCTAGATGATTCACCAAATATAACTACTAAATGATGACCACCGTTCTATTCCCATGCTACCCCCGCTCGACCCAGCTACACTCTTATTACCTGAAAGGAATTGTGAAACAGAAGGGTGAGCACAACTAGCCCAGTAAAGAATATCATGACTAAAGATAAATAAATTATCAATAGTCTTCATCAGTAATAAATCAGAGATTTAGAACATATAGTAGACGATAAAAATTTTCAACCATAGTTGCAGCGGAACGAGCAATCCATTAGAAGAGTTAAATAGACCATAAAATCTATTATCTTCTCCATGTTAAAAATTCATCAACAATGTTTTATCCCTGTAACATCAATCAACAGTTCTGGTCCACAATCATATAAATAACTCAGAATCATAATTGTGATTCTAAATTTTTCTTCGCACCCATGACGAAGAATATTTTTATCACCTGTCTTTACCTGAAACATCAAAGATCATGGTTATACCAAATCACAGTTTCTGTTCATAATCATACTAATAAATTCATCTTTGCACTACGGCCAAGGATATTCAACAACAGTTCATCTTTGCACTACAGGCCAAAGATATTCATCAACAGACCATCTTTGCACTACAGGCCAAAGATATTCATTAACAATTCATATTTGCACTACAGGCCAAATATATTCATATCTCAAAGAAATATATAATCATTTCAGAATTTATATAAACAATAATTATAACCATGTTGATCAATTCACCTTTGCACTTAAGCTTAAGATATTCAATTATAAATTCAATGATCATGATCATACCAGTCACAATTCAACTTTGCACTACAGGCCAAAGAGAACCCTAGTCATGATCATACCAATAATCTACCCATCTTTACACTCTATTGAAAGAGAATTTCAACATCAGGGTTATAAAAATGTTATATATGATAATAAAATCAATATAATCAATTCATAGTTTTAATCTCACGAGTAATATTCATAACTCAACTATAATTTGATTAGAAAAAGAAACCAATTTTGTCGTAAATAGTAACTCGTGAATAGTAACTTATGAATAGTAACCCCGACACAAAAAGCTAGAAATTCCACAATAAAATCTATACCAATATTTCAATATAATGATATTGAAAGAATAACATTTCTTAAGCTTATAAATAATTTATTTTAATTGTTTACACTTTACTAAATAATGCATTTAATCATCTTAAAATGCCAAACTCATAATATTTCATCACCAATAACCAAAAACCCTCATCAAAAAATCTGCATATACCTCATATAGGATTCTCAAGCCATAAAATCATATTTTCCAATTTTCTTACTTCACATAACATATTTAATTCATCTACTCATAACTAGACTATTTTTATGAAAAATATCAAATCAGTTCCAAAAATATTTCTTTTCTGAGATTTAGCAGAATATAGTCTCATATTGAACATATATTTTTTTCAGAATTTTTAAAATTCATTTACTATTTTTTATATGACCAAAACAGCCGAATATTTAGACATTTATCAAAAATTGTACTTTTGTCCAAAAATTCTAAAATTTACAGAGTATACTTCTATCATATACATGTACTCCCAATAAAAATTTTATCAATTTTGGAGTTAACCACAAGGAGTTATAAGCGGTTACTTTTAAAAATAATCTTTTCCCGTAAAATTCATAACTCTTAATCTATACATTCAAAAATCACTATTTTTGGACACAATCAATAAAACTCATCAAAATATCATTTCAAATTTTTCTAGAATTTTCTGAAGGTCAGAAGAATTACGAACTGAAAAAATTAACAACCCTTAAAATCCCTTACTATCCCCTACCTCAAAAGAGCAGTACTTCTGATCGGTATAAGGCTGAAGAAAACTTGCACTGATGAATAGAAACTCACAAAGTATCTAAATAATCACAAAATACATTTAATAATCTATAGAGAGAAAAAGGGAAAACTTATGAATTTTGGTGTGATTTTCAATTCTAACTTAGCTCTCTATTTATAGGAAAATGTTAGCACGCCGAAGCAGACTTAACCTGCAACCTGATGACTTTACCTGCTACTATTCTCACCCACCACATTTAAATAAAAATCTCAGCACATTTTTTTAATAACCAAGAGTGGGGCCCACCAATTCTAGAATTTTCCACCAAAATGATTAACTCCGAAAATTCAACAATTTCTGAACCAGTCATTTCGTAAAATTCATAACAAATTATACGTTCATTTTTAACGGTTCAAAATTTGTGGACATATACTCAACTTATATATGTATAACATATCCAAATATTACCACGATCCAACGGTCGGATTAAAAATTATAACCCTCGCAAAATATCTCAAAAACCCTAATTTGATTTTTAATACCTCCATTCCGACAAAAATACTGATAAAAATCTCAACATTAACTCCTTCATTTTTAACCACAGTAAATATATCTAACATTTAGATCCACATAAAAATAAATACTTCCTTATCATATGAATCAATAATTAATTATTCACAAATAATATTACAGAAACACATTTATGACAACCAGGCTGTTTTCACGAAAGAGGGGGCTTTCAAATAAAGATTTATCCTTATTGGCGCGTAATTAGGTGACCAAACCTCTCCTTAGACAGAACTTTCTAGACATTGCCAATAATGTTATCTAATAATATTATTCAAATAATATAAATTATTGATCTGATAATGAGAAATACTGTGCAATAACAATTATTGAAACAACAACAATATAAAATATCAACGCAGCAATTATTGAATCAATAAAATAAAATATTAAACAGTAACTACTGTAACAATTATTGAGTAGTGCCTTCCTTCGTAAGAATCAATAATTAAAAAAAATACTGTGCAATCAGTGTGTTACTGTGTAACAACGCGTATTACTGTATTTTAATCACCGGGTATTCCAACAATGTTAACGGTAACAACTACGCCGTTAATTATAAAAGCTCAATTTTTGTCGTTATCTTCATCCGACAGTTATTCGTTATGGGGCGCACAAATAGTTACGCCGTCGTACGAATATTCCCCGACAGAAAGAATATTCCACGACCAAACGAATATTCCCCGACAACAATGATTATTTTATAACCACTTGCTTATTTTGAAAAAAATTTATATATCACCTTTAACTTTAACTTTTTATCAATTTAACCATTTACTGAATCGTAATTATAATAAAAATTGAATACTTTTATTTCATAAAATTCGGGGTCTAACAATCTCCCCTCCTTATGAAATTTCGTCCTCGAAATTTGCATACCTGGTATTTCGAAGAGTTGAGAATACCTTACTTTCAATTCAGATTCCATCTTTCCTGTCATCATGATTTCTCCATTGCTCATCTCCTGTATTTCAGATATCATTCTAGAATACAGCTTCAAAAATAAAGGTTAATTTAACAAATTAACATATCACATCATATCCCGATAGTATGACTGACCAACAAATAAGCTTAGGTAGGACACACTAGCGAAGGATTTACTCGTCTCTTCCTTCCTAGTTGTATTCTCCGATCTCCGCCAGAGATCATATCTCTAAGCTCTGATACCAAATGTGACAACCCCAAAACAGGTCCATTCCATCCATCCTATTCTGAGTCGCCAAATACATGGTACAGAAAATAACTATAACTTTATTACAACAATTGTCGTGTAAAATATAATAACACATATGCTGTGAATTTGGATACAAATATATACCAAATGTGACTCATGTCTCAATCGTGGACATCACCTCACAATGATACCTTACATAAAGGTATAGTCAAAGACTGTTTTAGAAATTAGAATCTTTGGGAAGTGCTCAAGGAAACCTTCGTACATGGGAGGCCATGCATCTAGGTTATGATAGATATCATATGGCCACAGAATTATTCTTGGTTGATCCAATAGACCCCAAAGAAAAACGAGAAGTTTACTATCATACTCTTCCCAATGGTGAGTCTTCTCTTGACTTATCATTATCTCCACTGTCTCTAATTGAAAATTATACTTTAAACAAACACCAAGATTATATAGGTAGTGCTTGTAAAGATACTCAGCAAGTGGATGAGCATAACCCTGTCTTATGATGACACAAGGTTGTGTATCATTAGCCATCTTGTATGATAGTGACAAAACATTCTCCCAACGTTGGGTTCGCTTCACCCTAGATGATTCACCAAATATAACTACGAAATGATGACCACCGTTCTATTCACATGCTACCCCCGCTCGACCCAGCTACACTCTTATTACCTGAAAGGAATTGTGAAACAGAAGGGTGAGCACAACTAGCCCAGTAAAGAATATCCTGACTAAAGATAAATAAATTATCAATAGTCTTCATCAGTAATAAATCAGAAATTTAGAACATATAGTAGACGATAAAAATTTTCAACCATAGTTGCAGCGGAACGAGCAATCCATTAGAAGAGTCAAATAGACCATAAAATCTATTATCTTCTCCATGTTAAAAATTCATCAACAATGTTTTATCCCTGTAACATCAATCAATAGTTCAGGTCCACAATCATATAAATAACTCATAATCATAATTGTGATTCTAAATTTTTTTTCGCACCCACGACGAAGAATATTTTCATCACCTGTCATTACCTGAAACATTAAATATCATGGTTATACCAAATCACAGTTCCTGTTCATAATCATACTAATAAATCCATCCTTGCACTACGGCCAAGGATATTCAACAACAGTTCATCTTTGCACTACAGACCAAAGATATTCATCAACAGACCATCTTTGCACTACAGGCCAAAGATATTCAAACACAGTTCATCTTTGCACTACGGGCCAAAGATATTCATTAACAATTCATATTTGCACTACAGGCCAAATATATTCATATCTCAAAGAAATATATAATCATTTCAGAATTTATATAAACAATAATTATAACCATGTTGATCAATTCACCTTTGCACTTAAGCTTAAGATATTCAATTATAAATTTAATGGTCATGATCATACCAGTCACAATTCAACTTTGCACTATAGGCCAAAGAGAACCCTAGTCATGATCATACCAATAATCTACCCATCTTTACACTCCAGTGAAAGAGAATTTTAACATCAGGGTTATAAAAATATTATATATGATAATAAAATTAATATAATCAATACATAGTTTTAATCTCAAGAGTAATATTCATAACTCAACTATAATTTGGTTAGAAAAAGAAATCAATTTTGTCGTGAATAGTAACTCGTGAATAGTAACTTATGAATAGTAACCCCGACACAAAAAGGTAGAAATTCCACAATAAAATCTATACCAATATTTCAGTATAATGATATTGAAAGAATAACATTTCTTAAGCTTATAAACAATTTATTTTAATTGTTTACACTTTACTAAATAATGCATTTAATCATCTTAAAATGCCAAACTCATAATATTTCATCACCAATAACTAAAAACCCTCATCAAAAAATCTGCATATACCTCATATAGGATTCTCAAGCCATAAAATCCTATTTTCCAATTTTCTTATTTCACATAACATATTTAATTCATTTACTCATAACTAGACTATTTTTATGAAAAATATCAAATCAGTTCCAAAAATATTTTTTTTTCTGAGATTTAGCATAATATAGTCTCATATTGAACATATATTTTTTTCAGAATTTTTAAAATTCATTTACTATTTTTTATATGACCAAAACAGCCGAATATTTAGACAATTATCAAAAATTATACTTTTGTCCAAAAATTCTGAAATTTACAGAGTATACTTCTATCATATACATGTACTCTCAATAAAAATTTTATCAATTTTGGAGTTAACCACAAGGAGTTATTAGCGGTTACTTTTAAAAATAGTCGTTTCCCGTAAAATTCATAACTCTTAATCTATACATCCAAAAATCACCATTTTTGGACACAATCAATAAAACTCATCAAAATATCATTTCAAATTTTTCTAGAATTTTCTGAAGGTCAGAAGAATTACGAACTAAAAAACATAACAACCCTTAAAATCTCTTACTATCCCTTACCTCAAAAGAGCAGTACTTCTGATCGGTATAAGGCTGAAGAAAACTTGCACTGATGAATAGAAACTCACAAAGTATCTAAATACTCATAAAATACATTCAATAATCTATAGAGAGAAAGAGAGAAAACTTATGAATTCTGGTGTGATTTTCAATTCTAACTTAGCTCTCTATTTATAGGAAAATGTTAGCACGCCGAAGCAGACTTAACCTGCAACCTGATGGCTTTACCTGCTATTATTCTCACCCACCACATTTAAATAAAAATCTCAGCACATTTTTTTACCAACCAAGAGTGGGGCCCACTAATTCTAGAATTTTCCACAAAAATGATTAACTCCGAAAATTCAACAATATCTGAACCAGTCATCTCGTAAAATTCATAACAAATTATACGTTCATTTTTAACTGTTCAAAATTTATGGACATATACTCAACTTATATATGTATAACATATCCAAATATTACCACGATCCAACGGTCGGATTAAAAATTATAACCCTCGCAAAATATCTCAAAAACCCTAATTTGATTTTTAATACCTCCATTCCGACAAAAATACTGATAAAAACCTCAACATTAACTCCTTCATTTTTAACCACAGTAAATATATCCAACATTTAGATCCACATAAAAATAAATACTTCCTTATCATATGAATCAATAATTAATTATTCATAAATAATATTACAGAAACACATTTATGACAACCAGACCGTTTCCAGGAAAGAGGGGACTTTCAAATAAAGATTTATCCTTATTGGCGCGCAATTAGGTGACCAAACCTCTCCTTAGACAGAACTTTCTAGACATTACCAATAATGTTATCTAATAATATTATTCAAGTAATATAAATTATTGATCTAATAATGAAAAATACTGTGCAGTAACAATTATTGAAACAACAACAATATAAAATATCAACGCAGTAATTATTGAATCAATAAAATAAAATATTGAACAGTAACTACTGTAACAATTATTGAGTAGTGCCTTCCTTCGTAAGAATCAATAATTCAAAAAAATACTGTGCAATCAGTGTGTTACTGTGTAACAACGCGTATTACTGTATTTTAATCACCGGGTATTCCAACAGTGTTAACGGTAACAACTACGCCGTTAATTATAAAAACTCAATTTTTGTCGTTATCTTCATCCGACAGTTATTCGTTATGGGGCGCACAAATAGTTGCGCCGTCGTACGAATATTCCCCGATAGAAAGAATATTCCACGACCAAACGAATATTCCCCGACAACAATGATTATTTTATAACCACTTGCTTATTTTGAAAAAAATTCATATATCACCTTTAACTTTAACTTTTTATCAATTTAACCATTTACTGAATCGTAATTATAAAAAAAATTGAATACTTTTATTTCATAAAATTCGGGGTCTTACAATCTCCCCTCTTTATGAAATTTCGTCCTCGAAATTTGCGTACCTGGTATTTCGAAGAGTTGAGAATACCTTACTTTTATTTCAGATTCCATCTTTCCTGTCATCATGATTTCTCCATTGCTCATCTCCTGTATTTCAAATATCATTCTAGAATACAGCTTCAAAAATAAAGGTTAATTTAACAAATTAACATATCACATCATATCCCGATAGTATGACTGACCAACAAATAAGCTTAGGTAGGACACACTAGCGAAGGATTTACTCGTCTCTCCCTTCCTAGTTGTATTCCCCGATCTCCGCCAGAGATCATATCCCTAAGCTCTGATACCAAATGTGACAACCCCAAAACAGGTCCATTCCATCCATCCTATTCTGAGTCGCCAAATACATGGTACAGAAAATAACTATAACTTTATTACAACAATTGTCGTGCAAAATACAATAACACATATGCTGTGAATTTGGATACAAATATATACCAAATGTGACTCATGTCCCAATCGTGGACATCACCTCACAATGATACCTTACATAAAGGTATAGTCAAAGACTGTTTTAGAAATTAGAATCTTTGGGAAGTGCTCAAGGAAACCTTCGTACATGGGAGGCCATGCATCTAGGTTATGATAGATATCATATGGCCACAGAATTATTCTTTGTTGATCCAATAGACCCCAAAGAAAAATGAGAAGTTTACTATCATACTCTTCCCAATGGTGAGTCTTATCTTGACTTATCATTATCTCCACTATCTCTAATTGAAAATTATACTTCAAACAAACACCAAGATTATATAGGTAGTGCTTGTAAAGATACTCAGAAAGTGGATGAGCATAACCCTGTCTTATGATGACACGAGGTTGTATGTCATTAGCCATCTTGTATGATAGTGACAAAACATTCTTCCAACGTTGGGTTCGCTTCACCCTAGATGATTCACCAAATATAACTACTAAATGATGACCACCGTTCTATTCTCATGCTACCCCCGCTCGACCCAGCTACACTCTTATTACCTGAAAGGAATTGTGAAACAGAAGGGTGAGCACAACTAGCCCAGTAAAGAATATCCTGACTAAATATAAATAAATTATCAATAGTCTTCATCAGTAATAAATCAGAGATTTAGAACATATAGTAGACGATAAAAATTTTCAACCATAGTTGCAGCGGAACGAGCAATCCATTAGAAGAGTCAAATAGACCATAAAATCTATTATCTTCTCCATGTTAAAAATTCATCAACAATGTTTTATCCCTGTAACATCAATCAATAGTTCTGGTCCACAATCATATAAATAACTCATAATCATAATTGTGATTCTAAATTCTTCTTCGCACCCACGACGAAGAATATTTTCATCACCTGTCTTTACCTGAAACATTAAATATCATGGTTATACCAAATCACAGTTCCTGTTCATAATCATACTAATAAATCCATCATTGCACTACGGCCAAGGATATTCAACAACAGTTCATCTTTGCACTACAGACCAAAGATATTCATCAACAGATCATCTTTGCACTACAGGCCAAAGATATTCAAACACAGTTCATCTTTGCACTACGGGCCAAAGATATTCATTAACAATTCATATTTGCACTACAGGCCAAATATATTCATATCTCAAAGAAATATATAATCATTTCAGAATTTAGATAAACAATAATTATAACCATGTTGATCAATTCACCTTTGCACTTAAGCTTAAGATATTCAATTATAAATTCAATGGTCATGATCATACCAGTCACAATTCAACTTTGCATTATAGGCCAAAGAGAACCCTAGTCATGATCATACCAATAATCTACCCATCTTTACACTCCAATGAAAGAGAATTTTAACATCAAGGTTATAAAAATGTTATATATGATAATAAAATCAATATAATCAATACATAGTTTTAATCTCAAGAGTAATATTCATAACTCAACTATAATTTGGTTAGAAAAAGAAACCAATTTTGTCGTGAATAGTAACTCGTGAATAGTAACTTATGAATAGTAACTCATGAATAGTAACTCCGACACAAAAAGGTAGAAATTCCACAATAAAATCTATACCAATATTTCGGTATAATGATATTGAAAGAATAACATTTCTTAAGCCTATAAATAATTTATTTTAATTATTTACATTTTACTAAATAATGCATTTAATCATCTTAAAATGCCAAACTCATAATATTTCATCACCAATAACAAGAAACCCTCATCAAAAAATCTGCATATACCTCATATAGGAT
Organism: Panax notoginseng; assembly: GCA_016801055.1. Lineage (NCBI taxonomy): Eukaryota > Viridiplantae > Streptophyta > Magnoliopsida > Apiales > Araliaceae > Panax > Panax notoginseng. The sequence continues at coordinate 115,030,255 of CM029016.1, forward strand.
TCTCAAGCCATAAAATCCTATTTTCCAATTTTCTTACTTCACATAACATATTTAATTCATTTACTCATAACTAGACTATTTTTATGAAAAATACCAAATCAGTTCCAAAAATATTTCTTTTCTGAGATTTAGCAGAATATAGTTCTATATTGAACATATATTTTTTTCAGAATTTTTAAAATTTATTTACTATTTTTTATATGACTAAAACAGTCGAATATTTAGACATTTATCAAAAATTGTACTTTTGTCCAAAAATTCTGAAATTTACAGAGTATACTTCTATCATATACATTTACTCCTAATAAAAATTTCATCAATTTTGGAGTTAACCACAAGGAGTTATAAGCGGTTACTTTTAAAAATAGTCTTTTCCCGTAAAAATCATAACTCTTAATCTATACATCCAAAAATCACCATTTTTGGACACAATCAATAAAACTCATCAAAATATCATTTCAAATTTTTCTAGAATTTTCTGAAGGTTAGAAGAATTACGAACTAAAAAACATAACAACCCTTAAAATCCCTTACTATTCCTTACCTCAAAAGAGCAGTACTTCTAATCGGTATAAGGCTGAAGAAAACTTGCACTGATGAATAGAAACTCACAAAGTATCTAAATACTCACAAAATACACTTAATAATCTAGAGAGAGAAAGAGAGAAAACTTATGAATTCTGGTGTGATTTTCAATTCTAACTTAGCTCTCTATTTATAGGAAAATGTTAGCACGCCGAAGCAGACTTAACCTGCAACCTGATGGCTTTACCTGCTACTATTCCCACCCTCCACATTTGAATAAAAATCTCAGCACATTCCTTTACCAACCAAGAGTGGGGCCCACCAATTCTAGAATTTTCCACCAAAATGATTAACTCCGAAAATTTAACAATTTCTGAACCAGTCATCTCGTAAAATTCATAACAAATTATACGTTCATTTTTAACGGTTCAAAATTTGTGGACATATACTCAACTTATATATGTATAACATATCCAAATATTACCACGATCCAACGGTCGGATTAAAAATTATAACCCTCGCAAAATATCTCAAAAATCCTAATTTGATTTTTAGTACCTCCATTCCGACAAAAATACTGATAAAAACCTCAATATTAACTCCTTCATTTTTAACCACAATAAATATATCCAATATTTAGATCCATATAAAAATAAATATTTCCTTATCATATGAATCAATAATTAATTATTCAGAATTAATATTACAGAAACACATTTATGACAACCAGGCCGTTTTCAGGAAAGAGGGGACTTTCCAATAAAGATTTATCCTTATTGGCGCGCAATTAGGTGACCAAACCTCTCCTTAGACAGAACTTTCTAGACATTGCCAATAATGTTATCTAATAATATTATTCAAATAATATAAATTATTGATCTAATAATGAGAAATACTGTGCAGTAACAATTATTGAAACAATAACAATATAAAATATTAACGCAGCAATTATTGAATCAATAAAATAAAATATTGAATAGTAACTACTGTAACAATTATTGAGTAGTGTCTTCCTTCATAAGAATCAATAATTCAAAAAAATACTGTGCAATCAGTGTGTTACTGTGTAACAACGCGTATTACTGTATTTTAATCACCGGGTATTCCAACAATGTTAACGGTAACAACTACGCCGTTAATTATAAAAGCTCAATTTTTGTCGTTATCTTCATCCGACAGTTATTCGTTATGGGGCGCACAAATAGTTACGCCGTCGTACGAATATTCCCCGACAGAAAGAATATTCCACGACCAAACGAATATTCCCCGACAACAATGATTATTTTATAACCACTTGCTTATTTTGAAAAAAATTCATATATCACCTTTAACTTTAACTCTTTATCAATTTAACCATTTACTGAATCGTAATTATAAGAAAAACTGAATACTTTTATTTCATAAAATTCGGGGTCTTACAGTATCAATATTTTGATCTTTATTTTTGAATTTTACTCCACTATGGTTATTATGAGATATTTTTAAACTTGGATTGTTTAAAGTACGAATTCCTAATCTTTGTCTTTTTATTTCACTTGATTCATTTCTTTAAAAATATTTTTCATCATCCTCAGTCCTAAATGATGATATTACTTAATATCTTTGGCCTGTAGTGCAAAGATGAATGATTAACTAATGAATATCTTTGGGCCGTAGTGCAAAGATGAACAGGTGTTTAGATGAACATGACCAACTGGTGATACAAATGAATATCTTTGGCCTGTAGTGCAAAGTTGAATATTTGATTCAAGATGTATATTGATTGATGTTACAAGGATACAATATTGATGATGGACTTTTAAATCTTAGAAGATAGTAGAATTCATGCTCTACTTAACTTTTCTAATAGATTGTTATTTTCGCTGCAGTTGTTGATCAAAAACTTGTTGTCTATTATATTATATCAGATTTTTTCTTGTTGAGGACTAACGATAATTTGTTCTATATTATCTTAGTCATATTATTCTTTACTGGGCTAGTTGAGCTCACCCTTTTTCTTTTTGTTCCATTTTTCTTCTCAGGAGGCGAGAATATAGCGGGAAGTAGTCGGGGTGTGGAGTGATGTTCTAAGACAGTTGTTATAGTAGTCCTCACAATTTTGTAAATAGTGTATCAATAATTGTAATGAGGACTTATTTGAGTGTGGATATTGTCTAGAAGATAATATTTGTATTTAAACTCACAATTTATGTGTTGTCGTATTTTGCACGACAATTGTATTAATAAAGTTGCAGTTATTTTTGTACCATATTTTGACGACTCAGAACGAGTGATGTATACCTGTTTTGGGGGTGTCACAAAGAGTTTTATCAAAATCCATCAACAAAAGAAAAACATCTAAAACTAAACTCCAACTATTCCAAGCGTATCAAGTAAGGGCTCAGCTTTCAACGATGGGACCTGTAAAAATCTGTAAGGGAATGAGCGATGAATCCCAGCAAGTAGCAATCCTCTCTATCTAGCCGAATCAAGTACAATTTGGAAAATACCTTTTCGAAATAACTTTTTGTTCAATAACAATAGTACAAAAGCTTTCAAAACTAAAATAATTCAAAAATAATTTCAATGTATATCATATCTCTTTTAATCCACAGCCTTTGCAACTAAGGTTACAATAGTGCTGTAACACGGCCCAAAAGTTCGACAATGTTATGATACGCACCCTACTAAGGTATCTATAAATATTAGCTCCGGAAGTAAACGTAATCTATAACGGCTTCTATAATAGTCAGACTGAGGATTTTAAAATCTTTTCTCAATATTATTGATAATATAAATGATACTTTTTCACAGTTCAAAATCATATAATCTCATTCACAGTTCGAAAATAAATATTTGATCCGAATTTTGAAATAAAAGAACATAACAATTTAATTTAAATAGAAGCCTTAAATAAAACATAACGAAATTTGAAACTGTATATTTAGGCATCCGAACAATTAATAAGACATACTTAAAAGTGACGATAATCTTAAAAACACTAAATAGTTCAGAAAGCCACTTACCTCGATATTACGAATACGAAAATATTAGGCAAGCAAATCGTAAATATAAATTTAGAACAAAAAAAATCATTAGGATAAAATATCCTACCTTAAACATATTTTTATTTTATTATTTATTTATTTTTAACTCAATTTATATTTAGTTAATATACCTAAAATTAAAAAGATTTTCCTAAATTATAATTACTTAAATATTCATTATTGAAACTATAACTTTAAAATTAAAATAAATATTTTATGTTATTAGTTTAGAATTATTCTGTTATAGTTATTAGTATATAACCGTAGCCATGATATATATATATATATATATATATATATATATATATATATTGACACACACACACACACACCAAAATTTACCTTTTTAAATTTTCTTCTTTTCTTCTTCTCTATTCTGCAATACTCTAAAACCAAATAAATTTTTACGTTCTTCTCTCTCTCTCTAGTTATTTAAATATATGTAATTCCTTTGCAAAATAGGTTACTAGGTAAAAGAGTCCTTTTTAAAATTAAAAGTTTGTTAAATTTAAATTACTTTTCTTATCCTTATAGGTTTTTGATTGTATAAATACTTATTAGTTACACTTCTATTATCTAATTATATTTATCTTTTATCTTCTTTTTTTTTTAACCGAGTATTACATTCTACCCACCTTAAAAGAATTTGATCCTCCAAATTCCCAAATTACAATTCCAAAGAAAACACGAATATCACAGAATCAAGAAATTCATTATATAATTACTAAATGCAATTACTAAAATAGTTCATACCTTAATTTTGGTTTCCTGAAAGCTGAAACACACGTCCTCGATTTGGTCCTAGGCTTGCCAATGTTATTTCTTCCTCTTTTTCATCTCTTTTCGGTGGAGGGTTTTTGGGGCATTGTGTAATCCTATGACTGAAATCTCCATAATGAAAACACGCCCCCGTATTCCAACGACATTCCTTATCTAGGTGGTTTCTACCACACCTCGAACATTTCAGTTTGTTCTCTTGATTCCATTGGTTTCCTCTAAACTTAGTGGTTTGCGTATTCAACTTCTTTGTAGGTCCTCTATGGCTGGACTGTTCCCCAGATGGTTCGTCCCTCTTATTGTTCTTCCCTTTCTCCATTTCTGCTAAGCCCTTCTCGATCACTAACGCCTTATTGAGCACTGCATCATACGTGGGAAGCTCAAAAGACGCTATGCCATGTCTTATGTCGGCCCGTAATCCATCCTCCAACCTTCACGCTTTCGCCGCCTCATTTGCGACCAAGGTCGGTGTATACTTGGCGAGCTTCGCGAATTCGACTTCGTATTGAGCAACTGTCTTGCTCCCTTGTTCGAGCCTAATAAATTCTCTCTCCTTTTGTGCCCGAATTGTTCTAGGAAAGTATTTGTTAGTAAATGCCTCCTTAAACATGGTCCATGTGTAAGGTTCAGGATTCCCTTCATGCTTTCTTTTCTCCATAAGCCACCAATCATACGCCCCACCCTGAAGCTGGTAAACTGCCAACGTCACCTTATTAGCCTCAATACTCCCTAGCAAATCAAACGTCTTCTCCATTCACTACAAGAAATCACACATTTTATGACGAATTTTTTGCCACGCATAAACTTTTGTCACGATTTGTTGATTAATAATTACGAAATTCATAATCGTCACTAAAACTTTTTCTTTTGTGACGACCTTTAATTTTGTTACTATTAATCATTTATATCGTCACTAATTTACTCATTTGATGACGATTAAGAAAATTTCGTCACAAGTTATTTTGGAGGTAGAATTTCGCACCAAAATTTTGTACCGAAACCTTTTAGTGACATTTTATAATAATTGATGACATTATTTATTGTCACCAAATATTTCTTTCGATGACAACATTATAGTTTGTCATTATTTATTTGTAAAATTTAGTGACAATGTGCTTTCGTCACTAATGTTCACATTTAGTGACGCCAAATACAAATTCATCACAATTTTATTTAGAGGCAAAATTAATTTTGGAGGGAAATTTTTTAATGATGGAAAAATATTAAGTTATGACAATTTGTATTGTCATAAATACCAATTTTATATGAGGAGATAATAGTTTGTCACTAATTAGATGAGTGGATAAGTGACAAAAATGGTTCGTCATAAATTCTTATATTTAGTGACAAAGTACGTAATATCGTCACAATTTTATTTGGAGGCAATTTTTTTCTAAAAAATTTTGAAGGGAAATTTTTTAAAGACGAAAAAATATTAATTTATGACAATTTGTATTGTCATAAATACCAACTTTATATGACGAGATAATAGTGCGTCACTAATTAGTTGCGTGGATAAGTGACAAAAATAGTTCGTCATAAATTGTTATATTTAGTGACAAAATACGTAATATCGTCACAATTTGATTTGGAGGCAAAAAAATTTAATAAATTTTGGAGGCAAATTTTGTAAAGATAAAAAATTAATAAATTATGACAATTTTTATTGTCACAAATACGAATTTTATATGTTGAGATACTAGTGTGTCACTAATTAGATGAGTGGATAAGTGACAACACTGGTTCGTCATAAATTCTTATATTTAGTGACATGACAAAGTATGCAATATCGTCATATTTTTATATGAAGGCAAAAATTTTCCTAAACAAACTTGTATCCAAGCGACGTCACCAGTCTTCCTTTTATCATTGGCAACCTCCATTTAGTCAAGAACCTCCGTTATCAATTTTCAATAATCCCAATTTGAAGGCAGAAATTATTTGACATTTTAAGTATGCTTCTAGATTTTGATTTGAATTGATTAGTAGTTGTTCTAATTGAACAACTACAATTTTGAAATGATTTGATGTCATTGTTGTTGATAGTTGCTATTGTTGTTGATGATCTTGTACAATTTTGATAATCTAAATCACTATTTGGTTTAAATCCTGTACAATTTTGATAATCTAAATCACAATTTCGATCTCATAAATTATATTTTGTAAGGGATTTATTTTATTTAGTGAAAGATGACTTCTCTCACAATAAATATTTTGCAACGAATAAATTCACTACAAAAAATGGACATTTGGCAACAATTTTTCAGGCAACGACTTTATGCATGTTTAGTAACGAAATTTGTCATTCGTTACAGTTTGTAAAAGGCTTTCATTTTTCGTAACGAAATTCATAGGTCGTTGCAAAATTTCATTGCAAATTCGTTGGCGGGAAATTAAAAAGAACCTTTCAATTTATTTTTTTGTTGCCGATGTGATTTCTCCTCATCGTGGGCAACAGAAAGTTTTTTGTTGCTATATTTCGTTACGTAATATGGGTCACATTCATTGTCAACAATTTATTTTGGTTCCTTATTTTATACATTTTTTTACAACGACTAGTAAATTGTTGCCCAAAATTAAAATAAACCCAATAAGCACATTTTTTTTTGCTAATTATTTTTTGCATAGATTGCAAAAAAACCAAGGATATTACAATAAGAGTAAAATACACTGACACCCTCTGTAAATAATTATAATAACACTCACCACCCTTCTAGTTTTTCAAGTAGTCTACAATATGTAACATTCACTACCCCTAGTGTGGTTGACTAACTTGTAACAATCCAGATTTTAATTGTAATTGTGAAATATTTATTGAATTATATAAATATTTAAGGATGGGTTATCGTTGAATACATATTTGTATTTGTTTAATTTGATTTGAATTGATTTGGTTAATTATTGGTTAAATAAATAATTAATGAGTTAAGAAAATTAATTATTATGAGATAATATTTTAATTTAATTTAATAATTAAGTTAGAGAGTTTATAATGATTAAATGAATTATTATAATGATATGCTATTTTGAATTGTGATTAAAATGATGTGCTAGTTGATTAAATAAAATTAAAGTAGTTTTAATTTAGTCTGTTAAACAAGGCTTAAATATATTAAGTCTTTAATTTTAAAGAGTGTTGCCAAACGAAGCCTTATGACTTTTGGATTTCTTTTGAATTTTGAATTATTATAAAATAAACTAAATAAATAAAATATAATTATAATCTATACGTTATATGTTTTTGTAACCGATGTTATTTATTATGCTTATTATGGCCATAGCTGTTTTTATGTTTACGATGTGTTATCAGTTGGGTTACGCTTACTGTTAATAGCCTAGTCTAATACTAAGAAAAGAAAAGAAGGAAAGAGTTCTGAGAAAGTTCAGAGAGAGTTTGAGAGAGAAAGGGCTGTGATTCCTAAAGCAAGTTCTGAGTTCTTCAAGCTATTATCAGTGATTAGCAAAGATTTCTTAAGCAGCAAAATGTATGATCAGAACCTTATTATATATATATATATATATATATATATATATATATATATATATATGTATATATATATATATATATAGATGTATTTTAACGACGTGAGTTTTAGTTTCTATGTTCACGAGTTTTATACTTGTTGTGAATTCCAAAGTTTGTGTAATTGTTGCTATATAACTTAACTATGGTGGTTATATGGGTTCATGATGTTAGAACTAGTGTTTAAATAAGAATAATTAGGTTAAATTCGTTTAAAAGAAACAAATTAGTTTTTACAGTGAACATATGTATGGCAGTGACTTGTAGCAGTACTATAATTAGTAATTTTTTGTATACTAATTGTAAAATTGAACTATGATTGTTAATTTTGTAAGATAATAAAATTAGTATATGTTAATGGTGAAATTGAGAAATTGAACCTTGTATATGTTAATTGGGTAAGAATTTAAACAGAATGTGGTTCAAAGGAATCAAATTCGTATTACAGTGTTCAACCTTGTTAAACAACATCAACAATGGAGTTTTGTTTTAAAACAGTGTTTTCAAAAGTTTTCTAAAATCGTTGTTTAGTTGTTGTTAATTGGTATATGTATGTTTAGTAAGGTTTATGTGTAGTTACATGAATTATACATGTTAATTGGTGTTAAAAATTTAAGATACAATAGATTTCTGCTCTTCGTGTTGTGTTTGGAGCCTCGACGCCAAAGACAGCGCCTCAGCCCCACTTCCCGCGTCGCAGCGCCACAGTGCCCATCTCGCGCCGCAGCGCCGAGGTCTCGAGTAATCCTCGCGCCCAGCGCCAAACCCGAGTAGCAGTGTGGCCCAAAGTGTAAACTGTGGCGCCGTAGCGCCAGTTTGCAGTAGGTCCAAGAACGACTTTTGTTGTGCACAAAAGTCTATAAATGTTAATGTAATGTAATATGATGATTGTTAAACATGTAATATTATTATTATGGTATTATAGTGCTAAGGACGAACATGTTATTAACACTTAGCGAGTGTTGTTATTATTTATTAGTGTAATTTGATTAAGTGATTTATAAATCAAACCATACATGATGTGGATATGTAGAGTATGGGTAGTAACTAATGAGGTCATGATGACATATGTATATAGGATAATTGTGATTCGAGATTATAACGGTTTAGCCTACAAGCAAGGTAAGTCTTCTAAACCTAAACCTTCGTTGTGCAAGTTTAATTTCATTGTGAAAGTTTACTTACCCTATCTGGATTATATTGAGCAAATTATTTTTGTTTTTAAATTGTTTTGTTGAGCAAGTTATTGTTTCTAATTCGATTACAATTACGCAAGTTTTCTAACTCAATATCGAGTTGTTATTTTTCAAGCACGTTAGTGGATAGTTATTGTTGATGATTCCACATTTAATATTATTATTGAATATTCGCATTATTCTTATGTTGAGCAAGTTATTCTTGTCTTTAACTTGTTATGTTAGCATGTAGTATTCTCCATTCTGATGAACAAGTTTTATCGTTCAAATTTACCATTTGTTATGCATGCTTAGAAATAAATTTTAAATAACCTTGGCTTAACATTGTTCAAGCAAGGGTATGTTATAATTATTCAGTGTTTATGTTGTTAGATTATTCGTAAAGCATGATCTTAAATTTATAACGTCGATTCAGTTATGGTTATTCCATAGCATAACATTATTACCTTCTATTCAACTAATCCTTAGTTGATGACCGTTGAATTCTAAATTACCCAGAAAGATATCCAAACTGAACTTACTTTGGTGCAGACTTGTATTCTAAATACTGAGATGAACAACCCTATTATTAGGGGCTTACGCTTAGCGTTTAAATGTTTGTGCACAATACATTGTACGAAAGGGCTGATCTCCCTAAGTACGTGGAGTTCTTATAGTCTTATGACTGTTAAAGTTTAAGTTGAAAGAGTACTTATAACTGTAGACATGGTTCATGGTCAATAGACCCTCAGTTATAAATTTCGTTGTAAATTTCAGAATGTTAATAGAACATATTGCTCAGTTCTATTGAGCCTATTATTGGGCAATTGATGTAAAGTTTTATTCAATTTCATTTCAAGTGAGCCTTGTTTGCTCACTCTTGCTTATATAACTATTACAGCTAAAGTTGAGAAGGTCGATGTACCTAACACCAGTAAAGGAAAGGGAAAGATGAACAAGTATTGAAGACTTGTAATTATGTTGACATTTTATTGTCAGACTTATTTGAATTATGTAATGAACTTTATTTAATTTTCCGCATTTGAATTATTGTATTTAAAGGTTAGATAACCTGGGAGATTTTTATCAATGTAATCATTTGTGGGAAGGTTTATTATTAAATTTTTGAAAGTTAATTCCAAAATATAAGATTATTATTAAATTTTTGAAAGTTAATTTTAGACATTTTAAATTTACAAAAAATATTTTTTTTAAATATAATAATACAATTATACAAAGTACATTAATATAAAATACAATAATAACCATTCTCTCAAAAAACAAAATAGCAGTATTAATTTTTTTGAAAGTTATGATTAGATATTTTAAAACTTAAAATTGGAATAAATTCATTTAATTTTAGTAAATTCAAAATACTAATAATTACGAAATTTATTGTTTTATAATTGTGAATAAATCAAATTGTAAATTAATTTTTAGAAAGTTAATAATTATTTTGTATTATGTAGTAACTAAGAATGCTAAACGTAATATAATTAATATATTAATATATAATATATATTATGACATCTCTCCCAATTACACCCAAACATCTCCCCCAATCAGTCGATCTCTGAATTAGAGAAACTGAGAAATAGATGGAACCATGACGGCAAATTACAGCGAGAAACATGAAAGCCTAGAAGTGGAGAAACATCTCCCCCGAATCAGTGGATCTCTAAAGTGGAGAAACTAAGAAAGAGATGGAAACATGAAAACCTAGAAACAAGGAGAAAATAAAACACAACGAGAAATAGCGATTAGTAGCAAAAATCCGCTAAATCGTTAAATTGGTGTAGAGCCAACAGTTGGTTTACATAAGGTATTCTACTTTATCTATATATTGAAATTTTTATGTTTATGTACCGAATACATGTCTTACTTTCATTGTAATTGGGTGTTGGTGGTTTGATTTGGTGAATTTATTTTCATTTACAAGTAACCCATTCAGTTAATTGATTAATCTATAGTTATGTTTGTTTTAATTTTGACTCGTGCGCACCTCTCTGTTTTGTGACTATTGATTAAGAATTTTACAGTTGCCTGAAATTTTAGAAATTTGTACCACTACACTTTCACTACCAGATGCCACATTATGTCACTAACTAATATGAAAATAACAAAGGCATTCATAATGATTTTATATCTTTACGTTTCTTTTTGTAGTTGATGAATGTTACTAGAACAAAAATAATCAGTGTGGAATTACAAGATGTTTTAGTAATTGGCAGAACTGGAGTTCCTGTTTCACCTGTATCCCCAACTGATATATATAGATATTGTGTTTGTTGTCTCTGCAGACCCTCCACAGGCTGGAATTCAATGAAAAGATTAATCTTCTTTATATTCCAAGTTGAGATCAGACCTGAAAGAAGAAAAACAACAATAGTTCCTCTAATTATGATACAAACATCAACACAAAGTACTGCAAAATGTTCTAAATTCAAGTTCTATAAACTCAGACAATATTGTTAATAACCCTAAAGAAATTAAACTCCCTCAACACAAACTACCTCTAATACATAATACATAAGATCCCACATCATTTGCACCAGACTTTAGACAACCTTAAAACAAACAAAAAAAACACTCCCTCCGTACCCTCTCACTTTCATTCGCCAATGAAACATACCACAACTCTACAAAAATGGTGCACAAATATCTTACAAGAAAGCACATTACAATAACAAATTGTTATCACACTCACCATGTTCAAATTTTCCCCAAGCAAATAATAATTGAAAATCATAAAGATGGATTAAAGGGTAAAACATATTATAGTTGATACATCAAACTAAGTAAAGAAAAGAATAATTAAAACTAAGTAAAGAAAAGAATAATTAAAATTCCAAATAATTAAATCAATTTATTCACTTTCTACAAAACTAAGTAAAGAAAAGAATAATTAAAATTCCAAATAATCAATACATCACCATCATTGCAAGCATCAGGATATTCATGGAGGTGAGAGAAGTACATATGCATATACATATATGTACATATATATATATATATATATATATATATATATATATATATATATATAGAAAGAAAGAGAAACAAAGAAGATTCATTGAATTAGTTTTCCCCCAAACTAAAAAATTTACATTATTCAAATACAGATACTTCTCATCAGGAGTAGTACAGTGGATTTTCCAACGAAACATGGAAGATAAAGAGGAGAACATATAAGTGTTGAAGTCTTAAGTAGGTAAAAAAAATAAGCAAAGAAACAAACTCTCTGGCTAAGAGAATATATATACATATAATAGGAATTGCATAGTATAAACCAATGCACCAGTATCGGTACGGTAAGTATCGTTTGGACCAAATTACATCCCGTTACCGGAACTGAATAATCGGTATATACCAAATATTTTACCGAAATCGAACTGGACAAAAATTTTCTTCCAAATGTTTCTTGTTTAGATACGTGACATATTTTGTTGCAGACTGAACTTAATGGATTAGCTGCTCTGCAGTGGTCTATTTGTCAAGACTCATTTACTAGGTATATATGTATTTCTTGTTTAATAAATTTCTTCTAATCTATAGTTATGAGTCTTAATTTAGCAAAATAAAATAAAATAATAATTTATGTGTCATAATGTTCCATATATATAAAAAAATTCCGACATAACTACAGAGCAAAATACCATGATCAAAATATATTTGCATTCCTAGAAACATATATTCTTGTAATACCTATTATGTTTTCCCGTTCTATTTGAAAATGCGTACACACTTTCTTTTTATGCTTAGGTAGACTATATCGGAGTGTCCATATGCTTTTTTGGTTTTTTTTTTTACTCATAGTATCATCTGTGTCCATCTCTTACGGGAGATATTGTAAACTGTTTCACATTGACAGGTTCAACGAGGCTCGAGTTAAGTATGAGAAGCTTTAGTCTCATCCCAATGTTGAAGTAAGCAAGAAAGCAAGGGAATTTATGTTTGGCTTCGAGGTAACTTGTATGAAGGGTATGTATTGTAAAGGGAGTCCGGAAACCAAATGTTGAAGTAAGCATGTACTGGGAAAAAAAATCAATAGCAGAGATAATAGTAGGCAGGAGTTGGCATTATATTGTCAACATAGCGTTATACGTTATTATACTCAGCATTTCCTCTTCATAGGAGCTAAGAGTCTTTAGTAATGACCAAGTTCACGTAGCAAGCAAGATAGGGAGCATTGTTCTATGAATCCATTTCAATTCCTTGGTTCCTTTTGTGGTAAACCCGATCATTTCCTATTTGCTAAGCTCCTTTATTCCATCCTTCTCCCTGTCCAGTTTCCAGCCGAGTCCTTTGCTAGTCCAGTTCAGTTCATCCGTGTATAAGCAAGAGCAAGGTATACCACTATATGCTATGTTTAGTTATATAATAGCTTGAGATAATTATCTTGTTTGATTAGAAGTATACAAACTCAATATTTACTGTGGATAGCAATGAGAATAAAGATGTTATATTAGATGGTGAAATCAACTATGATGTGTATGGAGATTATATCCAGTTCATGTTGCATAAACTGGAATCAAAATGTGATAGTATAAAAAGTATATAAACTAACTAGTTGTAATGTGTTAATTATTTATATATTTGACTGTGTAATGGGCTGTTATGGCTGGAATTAGAGTAAAAGAGATAGGTTAGTTGTGTGGAGACATAAGAAGGATAAAATGGGTTTATAATACAAATAAATAGTTATGACACAAGTGATACAAAATAGTGCACACAAGGTGTTTGTTATAAGCTATATATGAAATATTTTTCTTAAAAACTGATTATTAGACATAACCAAGGCTTGTGATTGATTTATAAATTACGTGTGATCGTAATTAGCAAGTCTAAGCATATTAGATTGGAACGAAACTCAACTTCAAGCCAAAGTAAAAAATTGAAAAGTAGTATGTCAAGGCAACTTTGAGTGCTGTGTTGGCAGCCTAACAAGCTTGAAATGGAGGCTTGATATGGTGGTCATATTACTTTTTATTTTAAATGTTTATTGCCTTTGGTCTCTTATATTATATACATGTGTAAAGTTGATTTAAAAAGTTCACTAAATATATTATATTTTTTTATTGAAAATTGTTAATGTAGCAATACGTTTTGAATGTCAAATAACTTAATATGACCACCATATCATCACGATTTATAATCATTTATTGACAAATAATATTTGGTCAATTAAGATTAAAACTTAATGACGAATAATATTAACTCTTTAGAATTAATAGTATTGTCATTATATATATTCATTTAGTTATGACAATTGATCTTGTCACTAATATTAATTATTTGGTGACAAGTTATGCCGTCACTATTATATATCATTTAGTGATGACTTTTAATTTTGTAACTATTAATAGCTCTTTATATGACGAGTTCTATAGTCACCATAAGTATTCAATTAGCAACAAAAAAAATGTGTCATAGAAATTAACTCTTTGGTGACAAACTATATCGTCATTGTTATATATTTATTTAGTCACAACAATTAATTTTGTCACTATTAGTAACTCTTTTTGTGACGAGATATATCGTCACCATAAGTATTCAATTAGTGACATTAAAAAATATGTCCCAAAAAATAACTCTTTGGCGACATTATTTTGTAATATTATTTAAAATATGAAATGATAATGACATAATTATCATGGTAAATATATTATTAGGTGACGAATAGTTCTGTCGTCATTTATTTTCTTATTTTTGGTGACGATAAACACAATAACATGACGAAGAATAATCATAAATATGACGATATTGTCGTCATTAAAATTAGATGATTTAAATAGAGTAACATATTTTCGTCACTAAAACAATATCATTTAATGACGAAAATTGATTTTTGTCATTTAATGCACCAAGTTTTGATGACGAAACATAATATAGAGTGACGAAAGTTTCATTCAAATAGTGACGCTATTAACGTCACTAAAAGTAATTAATTATAGTGCCTATGATGTAGATCGTCACCATAAGTTAAAACATTTGGTTACAACATCAAATATTGTCAAATAAATCTAATACCACGCTCATACGATGACGGTCTCTGTGACGATTAACACTTGTCACCAAATGTTTTAGTGACGAAAAATAAATTTTATGTGACAAATTTTAGCGTCATTTTTTGTGTGATTTCTTGTAGTGATTTCTTGAATCCACTTCTCAACTATGGAAGGGTCCGTAGCCCCTTCAAAGATTGGCAGATTCAATCGCTTGAATTCCGCTTCTATGCCACGTTTCCCAGGTTGTTGGTTTTGTACTAGCTGAGCTAAAGTAGTAGCCAGCTGACTCAGACCATTAGCGTCAAAATTGGTGTTAGTAGGGTTGCTTCTTCTAGGCGGCATTTTCCTTACAAAAAGAAATCTCCACTCAACAACACTATATAAAACTAATAACGAATAAAATAAAATACTCAATTAGCCTCGAGTACCAAACGTCAAACAAAACATAGATTTCTTACCTTATTCTATATTTAATTTTAAAATTATTAAATTTAGTCAATACTCTTACCCACAGCTAACTCCCAAAATCACTCCCTAGGAAATATGTAGGTTTTTCAACCTAACACATTAATACCATCTCTGTAACACCCCGAACCCAATATAGGCCCAAAGTGCTACACGCCGCAAGCCCATAGGCCCGCAGGGCAACAATATCAATAACGCGCAGCCCAAACAAAATAACTTAACAATAATCTTAACTTAAGACCCAACAATAAATATATTTTAAATCAATCCAAATGAAATACTAATAAATACCACATTCAAATAATGGAGACGCAGCTCCTCGAAACTAAGAGTTTTATCAAAATCCATCAACAAAAGAAAAACATCTGAAATTAAACTCTAGCTATTCCAAGCGTATCAAATAAGGGCTCATCTTTCAACGATGGGACCTGTAAAAATCTGTAAGGGGGTGAGCAATGAAGCCCAGCAAGTAGCAATCCTCTCTATCTAGCCGGATCAAGTACAATTTGCAAAATACTTTTTTGAAATAACTTTTTGTTCAATTACAATAGTACAAAAGCTTTCAAAACTAAAACAATTCAAAAATGAATTTAATGTATATCATATCTCTTTTAATCTACAGCCTTAGCGACTAAGGTTACAATAGCCCTGTAACACAGCCCAAGAGTTCGATAATGTTATGATACACACCCTACTACGGTATCTATAAAAATGCACGCTCCCCGAAGGGCATCTAAAAGGTGTGCGCCTTAGTAGGTCCTATATTAGCTCTGGAACTAAACATAATCAATAACGGGTTCTATACATAGTCAGACAGAGGATTTTAAAATCTTTTCTCAATATTATCCATAATATAAATGATACTTTTTCACAGTTCAAAATCATATAATCTTATTCACAGTTCGAAAATAAATACTTGATCCGAATTTTAAAATAAAAGAACATAACAATTTAATTTAAATGGAAGCCTTAAATAAAACATAACAAAATTTGAAACTGTACATTTAGGCATCTGAATAATTAATAAGACATAATTAAAAGTAACGATACTCTTGAAAATACTAAATTGTTCGGAAAGCCACTTACATCGATATTACGAATACAAAAATATTAGCCGAACAAATCCTAAATATAAATTTAGAACAAAAAAAAATCATTAGGATAAAATATCCTACCTTAAACATATTTTTATTTCATTATTTATTTATTTATTTTTAACTCAATTTATATTTAGTTAATATACCTGAAATTATAAAGATTTTCCTAAATTATAATTACTTAAATATTCATTATTGAAACTATAACTTTAAAATTAAAATAAATATTTTATGTTATTAGTTTAGAATTATTCTGTTATAGTTATTAGTATATAACCGTAGCCATGATATATATATATATATATATATATATATATATATATATATATATATATATATATATATATATATATATGACACACACATACACACCAAAATTTACCTTTTTAAATTTTCTTCTTCTCTATTCTGCAGTACTCCAAAGTCAAATAAATTTTTACGTTCTCTCTCTCTAGTTTTTAAATATATGTAATTCCTTTGCAAAATAGGTTACTAGGTAAAAGAGTCCTTTTTAAAATTAAAAGTTTGTTAAATTTGAATGACTTTTCTTATCCTTATAGGTTTTAGATATGTATAAATACTTATTAGTTACACTTCTATTATCTAATTATATATTTCTTTTATCTTTTATCTTCTTTTTTTTTACCGAGTATTATAATGAATCATATCCAACTTGTAAATCTTATCATGGGTAAAATGACTAAATCTCCTTTTAGTGTAAATGGAGAAAGAGTTACAAAGTTATTAGCGTTGGTACACACAGATGTTTGTGGACCTATGCCAAGAAATGTACGAGGAGGATATTCTTATTTTATTACTTTCATTGATGATCATTCAATATTTGGATATGCGTACTTAATGAAATACAAATCTGAATCATTTAAAAAGTTCAAAAAATTCAGAAGTGAAGTAGAGAAACAAACTAGCAAGAGTATTAAGATTCTTCGATTAGATTGAGGAGGGGAATAATTACCAATAAGTTTCTCAATTATCTCAAAGAAAATGATATAATCTCATAATGGACTCCACCAGCCACGCGACAGTTAAATGGTGTATCTAAAAGGAGAAATCGAATATTGTTGGACATGGTTCGTTCCATGATGAGTTTTTCTGACCTTCCAGTATCCTTATGGGGTTATGCCCTAGAAACGACTGCATATCTACTTAATAAGGTACCTACCAAATTCATCCCCAAAGACACCATATTAGATATGGATAGGGAGGAAACCAAATCTTAAGTATATTAAGACTTAGGGTTGTCCAGCTTATGTCAAAAAGTTTTAGAATGATAAGCTATAGACTAGATCTGACAAGTGTAGATTTTTGGGATACCTTAACGAAACCGTAGGGTATTATTTTTATCATTATACTGATCAAAAGGTATTTGTTGCGAAGTATGATGTCTTCTTGGAAAAAGAGTTTATCCTTGAAGGGGTCAGTGGGAGTAAGATATATCTTGAAGAAGTTCAAGAACCACAAAACATTATAGATCAAAGTCAGGTACCTGACCAAGTGGAAGAACCTACTATATCACAACATATTTGTAAATTTGGAAGAGTACCAAAGATACATGAGAGGTATAAATTCGTCATAGAGGATGATAATGAGGTACGCATCATAAATGATAATGATCAATTGAATTACAAACAAACTATGAGTAATAAAGACTCAGAGTAATGGCTATAAGCCATGAAATCCGAAATAAACTCCATGTATGAAAACCATGTATGGACTTTAGTTTCATCACTTGAAGACATTAAGCCTATTGGGTGCAAATGGGCCTTTAAGAGAAAGACTGGAGCGGACGATAAGGTAGAGACCTATAAGGCCCAACTAGTTACAAAAGGTTTCAAACAAAGATAAAGAATTAACTATGATGAAACCTTCTCACCAGTAGCTATGCTCAAGTCGATTCAGATTTTGCTTGCGATTGCAGCTTATTATGACTACGAGATTTGGAAAATGGATTTGAAAATGGCCTTCCTCAATGTGAAACTTGAGGAGGACGTGTATATGATACAACCAGAGGGTTTTGTTTTAATGGTTGGAACAATTCAAGTTTGTAAGTTACAACGATCCATTTATGGATTGAAGCAAGCTTCTCAATGGTGGGACATCTGTTTTAATGAGACAATCAAAGAGTTTGATTTTATCAAAAAATGAGGATGAACCATGTGTGTACAAAAAGGTTACTGGGAGAGCTATTTCATTCCTAGTAATATATGTTGACGATATATTAATGATAGGGTATGATATTTATATGCTACAGTCGATCAAAATCTGGTTATCTAAACACTTCTCCATGAAGGACTTCGGTGAGGCATCCTATATTTTAGGGATAAAGATCTATAGAGATTGATCTAAAAGGATATTTGGCATGTCCCAAGGAACGCACATTGACTTGATGAGCCATGGAACACATCTCTCCAAGGAACAGGCCCCAAAGAAATCTTAGGAGAGGGACCGCATAAGTAAGATTCCTTATGCTTTAGGAATATAATCTATCATGTACGATATGATATGTACTAGATCGGATCGTTCATGCACGTAGTGTAACAAGCAGATGTGACGCCTCCAAATTCGAGTACTTAAAACCTGTACATAGTGCTCCACGATAACATTCATTCACATACTTAATGTATTAATTAAACAAAATTATTATATCAAACTTATCTACCTTCCCAGTCTCGAGAACCTTTAAGTCTTACATTACATGATAAATATTATATTATCCTACTGCAAACAGTCATTACAAATATAATTTTGTAACCAAATCCTTCAGCTTTCCCTTCCCTTTGTCCTTGTCAGAACCTTCTGGTCGTACTAGCTTAGCTAAAAACATTTAAATTTAAAGCAAGAATGACCATTTGAGTGCCCAGCAAGTAATAGCAATGGATAAAGATTATCTAAAAGATTTTAAATATTTTCTTTGGACGACACTTCTACAACGAAGCAATAGTTGTGAAGTAAGCTGAAATAATACTGATCTACATATCAATTCTATTTCATTTTTAAAACTATATATTGACTATAAATGGGGAACAGTTGACAAACTATGAACTTTATTTTAATTTTGACAAGGTTAAACAGAACTTCATCTACAAACCGTCATGTCTTACGGACAAGGAGGGTGATCAGCCCGTTATGCTTTGTATTGATCAATACTACGTGTTCGAACGATATATCTGATCCGCCTTTGGCACATAAAAATTTTTCATGTTCGGGATGTTCATAATTAGTCTGGAATTTGAACTAAAATAGTTAAATTTAATAACAATAATGTTCTATCATGGTCTACAATATTTTTAATTCTATGGCTAGCTGAATTAAATAGCTTAGACAGTTTTTAAATAACATATACAAACCTGAAAATTAGTAGGTATGTGTCAACATGTGATTAAATACAATTATTATCCAAGTGAGGGTACTTGTATAATCTAACTTAACTATCTATAAATAGGTTATATATTGATCATACATTACTACTGTACTGGTAAACGAGTAGAGTTTGATCACTGGCATGAATACTAATGTTGAAATACATGATCAATAAAAGTAAAGTTATGAAGTCTATGTAACAGGAGTATAACTCACTAACTTACTTACACAGGATTATTGTATAAGCAGATACAAAGAATAAGGAGACTTGCCTGATCTGCTGCTTACACAACTTAGTTTTATCTTTTATATTGAGACCTATTATTCATAAGATTATTCTTTTGATCAGAATGATATATCATAACACATAACACTGCTATTTGCAGTAATCATATAACTTAAACAAATTGTCACATTGTTATATCAGTCATTCTAACATAAATAATTACTTATCAGGTCAATCTATATAAGTCTGGGTCAACTTCGGAATCATTTTAGTGTACCGACGGCTTTATCGGATAATAATCGAGTTTATATTTACTTAAACTCAATTTTGTAACATCAATACTTTAAAATATTAATCATATTATTTTTCATGGTATTATAATAATTTTTAAATAATTATTATAATTTATCATAATTTTTCAAACACTGAAACCATTTTTAAATGATTTAAATACAGAATAATTTCCTTATCATTAATATTTAAATAATATACAAATATTAATGAAATACTTGACAAAATATTAAAGTTATTTATAATAACGTAAAATATTTTTAAAATACTAATTTTCCCCTTAAATGATTTTAAAACATTGAAAATCATTTTTAAATAATTACCATTAATATTTAAATATTAATGTATTATTCATCAAAATCTTAAAAGTCATTTATTATAACTTAAAAATTTTTAAATTATTTATATCATTTTTAAATAATTAAAACTATTTTAAAACTATTTATTTAATATAATTATTAAATAAACCTATTATCATTAATATTAAATTATTAATGAAAATTACCTCAAAATATTAAAAGTTATGATTTATAACTTAAAATATTTTAAAATACCTTATTATCATTTAAAATAATTTTTATAATATAAAAATCATTTTTAACCCATTTATTTAATACATTTATTAAATAAAGTTAATATCATTAATATTCAAATAAATAGTAATATTAATGAAAAATATGTCAATTTATCAAAAGTTAATTTTTATAACTTAAAATAATTTTTAAAACTAATTTTGTAATATTTAGAAATTTATTTCCATTTTTAATGAATTTTTCAGAAATTAGAAAACTAAAATAATTAAATCCGTCGCTAAAGGCTATAGCGACAGTTTCTGCCGCAGTGAGTGTTCTTGAGGTTCAAGAACATTGACAGTCAGTTGCTAAGGTGCTTACTTTGACCATTCATTACTTGTTGTACATGATGTTTCTGGTCAAGGTTTTATAATGATCGAATGATCATGTAGTATTGATGTAATACTACACGAATCATCAAGTAACAGGGTCATATGATAACATACATGCAAGATCTGGAGGTCCAAAGTGACTGTCAAGCCCTTTCTGGGTTTTCTGGGTTACCCAAAAACCCAGGCAGTGCTTGATAGCTACTTTGTGCCTTAATTTAATCAAGTTCTGTGTGATGTTATGGTGTTCTAACGGTTCAAGTTTGTAGTCCACATGTCAAGGTACAATTATCATTCATCAAATCAGTCAAACTACATCAGAATCATAAGATAGCATTCGGTCAAACCTTGTCAGAAGTGATGTTCTTAAGTTTTTTGGGTTTCCTAGAAAACCATGTTCTTGAACGAGCTAGCTAATTTAACCATCATTTATTTTCATCATGTTGTTTATCTAAGTGATATAGGAGTATGAATATGTAGTACACATACAAGAGTATAACCTAAATACACTAACACAAGCAAATCAGCAAACACATGCATGATCTGGGCCCATGAACTTGTTGTCAGACACTGATGAACAAGTTCTGGGTTACCCAGAAATTAGAAAGTCATGGTCGAGTAGGCTACTTTGACCATCCACTGCTTACAATCTGTTGAATGTTTGATTGATATATAGGCATGGATCTAGAGTCTATCTAACAGGTTACATACTAGATACAAGAACATCTCCAAATCTCCTAACATCTGACAGATATTAGCCTTAGAAAATCTTGTCAGACACTGGTATTGAGTTTCTTGGTTACCTAGAAACTCTTGGTCATGCTCGGTCAATTGGGTTTGACCGAGAATATCTTGTATTCTGGACATGATCCAAGCCTGATTTCAAGTCCAGATCAAAGTCCTTATATCAAACTACAAGTCTAAAGCATAAAACACACAAAATCATTAACATAAAAGAATCTACAGCCTCTGACTTTTGCTTGTCAGACAAAATTTTTGTGTTCAAAGGCAGTTTTGAAAACATTGATTTTAAAGCACTTTAAGGCTATAGATCTATGATATAACATTATAGATCATCATATAACATCTTCTAGCATGCATTTAAACATTTAAACACAAAATTTATCCTAACATATAATATCAAATAGGGCTAGGGTTTTATACCTCTCTCTTCAGGATGCTTTGATCTTGCTCTATACAACTGATCTTGGTGTTCTAGAGGGTTGTTTTAGGACTGATATACTTAGAGATTTCGTGGGTTTTGAGAAAGATAGGCTTGGCTGAGTGTCAGATAGCAAGTGAGCAATTTTTGTAAACTTTCTCTCTCTTTTTCTCTTATAATTTGATTTAATGAATCCAATCTTGCAAGGTGTCAAAAGAGAAAAGATTTAGCTGAGATTTTAGCACATGGGATAAGCACAAGTGATGAGTCATGCAATTCTAGAACAATCTCTTAACTTAAGTTTTAAGTAAAGGGTAATTTGGTCATTTTGCACACTAAAGGGTATTTTTTTTCTTTTCCCTCTAAAATTTAAGGGTAGTTTGGTAATTTCATATATTTCTCATAAATTTTAATCTTAAGATTTGCTAATTAACATTAGGACTTGCTAATTTCCAATTAGTGTTTGAAAATTAGGGTTTAGGGTTTCTCAGTAATAAAATTAGGGTTTTACACTTAACAATTAGGGTTTTTACATCATCGTTAGGGTTTTCCCTAATTAGATTCATATTCACTAACATATCTCCTTGATCACATATACCTGATTAATAATCAGTCTTAGTTTCCTATTTGAATTTCAAATTATGGTTTATCGGTTTAAACTTAGGATTTTCTAATACTAGGCTATTTCTGATCAACACTAAACAATACACATATACAGTACATATATAGCATATTAAAATATAATTATTATATACTAATATTCTCATTCCTTGTTCATAATCCACGAATTAGGGTTCTGGACCATATCTGACTTAACTTTCATTATCAGTCAAGTTAAAAATTTAAATTGACTATTCTGCTAAATCCATATCACATATATTCAAAATATTATTACTGATAACTACAATCATAATAATGTATAAATTTAAATAAATTATTTGTAAAAATATTGATATAATTATTCGAAAACTTCCGGGTCTTTACATTCTCCCCTCCTTATAAAGATTCCGTCCCCGGAATCACCATTACCTTACCCTTAATATTAATGTTTTATCCTTAGATTTTTATGACTATGAAAAATTAAATTACTATATTCTCCCCTCCTTATAAGATTCGTGTTACGAATCCAGAACTCAAATTACTCCTTCAAAATTCTTTTATTAACGAATTATTATGTTGTTTTATCAAACTTATGATAAGAGAATAGGTTAAATTCGAATCAGGTGTATATATTAATATCGTTGATCGAGTTCATACCTGGAACTCCATCTCCGGCTGCGACCGTATCTTGAACTGTCATACTGAAGATCCTTGCAGTTGATTTGGTTGGGTTGTTTGGTGGAGTTGGACCAGTTATTGCTAGCATCCCACTGCTTTCCCCGTATTGACATTTCCCCCATCAGCTCTCCTTTTTAGACATTCCCTCACCTTATGTTCTATTGATCCACAAATAAAACAACCACTATTCATCCTTGGATTAGGACAGTTTGGAGAGATATGTCCCTCATGTCCACACGTAAAACACACAGACTTTCCCTTCAAGCACTCTCTAGAATGGTTCTTCCTATATTTTCCACATTGCACAATCTGCTTCTTCACACCCTCCTACTTAATTTTTATATTTCCTAAATTGTCCCCTTTTCTCTTTCCCATCTTAC
Organism: Panax notoginseng; assembly: GCA_016801055.1. Classification (NCBI taxonomy): domain Eukaryota; kingdom Viridiplantae; phylum Streptophyta; class Magnoliopsida; order Apiales; family Araliaceae; genus Panax; species Panax notoginseng. The sequence continues at coordinate 115,054,467 of CM029016.1, forward strand.
TTCCACTACTCCCTTCCATTTTGACAGCTCCCTCAATCTTAGCCTTATTTTTCTTCTCCTTATTATAAAGAGTCATGGCTTCACTTCCCTCTTCGGCTATGATAGTCTTGTCCAACAATGCTGCAAAAGTACCAATCTGCAATACTGCCACCTTGTTGTAGAGTCAGGGTTTTAAGCCCAGCTCAAACCTTCGTGCCTTCCTCGCTTTTGTGTCCACTTGATGTGGAGCAAACCTAGCTAATTCATTAAATTTTGCGGCATACTCTGCAACTAACATGTCCCCCTGCTTCAACTCTAGAAATTTCACCTCCATCCTAGCCTGCATACTAGTCGAAAAATAATTCTCAAAGAACAATGTTTTGAATCTATTCCACGTCACCTCTCCTACTCCACCTCTAGTTTGATTAGCCTCCCACCAGAAATTTGTCTCCCCTTTCATCATATAAGTGGAAAAAGTTAACTTTTGCCCTTCTGCTATCCTAGCGATCACAAAAGCCTTTTCTATCTCCTTTATCCATGTCTGAGCTTCTACCGGGTCAGTTGTTCCTCTAAACTCTGACGGCCCTACTACTTTGAAGTCTTTAAAGTTTGACAATCGATTATCGGGCTGATTTCCTCCAACTGGTACTGCATTCTGCATAGCTTGAGCTATCATGTTTGCAAAATTTTGTATTGGGTCTGGTTGATGTTGTCCTCCTGCATTGTTGATAGATTCCTCTGCCCTTTGGTTTTGATTTTGTCTTCTTGGTGGCAATATCTGATAAAATCATAAATTATTCTTTTATTAACTTACATTCTATGTCTTATCGTATATGTTTAACATATAACATGTGATTTCAAACTCAAATAATCATATACTTAAAATATTAAATTTTGAAGCTTGAATTACTGCATTATCAAATTATCAGATAGATTAATAAAAACTTATTTCATTAAATAAACATATACTCATATTCATTCATAGTACTTTACATAGGATAACACATATTATTATAAGCATCCGCTATCCTTATGACAACAAAAGTTGGGATTCGCTACTATAAGTTATACAAAAGTTAAAATTATTTCATTACAAGCACCTACATATTATATCATTAAATATACATATTCAAATACTAATCCTACTTATTCCATACACCTTCTCCTGATCCTGGACAATCTTTCACCCGATGACCTTTCAACCCATAATACAAACATGCACCTTACTTAGAATTTGGAAACTGAGGAGAGAAATGTCCCTCATGTCCGTAACTGTAACATTTCTTTTTCCCTGTCTGGTAAATGCCCTTATGTTTCCTTTTACAGTTTGTACACTTTCCTATTTTTTAAAGTTCTCAGAATTTTCTAACTCAAGGTCGTTCATCTTTCTTTTCCCCTTTTTGCCCAGAGTTGTACCTGATATTCTGCTTTTGGTTCCCATCTGATCAATTTGGATTTTAAGCTTATCTTTTTTTTCCATTATTTCGATCAATGTCTTCTGCAATTGACTATTAAATAACATTTCTATTTCCAACAACTTTTCTAAAGAAAAAACCTGGTCCCTCAGATTCTGCACTTCTGTTGGTGCTTGATCAGCTCCAACTTCGGTGTCTGAATAATTATCTGTTAGTTCCACCGTTTTTGGGTCTGGTACTATATTCTCCAAAATAATCACTTCATCAAGGTTACTTTCAACGTGAGCCTCTATGTCAGCTATTGGCTTCGATATTAGCTCGGGTGTATGGATTTGATCCTTCTTCATGTTATACGTGTATAATAATCCTTTTCCGCCTGACATATACACATAAATTATTTTGATTAGTATATATAGTATATTATTTTCACACAACAAATAATAGCTTTATATAAGTTATCTTTTTCTTTTTGTTTTACGATGAATTTATTTAATTCATCTCCTTTAAACTCTATTTGAGTTATTTATATTTTTAACGTTTTTCTCTGTCCAAGGTTATAGCCTAAGGTCTACTCCCACCTAAGATTTCTACCCCTAAAGCTTTGATACCATGTTGTGACGCCCCAAATCCGAGTACTTGAAACCGTACTTGGTGCTCCACGATAACATTCATTCACCTACTAAATGTATTAATTAAACAAAATTATTATATCAAACTTATCTACCTTCAAGTCTTGAGAACCTTTAAGTCTTACATTACATGATAAATATTATATTATCCTACTACAAACAGTCATTACAAATGACATTTTGTAACCTAATCCTTCAGCTTTCCCTTCCCTTTGTCCTTGCCGAAACCTTCAGGTCGTACTAGCTTAGCTAAAAATATTTAAATTTAAAGCAAGAATGAGCATTTGATCAGTGCCCAACAAGTAATAGCAATGAATAAAGATTATCTGAAAAAATTTAAATATTTTCCTTGGACGACACTTCTCCAACGAAGCAATAGTTGTGAAGTAAGCTGAAAAAATACTGAACTACATATCAATTCTATTTCATTTTGAAACTACGTATTGACTATAAATGGGGAACAGTTGACAAACTATGAACTTTATGTTAATTTTGAAAAGGTTAAACAGAACTTCATCTGCAAACCGTCACATCTTACGGACACGGAGGGTGATCAGCCCATTATGCCATATATTGATCAATACTACATGTTCGAACGATATATCTGATCCGCCTTTGGCGCATAAAAGTTTTTCATGTTCGGGATGTTCATAATTAGTCTAGAATTCGAACTAAAACAGTTCAATTGAATAACAATAATGGTTTATCATGGTCTACAATATTTTTAATTCTATGGCTAGCTGAATTAAATAGCTTAGACAGTTTTTAAATAATATATACATACCTGAAACTAGTAGGTATGTGTCAACATGTGATTAAATACAATCATTATCCAAGTGAGGGTACTTGTATACTCTAACCTTAACTATCTTAAACAGGTTATATATTGATCATACATTATACTTGTACTGGTATTACTAGTAGAGTTCGATCACTAGCA
>CM029016.1:115057529-115211361 GCA_016801055.1 Panax notoginseng
GAACGAGCAATCCATTAGAAGAGTCAAATAGACCATAAAATCTATTATCTTCTCCATGTTAAAAATTCATCAACAATGTTTTATCCCTGTAACATCAATCAATAGTTCTGGTCCACAATCATATAAATAACTCATAATCATAATTGTGATTCTAAATTCTTCTTCGCACCCACGACGAAGAATATTTCATCACCTGTCTTTACCTGAAACATTAAATATCATGGTTTATACCAAATCACAGTTCCTGTTCATAATCATACTAATAAATCCATCATTGCACTACGGCCAAGGATATTCACAACAGTTCATCTTTGCACTACAGACCAAAGATATTCATCAACAGATCATCTTTGCACTACAGGCCAAAGATATTCAAACACAGTTCATCTTTGCACTACGGGCCAAAGATATTCATTAACAATTCATATTTGCACTACAGGCCAAATATATTCATATCTCAAAGAAATATATAATCATTTCAGAATTTAGATAAACAATAATTATAACCATGTTGATCAATTCACCTTTGCACTTAAGCTTAAGATATTCAATTATAAATTCAATGGTCATGATCATACCAGTCACAATTCAACTTTGCATTATAGGCCAAAGAGAACCCTAGTCATGATCATACCAATAATCTACCCATCTTTACACTCCAATGAAAGAGAATTTTAATTAACATCAAGGTTATAAAAATGTTATATATGATAATAAAATCAATATAATCAATACATAGTTTTAATCTCAAGAGTAATATTCATAACTCAACTATAATTTGGTTAGAAAAAGAAACCAATTTTGTCGTGAATAGTAACTCGTGAATAGTAACTTATGAATAGTAACTCATGAATAGTAACTCCGACACAAAAAGGTAGAAATTCCACAATAAAATCTATACCAATATTTCGGTATAATGATATTGAAAGAATAACATTTCTTAAGCCTATAAATAATTTATTTTAATTATTTACATTTTACTAATAATGCATTTAATCATCTTAAAATGCCAAACTCATAATATTTCATCACCAATAACAAGAAACCCTCATCAAAAAATCTGCATATACCTCATATAGGATTCTCAAGCCATAAAATCCTATTTTCCAATTTTCTTACTTCACATAACATATTTAATTCATTTACTCATAACTAGACTATTTTTATGAAAAATACCAAATCAGTTCCAAAAATATTCTTTTCTGAGATTTAGCAGAATATAGTTCTATATTGAACATATATTTTTTTCAGAATTTTTAAAATTTATTTACTATTTTTTATATGACTAAAACAGTCGAATATTTAGACATTTATCAAAAATTGTACTTTTGTCCAAAAATTCTGAAATTTACAGAGTATACTTCTATCATATACATTTACTCCTAATAAAAATTTCATCAATTTTGGAGTTAACCACAAGGAGTTATAAGCGGTTACTTTTAAAAATAGTCTTTTCCCGTAAAAATCATAACTCTTAATCTATACATCCAAAAATCACCATTTTTGGACACAATCAATAAAACTCATCAAAATATCATTTTAAATTTTTCTAGAATTTTCTGAAGGTTAGAAGAATTACGAACTAAAAAACATAACAACCCTTAAAATCCCTTACTATTCCTTACCTCAAAAGAGCAGTACTTCTAATCGGTATAAGGCTGAAGAAAACTTGCACTGATGAATAGAAACTCACAAAGTATCTAAATACTCACAAAATACACTTAATAATCTAGAGAGAGAAAGAGAGAAAACTTATGAATTCTGGTGTGATTTTCAATTCTAACTTAGCTCTCTATTTATAGGAAAATGTTAGCACGCCGAAGCAGACTTAACCTGCAACCTGATGGCTTTACCTGCTACTATTCCCACCCCCACATTTGAATAAAAATCTCAGCACATTCCTTTACCAACCAAGAGTGGGGCCCACCAATTCTAGAATTTTCCACCAAAATGATTAACTCCGAAAATTTAACAATTTCTGAACCAGTCATCTCGTAAAATTCATAACAAATTATACGTTCATTTTTAACGGTTCAAAATTTGTGGACATATACTCAACTTATATATGTATAACATATCCAAATATTACCACGATCCAACGGTCGGATTAAAAATTATAACCCTCGCAAAATATCTCAAAAATCCTAATTTGATTTTTAGTACCTCCATTCCGACAAAAATACTGATAAAAACCTCAATATTAACTCCTTCATTTTTAACCACAATAAATATATCCAATATTTAGATCCATATAAAAAAAAATATTTCCTTATCATATGAATCAATAATTAATTATTCAGAATTAATATTACAGAAACACATTTATGACAACCAGGCCGTTTTCAGGAAAGAGGGGACTTTCCAATAAAGATTTATCCTTATTGGCGCGCAATTAGGTGACCAAACCTCTCCTTAGACAGAACTTTCTAGACATTGCCAATAATGTTATCTAATAATATTATTCAAATAATATAAATTATTGATCTAATAATGAGAAATACTGTGCAGTAACAATTATTGAAACAATAACAATATAAAATATTAACGCAGCAATTATTGAATCAATAAAATAAAATATTGAATAGTAACTACTGTAACAATTATTGAGTAGTGTCTTCCTTCATAAGAATCAATAATTCAAAAAAATACTGTGCAATCAGTGTGTTACTGTGTAACAACGCGTATTACTGTATTTTAATCACCGGTATTCCAACAATGTTAACGTAACAACTACGCCGTTAATTATAAAAGCTCAATTTTGTCGTTATCTTCATCCGACAGTTATTCGTTATGGGGCCCACAAATAGTTACGCCGTCGTACGAATATTCCCCGACAGAAAGAATATTCCACGACCAAACGAATATTCCCCGACAACAATGATTATTTTATAACCACTTGCTTATTTTGAAAAAAATTCATATATCACCTTTAACTTTAACTCTTTATCAATTTAACCATTTACTGAATCGTAATTATAAGAAAAACTGAATACTTTTATTTCATAAAATTCGGGTCTTACAGTATCAATATTTTGATCTTTATTTTTGAATTTTACTCCACTATGGTTATTATGAGATATTTTTAAACTTGGATTGTTTAAAGTACGAATTCCTAATCTTTGTCTTTTTATTTCACTTGATTCATTTCTTTAAAAAAATTTTTCATCATCCTCAGTCCTAAATGATGATATTACTTAATATCTTTGGCCTGTAGTGCAAAGATGAATGATTAACTAATGAATATCTTTGGGCCGTAGTGCAAAGATGAACAGGTGTTTAGATGAACATGACCAACTGGTGATACAAATGAATATCTTTGGCCTGTAGTGCAAAGTTGAATATTTGATTCAAGATGTATATTGATTGATGTTACAAGGATACAATATTGATGATGGACTTTTAAATCTTAGAAGATAGTAGAATTCATGCTCTACTTAACTTTTCTAATAGATTGTTATTTTCGCTGCTTTGTTGATCAAAAACTTGTTGTCTATTATATTATATCAGATTTTTTCTTGTTGAGGACTAACGATAATTTGTTCTATATTATCTTAGTCATATTATTCTTTACTGGGCTAGTTGAGCTCACCCTTTTTCTTTTTGTTCCATTTTTCTTCTCAGGAGGCGAGAATATAGCGGGAAGTAGTCGGGTGTGGAGTGATGTTCTAAGACAGTTGTTATAGTAGTCCTCACAATTTTGTAAATAGTGTATCAATAATTGTAATGAGGACTTATTTGAGTGTGGATATTGTCTAGAAGATAATATTTGTATTTAAACTCACAATTTATGTGTTGTCGTATTTTGCACGACAATTGTATTAATAAAGTTGCAGTTATTTTGTACCATATTTTGACGACTCAGAACGAGTGATGTATACCTGTTTTGGGGTGTCACAAAGAGTTTTATCAAAATCCATCAACAAAAGAAAAACATCTAAAACTAAACTCCAACTATTCCAAGCGTATCAAGTAAGGGCTCAGCTTTCAACGATGGGACCTGTAAAAATCTGTAAGGGAATGAGCGATGAATCCCAGCAAGTAGCAATCCTCTCTATCTAGCCGAATCAAGTACAATTTGGAAAATACCTTTTCGAAATAACTTTTTGTTCAATAACAATAGTACAAAAGCTTTCAAAACTAAAATAATTCAAAAATAATTTCAATGTATATCATATCTCTTTTAATCCACAGCCTTTGCAACTAAGGTTACAATAGTGCTGTAACACGGCCCAAAAGTTCGACAATGTTATGATACGCACCCTACTAAGGTATCTATAAATATTAGCTCCGGAAGTAAACGTAATCTATAACGGCTTCTATAATAGTCAGACTGAGGATTTTAAAATCTTTTCTCAATATTATTGATAATATAAATGATACTTTTTCACAGTTCAAAATCATATAATCTCATTCACAGTTCGAAAATAAATATTTGATCCGAATTTTGAAATAAAAGAACATAACAATTTAATTTAAATAGAAACCTTAAATAAAACATAACGAAATTTGAAACTGTATATTTAGGCATCCGAACAATTAATAAGACATACTTAAAAGTGACGATAATCTTAAAAACACTAAATAGTTCAGAAAGCCACTTACCTCGATATTACGAATACGAAAATATTAGGCAAGCAAATCGTAAATATAAATTTAGAACAAAAAAAATCATTAGGATAAAATATCCTACCTTAAACATATTTTTATTTTATTATTTATTTATTTTTAACTTAATTTATATTTAGTTAATATACCTGAAATTATAAAGATTTTCCTAAATTATAATTACTTAAATATTCATTATTGAAACTATAACTTTAAAATTAAAATAAATATTTATGTTATTAGTTTAGAATTATTCTGTTATAGTTATTAGTATATAACCGTAGCCATGATATATATATATATATATATATATATATATATATATATATATTGACACACACACACACACACCAAAATTTACCTTTTTAAATTTTCTTCTTTTCTTCTTCTCTATTCTGCAATACTCTAAAACCAAATAAATTTTTACGTTCTTCTCTCTCTCTCTAGTTATTTAAATATATGTAATTCCTTTGCAAAATAGGTTACTAGGTAAAAGAGTCCTTTTTAAAATTAAAAGTTTGTTAAATTTAAATTACTTTTCTTATCCTTATAGGTTTTTGATTGTATAAATACTTATTAGTTACACTTCTATTATCTAATTATATTTATCTTTTATCTTCTTTTTTTTTTTAACCGAGTATTACATTCTACCCACCTTAAAAGAATTTGATCCTCCAAATTCCCAAATTACAATTCCAAAGAAAACACGAATATCACAGAATCAAGAAATTCATTATATAATTACTAAATGCAATTACTAAAATAGTTCATACCTTAATTTTGGTTTCCTGAAAGCTGAAACACACGTCCTCGATTTGGTCCTAGGCTTGCCAATGTTATTTCTTCCTCTTTTTCATCTCTTTTCGGTGGAGGGTTTTTGGGGCATTGTGTAATCCTATGACTGAAATCTCCATAATGAAAACACGCCCCCGTATTCCAACGACATTCCTTATCTAGGTGGTTTCTACCACACCTCGAACATTTCAGTTTGTTCTCTTGATTCCATTGGTTTCCTCTAAACTTAGTGGTTTGCGTATTCAACTTCTTTGTAGGTCCTCTATGGCTGGACTGTTCCCCAGATGGTTCGTCCCTCTTATTGTTCTTCCCTTTCTCCATTTCTGCTAAGCCCTTCTCGATCACTAACGCCTTATTGAGCACTGCATCATACGTGGGAAGCTCAAAAGACGCTATGCCATGTCTTATGTCGGCCCGTAATCCATCCTCCAACCTTCACGCTTTCGCCGCCTCATTTGCGACCAAGGTCGGTGTATACTTGGCGAGCTTCGCGAATTCGACTTCGTATTGAGCAACTGTCTTGCTCCCTTGTTCGAGCCTAATAAATTCTCTCTCCTTTTGTGCCCGAATTGTTCTAGGAAAGTATTTGTTAGTAAATGCCTCCTTAAACATGGTCCATGTGTAAGGTTCAGGATTCCCTTCATGCTTTCTTTTCTCCATAAGCCACCAATCATACGCCCCACCCTGAAGCTGGTAAACTGCCAACGTCACCTTATTAGCCTCAATACTCCCTAGCAAATCAAACGTCTTCTCCATTCACTACAAGAAATCACACATTTTATGACGAATTTTTTGCCACGCATAAACTTTTGTCACGATTTGTTGATTAATAATTACGAAATTCATAATCGTCACTAAAACTTTTTCTTTTGTGACGACCTTTAATTTTGTTACTATTAATCATTTATATCGTCACTAATTTACTCATTTGATGACGATTAAGAAAATTTCGTCACAAGTTATTTTGGAGGTAGAATTTCGCACCAAAATTTTGTACCGAAACCTTTTAGTGACATTTTATAATAATTGATGACATTATTTATTGTCACCAAATATTTCTTTCGATGACAACATTATAGTTTGTCATTATTTATTTGTAAAATTTAGTGACAATGTGCTTTCGTCACTAATGTTCACATTTAGTGACGCCAAATACAAATTCATCACAATTTTATTTAGAGGCAAAATTAATTTTGGAGGGAAATTTTTTAATGATGGAAAAATATTAAGTTATGACAATTTGTATTGTCATAAATACCAATTTTATATGAGGAGATAATAGTTTGTCACTAATTAGATTAGTGGATAAGTGACAAAAATGGTTCGTCATAAATTCTTATATTTAGTGACAAAGTACGTAATATCGTCACAATTTTATTTGGAGGCAATTTTTTTCTAAAAAATTTTGAAGGGAAATTTTTTAAAGACGAAAAAATATTAATTTATGACAATTTGTATTGTCATAAATACCAACTTTATATGACGAGATAATAGTGCGTCACTAATTAGTTGCGTGGATAAGTGACAAAAATAGTTCGTCATAAATTGTTATATTTAGTGACAAAATACGTAATATCGTCACAATTTGATTTGGAGGCAAAAAAATTTAATAAATTTTGGAGGCAAATTTTGTAAAGATAAAAAATTAATAAATTATGACAATTTTTATTGTCACAAATACGAATTTTATATGTTGAGATACTAGTGTGTCACTAATTAGATGAGTGGATAAGTGACAACACTGGTTCGTCATAAATTCTTATATTTAGTGACATGACAAAGTATGCAATATCGTCATATTTTTATATGAAGGCAAAAATTTTCCTAAACAAACTTGTATCCAAGCGACGTCACCAGTCTTCCTTTTATCATTGGCAACCTCCATTTAGTCAAGAACCTCCGTTATCAATTTTCAATAATCCCAATTTGAAGGCAGAAATTATTTGACATTTTAAGTATGCTTCTAGATTTTGATTTGAATTGATTAGTAGTTGTTCTAATTGAACAACTACAATTTTGAAATGATTTGATGTCATTGTTGTTGATGGTTGCTATTGTTGTTGATGATCTTGTACAATTTTGATAATCTAAATCACTATTTGGTTTAAATCCTGTACAATTTTGATAATCTAAATCACAATTTCGATCTCATAAATTATATTTTGTAAGGGATTTATTTTATTTAGTGAAAGATGACTTCTCTCACAATAAATATTTTGCAACGAATAAATTCACTACAAAAAAATGGACATTTGGCAACAATTTTTCAGGCAACGACTTTATGCATGTTTAGTAACGAAATTTGTCATTCGTTACAGTTTGTAAAAGGCTTTCATTTTTCGTAACGAAATTCATAGGTCGTTGCAAAATTTCATTGCAAATTCGTTGGCGGGAAATTAAAAAGAACCTTTCAATTTATTTTTTTGTTGCCGATGTGATTTCTCTCCTCATCGTGGGCAACAGAAAGTTTTTTGTTGCTATATTTCGTTACGTAATATGGGTCACATTCATTGTCAACAATTTATTTTGGTTCCTTATTTTATACATTTTTTTACAACGACTAGTAAATTGTTGCCCAAAATTAAAATAAACCCAATAAGCACATTTTTTTTTGCTAATTATTTTTTGCATAGATTGCAAAAAACCAAGGATATTACAATAAGAGTAAAATACACTGACACCCTCTGTAAATAATTATAATAACACTCACCACCCTTCTAGTTTTTCAAGTAGTCTACAATATGTAACATTCACTACCCCTAGTGTGGTTGACTAACTTGTAACAATCCAGATTTTAATTGTAATTGTGAAATATTTATTGAATTATATAAATATTTAAGGATGGGTTATCGTTGAATACATATTTGTATTTGTTTAATTTGATTTGAATTGATTTGGTTAATTATTGGTTAAATAAATAATTAATGAGTTAAGGACATTAATTATTATGAGATAATATTTTAATTTAATTTAATAATTAAGTTAGAGAGTTTATAATGATTAAATGAATTATTATAATGATATGCTATTTTGAATTGTGATTAAAATGATGTGCTAGTTGATTAAATAAAATTAAAGTAGTTTTAATTTAGTCTGTTAAACAAGGCTTAAATATATTAAGTCTTTAATTTTAAAGAGTGTTGCCAAACGAAGCCTTATGACTTTTGGATTTCTTTTGAATTTTGAATTATTATAAAATAAACTAAATAAATAAAATATAATTATAATCTATACGTTATATGTTTTTGTAACCGATGTTATTTATTATGCTTATTATGGCCATAGCTGTTTTTATGTTTACGATGTGTTATCAGTTGGGTTACGCTTACTGTTAATAGCCTAGTCTAATACTAAGAAAAGAAAAGAAGGAAAGAGTTCTGAGAAAGTTCAGAGAGAGTTTGAGAGAGAAAGGGCTGTGATTCCTAAAGCAAGTTCTGAGTTCTTCAAGCTATTATCAGTGATTAGCAAAGATTTCTTAAGCAGCAAAATGTATGATCAGAACCTTATTATATATATATATATATATATATATATATATATATATATATATATGTATATATATATATATATAGATGTATTTTAACGACGTGAGTTTTAGTTTCTATGTTCACGAGTTTTATACTTGTTGTGAATTCCAAAGTTTGTGTAATTGTTGCTATATAACTTAACTATGGTGGTTATATGGGTTCATGATGTTAGAACTAGTGTTTAAATAAGAATAATTAGGTTAAATTCGTTTAAAAGAAACAAATTAGTTTTTACAGTGAACATATGTATGGCAGTGACTTGTAGCAGTACTATAATTAGTAATTTTTTGTATACTAATTGTAAAATTGAACTATGATTGTTAATTTTGTAAGATAATAAAATTAGTATATGTTAATGGTGAAATTGAGAAATTGAACCTTGTATATGTTAATTGGGTAAGAATTTAAACAGAATGTGGTTCAAAGGAATCAAATTCGTATTACAGTGTTCAACCTTGTTAAACAACATCAACAATGGAGTTTTGTTTTAAAACAGTGTTTTCAAAGATTTAAGTTTTCTAAAATCGTTGTTTAGTTGTTGTTAATTGGTATATGTATGTTTAGTAAGGTTTATGTGTAGTTACATGAATTATACATGTTAATTGGTGTTAAAAATTTAAGATACAATAGATTTCTGCTCTTCGTGTTGTGTTTGGAGCCTCGACGCCAAAGACAGCGCCTCAGCCCCACTTCCCGCGTCGCAGCGCCACAGTGCCCATCTCGCGCCGCAGCGCCGAGGTCTCGAGTAATCCTCGCGCCCAGCGCCAAACCCGAGTAGCAGTGTGGCCCAAAGTGTAAACTGTGGCGCCGTAGCGCCAGTTTGCAGTAGGTCCAAGAACGACTTTTGTTGTGCACAAAAGTCTATAAATGTTAATGTAATGTAATATGATGATTGTTAAACATGTAATATTATTATTATGGTATTATAGTGCTAAGGACGAACATGTTATTAACACTTAGCGAGTGTTGTTATTATTTATTAGTGTAATTTGATTAAGTGATTTATAAATCAAACCATACATGATGTGGATATGTAGAGTATGGGTAGTAACTAATGAGGTCATGATGACATATGTATATAGGATAATTGTGATTCGAGATTATAACGGTTTAGCCTACAAGCAAGGTAAGTCTTCTAAACCTAAACCTTCGTTGTGCAAGTTTAATTTCATTGTGAAAGTTTACTTACCCTATCTGGATTATATTGAGCAAATTATTTTTGTTTTTAAATTGTTTTGTTGAGCAAGTTATTGTTTCTAATTCGATTACAATTACGCAAGTTTTCTAACTCAATATCGAGTTGTTATTTTTCAAGCACGTTAGTGGATAGTTATTGTTGATGATTCCACATTTAATATTATTATTGAATATTCGCATTATTCTTATGTTGAGCAAGTTATTCTTGTCTTTAACTTGTTATGTTAGCATGTAGTATTCTCCATTCTGATGAACAAGTTTTATCGTTCAAATTTACCATTTGTTATGCATGCTTAGAAATAAATTTTAAATAACCTTGGCTTAACATTGTTCAAGCAAGGGTATGTTATAATTATTCAGTGTTTATGTTGTTAGATTATTCGTAAAGCATGATCTTAAATTTATAACGTCGATTCAGTTATGGTTATTCCATAGCATAACATTATTACCTTCTATTCAACTAATCCTTAGTTGATGACCGTTGAATTCTAAATTACCCAGAAAGATATCCAAACTGAACTTACTTTGGTGCAGACTTGTATTCTAAATACTGAGATGAACAACCCTATTATTAGGGGCTTACGCTTAGCGTTTAAATGTTTGTGCACAATACATTGTACGAAAGGGCTGATCTCCCTAAGTACGTGGAGTTCTTATAGTCTTATGACTGTTAAAGTTTAAGTTGAAAGAGTACTTATAACTGTAGACATGGTTCATGGTCAATAGACCCTCAGTTATAAATTTCGTTGTAAATTTCAGAATGTTAATAGAACATATTGCTCAGTTCTATTGAGCCTATTATTGGGCAATTGATGTAAAGTTTTATTCAATTTCATTTCAAGTGAGCCTTGTTTGCTCACTCTTGCTTATATAACTATTACAGCTAAAGTTGAGAAGGTCGATGTACCTAACACCAGTAAAGGAAAGGGAAAGATGAACAAGTATTGAAGACTTGTAATTATGTTGACATTTTATTGTCAGACTTATTTGAATTATGTAATGAACTTTATTTAATTTTCCGCATTTGAATTATTGTATTTAAAGGTTAGATAACCTGGGAGATTTTTATCAATGTAATCATTTGTGGGAAGGTTTATTATTAAATTTTTGAAAGTTAATTCCAAAATATAAGATTATTATTAAATTTTTGAAAGTTAATTTTAGACATTTTAAATTTACAAAAAATATTTTTTTTAAATATAATAATACAATTATACAAAGTACATTAATATAAAATACAATAATAACCATTCTCTCAAAAAACAAAATAGCAGTATTAATTTTTTTGAAAGTTATGATTAGATATTTTAAAACTTAAAATTGGAATAAATTCATTTAATTTTAGTAAATTCAAAATACTAATAATTACGAAATTTATTGTTTTATAATTGTGAATAAATCAAATTGTAAATTAATTTTTAGAAAGTTAATAATTATTTTGTATTATGTAGTAACTAAGAATGCTAAACGTAATATAATTAATATATTAATATATAATATATATTATGACATCTCTCCCAATTACACCCAAACATCTCCCCAATCAGTCGATCTCTGAATTAGAGAAACTGAGAAATAGATGGAACCATGACGGCAAATTACAGCGAGAAACATGAAAGCCTAGAAGTGGAGAAACATCTCCCCCGAATCAGTGGATCTCTAAAGTGGAGAAACTAAGAAAGAGATGGAAACATGAAAACCTAGAAACAAGGAGAAAATAAAATACAACGAGAAATAGCGATTAGTAGCAAAAATCCGCTAAATCGTTAAATTGGTGTAGAGCCAACAGTTGGTTTACATAAGGTATTCTACTTTATCTATATATTGAAATTTTTATGTTTATGTACCGAATACATGTCTTACTTTCATTGTAATTGGGTGTTGGTGGTTTGATTTGGTGAATTTATTTTCATTTACAAGTAACCCATTCAGTTAATTGATTAATCTATAGTTATGTTTGTTTTAATTTTGACTCGTGCGCACCTCTCTGTTTTGTGACTATTGATTAAGAATTTTACAGTTGCCTGAAATTTTAGAAATTTGTACCACTACACTTTCACTACCAGATGCCACATTATGTCACTAACTAATATGAAAATAACAAAGGCATTCATAATGATTTTATATCTTTACGTTTCTTTTTGTAGTTGATGAATGTTACTAGAACAAAAATAATCAGTGTGGAATTACAAGATGTTTTAGTAATTGGCAGAACTGGAGTTCCTGTTTCACCTGTATCCCCAACTGATATATATAGATATTGTGTTTGTTGTCTCTGCAGACCCTCCACAGGCTGGAATTCAATGAAAAGATTAATCTTCTTTATATTCCAAGTTGAGATCAGACCTGAAAGAAGAAAAACAACAATAGTTCCTCTAATTATGATACAAACATCAACACAAAGTACTGCAAAATGTTCTAAATTCAAGTTCTATAAACTCAGACAATATTGTTAATAACCCTAAAGAAATTAAACTCCCTCAACACAAACTACCTCTAATACATAATACATAAGATCCCACATCATTTGCACCAGACTTTAGACAACCTTAAAACAAACAAAAAAAACACTCCCTCCGTACCCTCTCACTTTCATTCGCCAATGAAACATACCACAACTCTACAAAAATGGTGCACAAATATCTTACAAGAAAGCACATTACAATAACAAATTGTTATCACACTCACCATGTTCAAATTTTCCCCAAGCAAATAATAATTGAAAATCATAAAGATGGATTAAAGGGTAAAACATATTATAGTTGATACATCAAACTAAGTAAAGAAAAGAATAATTAAAACTAAGTAAAGAAAAGAATAATTAAAATTCCAAATAATTAAATCAATTTATTCACTTTCTACAAAACTAAGTAAAGAAAAGAATAATTAAAATTCCAAATAATCAATACATCACCATCATTGCAAGCATCAGGATATTCATGGAGGTGAGAGAAGTACATATGCATATACATATATGTACATATATATATATATATATATATATATATATATATATATATATAGAAAGAAAGAGAAACAAAGAAGATTCATTGAATTAGTTTTCCCCCAAACTAAAAAATTTACATTATTCAAATACAGATACTTCTCATCAGGAGTAGTACAGTGGATTTTCCAACGAAACATGGAAGATAAAGAGGAGAACATATAAGTGTTGAAGTCTTAAGTAGGTAAAAAAAATAAGCAAAGAAACAAACTCTCTGGCTAAGAGAATATATATACATATAATAGGAATTGCATAGTATAAACCAATGCACCAGTATCGGTACGGTAAGTATCGTTTGGACCAAATTACATCCCGTTACCGGAACTGAATAATCGGTATATACCAAATATTTTACCGAAATCGAACTGGACAAAAATTTTCTTCCAAATGTTTCTTGTTTAGATACGTGACATATTTTGTTGCAGACTGAACTTAATGGATTAGCTGCTCTGCAGTGGTCTATTTGTCAAGACTCATTTACTAGGTATATATGTATTTCTTGTTTAATAAATTTCTTCTAATCTATAGTTATGAGTCTTAATTTAGCAAAATAAAATAAAATAATAATTTATGTGTCATAATGTTCCATATATATAAAAAAATTCCGACATAACTACAGAGCAAAATACCATGATCAAAATATATTTGCATTCCTAGAAACATATATTCTTGTAATACCTATTATGTTTTCCCGTTCTATTTGAAAATGCGTACACACACTTTCTTTTTATGCTTAGGTAGACTATATCGGAGTGTCCATATGCTTTTTTGGTTTTTTTTTTACTCATAGTATCATCTGTGTCCATCTCTTACGGGAGATATTGTAAACTGTTTCACATTGACAGGTTCAACGAGGCTCGAGTTAAGTATGAGAAGCTTTAGTCTCATCCCAATGTTGAAGTAAGCAAGAAAGCAAGGGAATTTATGTTTGGCTTCGAGGTAACTTGTATGAAGGGTATGTATTGTAAAGGGAGTCCGGAAACCAAATGTTGAAGTAAGCATGTACTGGGAAAAAAAATCAATAGCAGAGATAATAGTAGGCAGGAGTTGGCATTATATTGTCAACATAGCGTTATACGTTATTATACTCAGCATTTCCTCTTCATAGGAGCTAAGAGTCTTTAGTAATGACCAAGTTCACGTAGCAAGCAAGATAGGGAGCATTGTTCTATGAATCCATTTCAATTCCTTGGTTCCTTTTGTGGTAAACCCGATCATTTCCTATTTGCTAAGCTCCTTTATTCCATCCTTCTCCCTGTCCAGTTTCCAGCCGAGTCCTTTGCTAGTCCAGTTCAGTTCATCCGTGTATAAGCAAGAGCAAGGTATACCACTATATGCTATGTTTAGTTATATAATAGCTTGAGATAATTATCTTGTTTGATTAGAAGTATACAAACTCAATATTTACTGTGGATAGCAATGAGAATAAAGATGTTATATTAGATGGTGAAATCAACTATGATGTGTATGGAGATTATATCCAGTTCATGTTGCATAAACTGGAATCAAAATGTGATAGTATAAAAAGTATATAAACTAACTAGTTGTAATGTGTTAATTATTTATATATTTGACTGTGTAATGGGCTGTTATGGCTGGAATTAGAGTAAAAGAGATAGGTTAGTTGTGTGGAGACATAAGAAGGATAAAATGGGTTTATAATACAAATAAATAGTTATGACACAAGTGATACAAAATAGTGCACACAAGGTGTTTGTTATAAGCTATATATGAAATATTTTTCTTAAAAACTGATTATTAGACATAACCAAGGCTTGTGATTGATTTATAAATTACGTGTGATCGTAATTAGCAAGTCTAAGCATATTAGATTGGAACGAAACTCAACTTCAAGCCAAAGTAAAAAATTGAAAAGTAGTATGTCAAGGCAACTTTGAGTGCTGTGTTGGCAGCCTAACAAGCTTGAAATGGAGGCTTGATATGGTGGTCATATTACTTTTTATTTTAAATGTTTATTGCCTTTGGTCTCTTATATTATATACATGTGTAAAGTTGATTTAAAAAGTTCACTAAATATATTATATTTTTTTATTGAAAATTGTTAATGTAGCAATACGTTTTGAATGTCAAATAACTTAATATGACCACCATATCATCACGATTTATAATCATTTATTGACAAATAATATTTGGTCAATTAAGATTAAAACTTAATGACGAATAATATTAACTCTTTAGAATTAATAGTATTGTCATTATATATATTCATTTAGTTATGACAATTGATCTTGTCACTAATATTAATTATTTGGTGACAAGTTATGCCGTCACTATTATATATCATTTAGTGATGACTTTTAATTTTGTAACTATTAATAGCTCTTTATATGACGAGTTCTATAGTCACCATAAGTATTCAATTAGCAACAAAAAAAATGTGTCATAGAAATTAACTCTTTGGTGACAAACTATATCGTCATTGTTATATATTTATTTAGTCACAACAATTAATTTTGTCACTATTAGTAACTCTTTTTGTGACGAGATATATCGTCACCATAAGTATTCAATTAGTGACATTAAAAAATATGTCCCAAAAAATAACTCTTTGGCGACAAATTATTTTGTAATATTATTTAAAATATGAAATGATAATGACATAATTATCATGGTAAATATATTATTAGGTGACGAATAGTTCTGTCGTCATTTATTTTCTTATTTTTGGTGACGATAAACACAATAACATGACGAAGAATAATCATAAATATGACGATATTGTCGTCATTAAAATTAGATGATTTAAATAGAGTAACATATTTTCGTCACTAAAACAATATCATTTAATGACGAAAATTGATTTTTGTCATTTAATGCACCAAGTTTTGATGACGAAACATAATATAGAGTGACGAAAGTTTCATTCAAATAGTGACGCTATTAACGTCACTAAAAGTAATTAATTATAGTGCCTATGATGTAGATCGTCACCATAAGTTAAAACATTTGGTTACAACATCAAATATTGTCAAATAAATCTAATACCACGCTCATACGATGACGGTCTCTGTGACGATTAACACTTGTCACCAAATGTTTTAGTGACGAAAAATAAATTTTATGTGACAAATTTTAGCGTCATTTTTTGTGTGATTTCTTGTAGTGATTTCTTGAATCCACTTCTCAACTATGGAAGGGTCCGTAGCCCCTTCAAAGATTGGCAGATTCAATCGCTTGAATTCCGCTTCTATGCCACGTTTCCCAGGTTGTTGGTTTTGTACTAGCTGAGCTAAAGTAGTAGCCAGCTGACTCAGACCATTAGCGTCAAAATTGGTGTTAGTAGGGTTGCTTCTTCTAGGCGGCATTTTCCTTACAAAAAGAAATCTCCACTCAACAACACTATATAAAACTAATAACGAATAAAATAAAATACTCAATTAGCCTCGAGTACCAAACGTCAAACAAAACATAGATTTCTTACCTTATTCTATATTTAATTTTAAAATTATTAAATTTAGTCAATACTCTTACCCACAGCTAACTCCCAAAATCACTCCCTAGGAAATATGTAGGTTTTTCAACCTAACACATTAATACCATCTCTGTAACACCCCGAACCCAATATAGGCCCAAAGTGCTACACGCCGCAAGCCCATAGGCCCGCAGGGCAACAATATCAATAACGCGCAGCCCAAACAAAATAACTTAACAATAATCTTAACTTAAGACCCAACAATAAATATATTTTAAATCAATCCAAATGAAATACTAATAAATACCACATTCAAATAATGGAGACGCAGCTCCTCGAAACTAAGAGTTTTATCAAAATCCATCAACAAAAGAAAAACATCTGAAATTAAACTCTAGCTATTCCAAGCGTATCAAATAAGGGCTCATCTTTCAACGATGGGACCTGTAAAAATCTGTAAGGGGGTGAGCAATGAAGCCCAGCAAGTAGCAATCCTCTCTATCTAGCCGGATCAAGTACAATTTGCAAAATACTTTTTTGAAATAACTTTTTGTTCAATTACAATAGTACAAAAGCTTTCAAAACTAAAACAATTCAAAAATGAATTTAATGTATATCATATCTCTTTTAATCTACAGCCTTAGCGACTAAGGTTACAATAGCCCTGTAACACAGCCCAAGAGTTCGATAATGTTATGATACACACCCTACTACGGTATCTATAAAAATGCACGCTCCCCGAAGGGCATCTAAAAGGTGTGCGCCTTAGTAGGTCCTATATTAGCTCTGGAACTAAACATAATCAATAACGGGTTCTATACATAGTCAGACAGAGGATTTTAAAATCTTTTCTCAATATTATCCATAATATAAATGATACTTTTTCACAGTTCAAAATCATATAATCTTATTCACAGTTCGAAAATAAATACTTGATCCGAATTTTAAAATAAAAGAACATAACAATTTAATTTAAATGGAAGCCTTAAATAAAACATAACAAAATTTGAAACTGTACATTTAGGCATCTGAATAATTAATAAGACATAATTAAAAGTAACGATACTCTTGAAAATACTAAATTGTTCGGAAAGCCACTTACCTCGATATTACGAATACAAAAATATTAGCCGAACAAATCCTAAATATAAATTTAGAACAAAAAAAAATCATTAGGATAAAATATCCTACCTTAAACATATTTTTATTTCATTATTTATTTATTTATTTTTAACTCAATTTATATTTAGTTAATATACCTGAAATTATAAAGATTTTCCTAAATTATAATTACTTAAATATTCATTATTGAAACTATAACTTTAAAATTAAAATAAATATTTTATGTTATTAGTTTAGAATTATTCTGTTATAGTTATTAGTATATAACCGTAGCCATGATATATATATATATATATATATATATATATATATATATATATATATATATATATATATATATATATTGACACACACATACACACCAAAATTTACCTTTTTAAATTTTCTTCTTCTCTATTCTGCAGTACTCCAAAGTCAAATAAATTTTTACGTTCTCTCTCTCTAGTTTTTAAATATATGTAATTCCTTTGCAAAATAGGTTACTAGGTAAAAGAGTCCTTTTTAAAATTAAAAGTTTGTTAAATTTGAATGACTTTTCTTATCCTTATAGGTTTTAGATATGTATAAATACTTATTAGTTACACTTCTATTATCTAATTATATATTTCTTTTATCTTTTATCTTCTTTTTTTTTACCGAGTATTATAATGAATCATATCCAACTTGTAAATCTTATCATGGGTAAAATGACTAAATCTCCTTTTAGTGTAAATGGAGAAAGAGTTACAAAGTTATTAGCGTTGGTACACACAGATGTTTGTGGACCTATGCCAAGAAATGTACGAGGAGGATATTCTTATTTTATTACTTTCATTGATGATCATTCAATATTTGGATATGTGTACTTAATGAAATACAAATCTGAATCATTTAAAAAGTTCAAAAAATTCAGAAGTGAAGTAGAGAAACAAACTAGCAAGAGTATTAAGATTCTTCGATTAGATTGAGGAGGGGAATAATTACCAATAAGTTTCTCAATTATCTCAAAGAAAATGATATAATCTCATAATGGACTCCACCAGCCACGCGACAGTTAAATGGTGTATCTAAAAGGAGAAATCGAATATTGTTGGACATGGTTCGTTCCATGATGAGTTTTTCTGACCTTCCAGTATCCTTATGGGGTTATGCCCTAGAAACGACTGCATATCTACTTAATAAGGTACCTACCAAATTCATCCCCAAAGACACCATATTAGATATGGATAGGGAGGAAACCAAATCTTAAGTATATTAAGACTTAGGGTTGTCCAGCTTATGTCAAAAAGTTTTAGAATGATAAGCTATAGACTAGATCTGACAAGTGTAGATTTTTGGGATACCTTAACGAAACCGTAGGGTATTATTTTTATCATTATACTGATCAAAAGGTATTTGTTGCGAAGTATGATGTCTTCTTGGAAAAAGAGTTTATCCTTGAAGGGGTCAGTGGGAGTAAGATATATCTTGAAGAAGTTCAAGAACCACAAAACATTATAGATCAAAGTCAGGTACCTGACCAAGTGGAAGAACCTACTATATCACAACATATTTGTAAATTTGGAAGAGTACCAAAGATACATGAGAGGTATAAATTCGTCATAGAGGATGATAATGAGGTACGCATCATAAATGATAATGATCAATTGAATTACAAACAAACTATGAGTAATAAAGACTCAGAGTAATGGCTATAAGCCATGAAATCCGAAATAAATTCCATGTATGAAAACCATGTATGGACTTTAGTTTCATCACTTGAAGACATTAAGCCTATTGGGTGCAAATGGGCCTTTAAGAGAAAGACTGGAGCGGACGATAAGGTAGAGACCTATAAGGCCCAACTAGTTACAAAAGGTTTCAAACAAAGATAAAGAATTAACTATGATGAAACCTTCTCACCAGTAGCTATGCTCAAGTCGATTCAGATTTTGCTTGCGATTGCAGCTTATTATGACTACGAGATTTGGAAAATGGATTTGAAAATGGCCTTCCTCAATGTGAAACTTGAGGAGGACGTGTATATGATACAACCAGAGGGTTTTGTTTTAATGGTTGGAACAATTCAAGTTTGTAAGTTACAACGATCCATTTATGGATTGAAGCAAGCTTCTCAATGGTGGGACATCTGTTTTAATGAGACAATCAAAGAGTTTGATTTTATCAAAAAATGAGGATGAACCATGTGTGTACAAAAAGGTTACTGGGAGAGCTATTTCATTCCTAGTAATATATGTTGACGATATATTAATGATAGGGTATGATATTTATATGCTACAGTCGATCAAAATCTGGTTATCTAAACACTTCTCCATGAAGGACTTCGGTGAGGCATCCTATATTTTAGGGATAAAGATCTATAGAGATTGATCTAAAAGGATATTTGGCATGTCCCAAGGAACGCACATTGACTTGATGAGCCATGGAACACATCTCTCCAAGGAACAGGCCCCAAAGAAATCTTAGGAGAGGGACCGCATAAGTAAGATTCCTTATGCTTTAGGAATATAATCTATCATGTACGATATGATATGTACTAGATCGGATCGTTCATGCACGTAGTGTAACAAGCAGATGTGACGCCTCCAAATTCGAGTACTTAAAACCTGTACATAGTGCTCCACGATAACATTCATTCACATACTTAATGTATTAATTAAACAAAATTATTATATCAAACTTATCTACCTTCCCAGTCTCGAGAACCTTTAAGTCTTACATTACATGATAAATATTATATTATCCTACTGCAAACAGTCATTACAAATATAATTTTGTAACCAAATCCTTCAGCTTTCCCTTCCCTTTGTCCTTGTCAGAACCTTCTGGTCGTACTAGCTTAGCTAAAAACATTTAAATTTAAAGCAAGAATGACCATTTGAGTGCCCAGCAAGTAATAGCAATGGATAAAGATTATCTAAAAGATTTTAAATATTTTCTTTGGACGACACTTCTACAACGAAGCAATAGTTGTGAAGTAAGCTGAAATAATACTGATCTACATATCAATTCTATTTCATTTTTAAAACTATATATTGACTATAAATGGGGAACAGTTGACAAACTATGAACTTTATTTTAATTTTGACAAGGTTAAACAGAACTTCATCTACAAACCGTCATGTCTTACGGACAAGGAGGGTGATCAGCCCGTTATGCTTTGTATTGATCAATACTACGTGTTCGAACGATATATCTGATCCGCCTTTGGCACATAAAAATTTTTCATGTTCGGGATGTTCATAATTAGTCTGGAATTTGAACTAAAATAGTTAAATTTAATAACAATAATGTTCTATCATGGTCTACAATATTTTTAATTCTATGGCTAGCTGAATTAAATAGCTTAGACAGTTTTTAAATAACATATACAAACCTGAAAATTAGTAGGTATGTGTCAACATGTGATTAAATACAATTATTATCCAAGTGAGGGTACTTGTATAATCTAACTTAACTATCTATAAATAGGTTATATATTGATCATACATTACTACTGTACTGGTAAACGAGTAGAGTTTGATCACTGGCATGAATACTAATGTTGAAATACATGATCAATAAAAGTAAAGTTATGAAGTCTATGTAACAGGAGTATAACTCACTAACTTACTTACACAGGATTATTGTATAAGCAGATACAAAGAATAAGGAGACTTGCCTGATCTGCTGCTTACACAACTTAGTTTTATCTTTTATATTGAGACCTATTATTCATAAGATTATTCTTTTGATCAGAATGATATATCATAACACATAACACTGCTATTTGCAGTAATCATATAACTTAAACAAATTGTCACATTGTTATATCAGTCATTCTAACATAAATAATTACTTATCAGGTCAATCTATATAAGTCTGGGTCAACTTCGGAATCATTTTAGTGTACCGACGGCTTTATCGGATAATAATCGAGTTTATATTTACTTAAACTCAATTTTGTAACATCAATACTTTAAAATATTAATCATATTATTTTTCATGGTATTATAATAATTTTTAAATAATTATTATAATTTATCATAATTTTTCAAACACTGAAACCATTTTTAAATGATTTAAATACAGAATAATTTCCTTATCATTAATATTTAAATAATATACAAATATTAATGAAATACTTGACAAAATATTAAAGTTATTTATAATAACGTAAAATATTTTTAAAATACTAATTTTCCCCTTAAATGATTTTAAAACATTGAAAATCATTTTTAAATAATTACCATTAATATTTAAATATTAATGTATTATTCATCAAAATCTTAAAAGTCATTTATTATAACTTAAAATATTTTTAAATTATTTATATCATTTTTAAATAATTAAAACTATTTTAAAACTATTTATTTAATATAATTATTAAATAAACCTATTATCATTAATATTAAATTATTAATGAAAATTACCTCAAAATATTAAAAGTTATGATTTATAACTTAAAATATTTTAAAATACCTTATTATCATTTAAAATAATTTTTATAATATAAAAATCATTTTTAACCCATTTATTTAATACATTTATTAAATAAAGTTAATATCATTAATATTCAAATAAATAGTAATATTAATGAAAAATATGTCAATTTATCAAAAGTTAATTTTTATAACTTAAAATAATTTTTAAAACTAATTTTGTAATATTTAGAAATTTATTTCCATTTTTAATGAATTTTTCAGAAATTAGAAAACTAAAATAATTAAATCCGTCGCTAAAGGCTATAGCGACAGTTTCTGCCGCAGTGAGTGTTCTTGAGGTTCAAGAACATTGACAGTCAGTTGCTAAGGTGCTTACTTTGACCATTCATTACTTGTTGTACATGATGTTTCTGGTCAAGGTTTTATAATGATCGAATGATCATGTAGTATTGATGTAATACTACACGAATCATCAAGTAACAGGGTCATATGATAACATACATGCAAGATCTGGAGGTCCAAAGTGACTGTCAAGCCCTTTCTGGGTTTTCTGGGTTACCCAAAAACCCAGGCAGTGCTTGATAGCTACTTTGTGCCTTAATTTAATCAAGTTCTGTGTGATGTTATGGTGTTCTAACGGTTCAAGTTTGTAGTCCACATGTCAAGGTACAATTATCATTCATCAAATCAGTCAAACTACATCAGAATCATAAGATAGCATTCGGTCAAACCTTGTCAGAAGTGATGTTCTTAAGTTTTTTGGGTTTCCTAGAAAACCATGTTCTTGAA
Organism: Panax notoginseng; assembly: GCA_016801055.1. NCBI lineage: Eukaryota > Viridiplantae > Streptophyta > Magnoliopsida > Apiales > Araliaceae > Panax > Panax notoginseng. The sequence continues at coordinate 115,080,405 of CM029016.1, forward strand.
CGAGCTAGCTAATTTAACCATCATTTATTTTCATCATGTTGTTTATCTAAGTGATATAGGAGTATGAATATGTAGTACACATACAAGAGTATAACCTAAATACACTAACACAAGCAAATCAGCAAACACATGCATGATCTGGGCCCATGAACTTGTTGTCAGACACTGATGAACAAGTTCTGGGTTACCCAGAAATTAGAAAGTCATGGTCGAGTAGGCTACTTTGACCATCCACTGCTTACAATCTGTTGAATGTTTGATTGATATATAGGCATGGATCTAGAGTCTATCTAACAGGTTACATACTAGATACAAGAACATCTCCAAATCTCCTAACATCTGACAGATATTAGCCTTAGAAAATCTTGTCAGACACTGGTATTGAGTTTCTTGGTTACCTAGAAACTCTTGGTCATGCTCGGTCAATTGGGTTTGACCGAGAATATCTTGTATTCTGGACATGATCCAAGCCTGATTTCAAGTCCAGATCAAAGTCCTTATATCAAACTACAAGTCTAAAGCATAAAACACACAAAATCATTAACATAAAAGAATCTACAGCCTCTGACTTTTGCTTGTCAGACAAAATTTTTGTGTTCAAAGGCAGTTTTGAAAACATTGATTTTAAAGCACTTTAAGGCTATAGATCTATGATATAACATTATAGATCATCATATAACATCTTCTAGCATGCATTTAAACATTTAAACACAAAATTTATCCTAACATATAATATCAAATAGGGCTAGGGTTTTATACCTCTCTCTTCAGGATGCTTTGATCTTGCTCTATACAACTGATCTTGGTGTTCTAGAGGGTTGTTTTAGGACTGATATACTTAGAGATTTCGTGGGTTTTGAGAAAGATAGGCTTGGCTGAGTGTCAGATAGCAAGTGAGCAATTTTTGTAAACTTTCTCTCTCTTTTTCTCTTATAATTTGATTTAATGAATCCAATCTTGCAAGGTGTCAAAAGAGAAAAGATTTAGCTGAGATTTTAGCACATGGGATAAGCACAAGTGATGAGTCATGCAATTCTAGAACAATCTCTTAACTTAAGTTTTAAGTAAAGGGTAATTTGGTCATTTTGCACACTAAAGGGTATTTTTTTTCTTTTCCCTCTAAAATTTAAGGGTAGTTTGGTAATTTCATATATTTCTCATAAATTTTAATCTTAAGATTTGCTAATTAACATTAGGACTTGCTAATTTCCAATTAGTGTTTGAAAATTAGGGTTTAGGGTTTCTCAGTAATAAAATTAGGGTTTTACACTTAACAATTAGGGTTTTTACATCATCGTTAGGGTTTTCCCTAATTAGATTCATATTCACTAACATATCTCCTTGATCACATATACCTGATTAATAATCAGTCTTAGTTTCCTATTTGAATTTCAAATTATGGTTTATCGGTTTAAACTTAGGATTTTCTAATACTAGGCTATTTCTGATCAACACTAAACAATACACATATACAGTACATATATAGCATATTAAAATATAATTATTATATACTAATATTCTTATTCCTTGTTCATAATCCACGAATTAGGGTTCTGGACCATATCTGACTTAACTTTCATTATCAGTCAACTTAAAAATTTTAAATTGACTATTCTGCTAAATCCATATCACATATATTCAAAATATTATTACTGATAACTACAATCATAATAAATGTATAAATTTAAATAAATTATTTGTAAAAATATTGATATAATTATTCGAAAACTTCCGGGTCTTTACATTCTCCCCTCCTTATAAAGATTCCGTCCCCGGAATCACCATTACCTTACCCTTAATATTAATGTTTTATCCTTAGATTTTTATGACTATGAAAAATTAAATTACTATATTCTCCCCTCCTTATAAGATTCGTGTTACGAATCCAGAACTCAAATTACTCCTTCAAAATTCTTTTATTAACGAATTATTATGTTGTTTTATCAAACTTATGATAAGAGAATAGGTTAAATTCGAATCAGGTGTATATATTAATATCGTTGATCGAGTTCATACCTGGAACTCCATCTCCGGCTGCGACCGTATCTTGAACTGTCATACTGAAGATCCTTGCAGTTGATTTGGTTGGGTTGTTTGGTGGAGTTGGACCAGTTATTGCTAGCATCCCACTGCTTTCCCCGTATTGACATTTCCCCCATCAGCTCTCCTTTTTAGACATTCCCTCACCTTATGTTCTATTGATCCACAAATAAAACAACCACTATTCATCCTTGGATTAGGACAGTTTGGAGAGATATGTCCCTCCTGTCCACACGTAAAACACACAGACTTTCCCTTCAAGCACTCTCTAGAATGGTTCTTCCTATATTTTCCACATTGCACAATCTGCTTCTTCACACCCTCCTACTTAATTTTTATATTTCCTAAATTGTCCCCTTTTCTCTTTCCCATCTTACTTCCACTACTCCCTTCCATTTTGACAGCTCCCTCAATCTTAGCCTTATTTTTCTTCTCCTTATTATAAAGAGTCATGGCTTCACTTCCCTCTTCGGCTATGATAGTCTTGTCCAACAATGCTGCAAAAGTACCAATCTGCAATACTGCCACCTTGTTGTAGAGTCAGGGTTTTAAGCCCAGCTCAAACCTTCGTGCCTTCCTCGCTTTTGTGTCCACTTGATGTGGAGCAAACCTAGCTAATTCATTAAATTTTGCGGCATACTCTGCAACTAACATGTCCCCCTGCTTCAACTCTAGAAATTTCACCTCCATCCTAGCCTGCATACTAGTCGAAAAATAATTCTCAAAGAACAATGTTTTGAATCTATTCCACGTCACCTCTCATACTCCACCTCTAGTTTGATTAGCCTCCCACCAGAAATTTGTCTCTCCTTTCATCATATAAGTGGAAAAAGTTAACTTTTGCCCTTCTGCTATCCTAGCGATCACAAAAGCCTTTTCTATCTCCTTTATCCAAGTCTGAGCTTCTACCGGGTCAGTTGTTCCTCTAAACTCTGACGGCCCTACTACTTTGAAGTCTTTAAAGTTTGACAATCGATTATCGGGCTGATTTCCTCCAACTGGTACTGCATTCTGCATAGCTTGAGCTATCATGTTTGCAAAATTTTGTATTGGGTCTGGTTGATGTTATCCTCCTGCATTGTTGACAGATTCCTCTGCCCTTTGGTTTTGATTTTGTCTTCTTGGTGGCAATATCTGATAAAATCATAAATTATTCTTTTATTAACTTACATTCTATGTCTTATCGTATATGTTTAACATATAACATGTGATTTCAAACTCAAATAATCATATACTTAAAATATTAAATTTTGAAGCTTGAATTACTGCATTATCAAATTATCAGATAGATAAATAAAAACTTATTTCATTAAATAAACATATACTCATATTCATTCATAGTACTTTACATAGGATAACACATATTATTATAAGCATCCGCTATCCTTATGACAACAAAAGTTGGGATTCGCTACTATAAGTTATACAAAAGTTAAAATTATTTCATTACAAGCACCTACATATTATATCATTAAATATACATATTCAAATACTAATCCTACTTATTCCATACACCTTCTCCTGATCCTGGACAATCTTTCACCCGATGACCTTTCAACCCATAATACAAACATGCACCTTACTTAGAATTTGGAAACTGAGGAGAGAAATGTCCCTCATGTCCGTAACTGTAACATATCTTTTTCCCTGTCTGGTAAATGCCCTTATGTTTCCTTTTACAGTTTGTACACTTTCCTATTTTTTAAAGTTCTCAGAATTTTCTAACTCAAGGTCGTTCATCTTTCTTTTCCCCTTTTTGCCCAGAGTTGTACCTGATATTCTGCTTTTGGTTCCCATCTGATCAATTTGGATTTTAAGCTTATCTTTTTTTTCCATTATTTCGATCAATGTCTTCTGCAATTGACTATTAAATAACATTTCTATTTCCAACAACTTTTCTAAAGAAAAAACCTGGTCCCTCAGATTCTGCACTTCTGTTGGTGCTTGATCAGCTCCAACTTCGGTGTCTGAATAATTATCTGTTAGTTCCACCGTTTTTGGGTCTGGTACTATATTCTCCAAAATAATCACTTCATCAAGGTTACTTTCAACGTGAGCCTCTATGTCAGCTATTAGCTTCGATATTAGCTCGGGTGTATGGATTTGATCCTTCTTCATGTTATACGTGTATAATAATCCTTTTCCGCCTGACATATACACATAAATTATTTTGATTAGTATATATAGTATATTATTTTCACACAACAAATAATAGCTTTATATAAGTTATCTTTTTCTTTTTGTTTTACGATGAATTTATTTAATTCATCTCCTTTAAACTCTATTTGAGTTATTTATATTTTTAACGTTTTTCTCTGTCCTAAGGTTATAGCCTAAGGTCTACTCCCACCTAAGATTTCTACCCCTAAAGCTTTGATACCATGTTGTGACGCCCCCAAATCCGAGTACTTGAAAACCGTACTTGGTGCTCCACGATAACATTCATTCACCTACTAAATGTATTAATTAAACAAAATTATTATATCAAACTTATCTACCTTCAAGTCTTGAGAACCTTTAAGTCTTACATTACATGATAAATATTATATTATCCTACTACAAACAGTCATTACAAATGACATTTTGTAACCTAATCCTTCAGCTTTCCCTTCCCTTTGTCCTTGCCGAAACCTTCAGGTCGTACTAGCTTAGCTAAAAATATTTAAATTTAAAGCAAGAATGAGCATTTGATCAGTGCCCAACAAGTAATAGCAATGAATAAAGATTATCTGAAAAAATTTAAATATTTTCCTTGGACGACACTTCTCCAACGAAGCAATAGTTGTGAAGTAAGCTGAAAAAATACTGAACTACATATCAATTCTATTTCATTTTTGAAACTACGTATTGACTATAAATGGGGAACAGTTGACAAACTATGAACTTTATGTTAATTTTGAAAAGGTTAAACAGAACTTCATCTGCAAACCGTCACATCTTACGGACACGGAGGGTGATCAGCCCATTATGCCATATATTGATCAATACTACATGTTCGAACGATATATCTGATCCGCCTTTGGCGCATAAAAGTTTTTCATGTTCGGGATGTTCATAATTAGTCTGGAATTCGAACTAAAACAGTTCAATTGAATAACAATAATGTCCTATCATGGTCTACAATATTTTTAATTCTATGGCTAGCTGAATTAAATAGCTTAGACAGTTTTTAAATAATATATACATACCTGAAACTAGTAGGTATGTGTCAACATGTGATTAAATACAATCATTATCCAAGTGAGGGTACTTGTATACTCTAACTTAACTATCTATAAACAGGTTATATATTGATCATACATTACTACTGTACTGGTAAACTAGTAGAGTTCGATCACTAGCATGAATACTAATGTTGAAATACATGCTCAATAATAGTTGAGTTAAAAAGTCTATGTAACAGGAGTATAGGTCACTAACTTACTTACACAAGATTATTGTATAATTAAGTAGATACAAAGAATAAGGAGACTTGTCTGATCTCCTGCTTACACAACTTAGTTTTATCTTTTATATTGAGACCTATAATTCAAAAGATTATTCTTTTGATCAGAATGATATATCATAACACATAACACTGCTATTTCTAGTAATTATATAGCTTAAACACATTGTCACATAATTATATCAGTCATTCTAACATAAATAATTACTTATGAGGTCAATCTATATAAGTCTGGGTTAACTTCGGATTCATTTTGGTATACCGATGGCTTTATCGGGTAATAATCGAGTTTATATTCACTTAAAATTTATTCTGTAACTTCAATACTTTAAAATATTAATCATATTATTTTTCAATGTATTATAATAATTTTTAAATAATTATTATAATTTATCATAATTTTTCAAACACTGAAACCATTTTTAAATGATTTAAATACAGACTAATTCCCTTATCATTAATGCTTAAATAATATACAAATACTAATGAAATACTTGACAAAATATTAAAGTTATTTATAATAATTTAAAATATTTTTAAAATACTAATTTTCCCCTTAAATAATTTTTAAAACATTTAAAATCATTTTTAAATAATTATCATTAATATTTAAATATTAATGTATTATTTATCAAAATATTAAAAGTCATTTATTATAATTTAAAATATTTTTAAATCATTTATATCATTTTTAAATGATTTTTAAATCATTAAAACTATTTTTTAAACTATTTATTTAATATAATTATTAAATAAATCTATTATCATTAATATTAAATTATTTATGAAAATTACCTCAAAATATTAAAAGTTATGATTTATAACTTAAAATATTTTAAAATACCTTATTATCATTTAAAATAATTGTTATAATATAAAAATTATTTTTAACCCATTTATTTAATACATTTATTAAATAAAGTTAATATCATTAATATTCAAATAAATAGTAATATTAATGAAAAATATGTCAATTTATCAAAAGTTAATTTTTATAACTTAAAATAATTTTTAAAACTAATTTTGTAATTTTTAGAAATTTATTTCTATTTTTAATGAATTTTTCGAAAATTAGAAAACTAAAATAATTAAATCTGTCGCTAAGGCCGTGACGCCCCCAAATTCAGGTACTTGAAACCCGAACTCAGTGCTTCACGATACAATTTTTATGAGCGGAATAATACTAATAATAATAACAATAATATAGATTATCAAATTTAATTTACATATTATCATAGTTTTCAATCCCAAGTACGAAACCTTCAAACATTCGATTCATTACATGATAATTAATATATATCATCATTACCCTAATAAAGTCTAGTTATTACGAAAGATATTCTTATCATTCATTCAGCGACCCTCCCTTTCCCTTTGTCCTTAAAAGAGCCTCCAGTTGTTCACCTTTAGCTGAAAACATTTAAATTTAAGCAAGGATGAGTATTTGAGTGCCCAGCAAGTAATAACAACAATAATAGTTAGCTGAACGAATTTAATATTTTCTTTGAACGATACTTCTACAACGAATCAACAGTTGTAAAGTAAACTGAACCGATAATAAACAACATATCATTTCGATTTCAAATTTTTGAAACTACGTACTTACTATAAATGAGGATCAGTTGACAAACTATGAACATTATTTTCTATTTTCGAAAAGGTTAAACAGAACTTCATCTGTAAATCGTCATTACTTACGGGCACGGGGGGGGGGGGGGGGTGATCAGCCCGTTATGCCCTGTATTGATCAATACTACATTAAAGGATGATATTTTCGTCTAGCATTCCCGCCTTAGGCGCATAAAATTTTCCCATATTTGGGATGTTCATACCAGTCTTGAATCCAAACCAAAATAATTTAGTTGGATAAAGTTTTATCTTGTTCAACAACAACTTTAAATATATGTCTAGCTGGATCAAATAGCTTAGACGACTTTTAATTCAACTTATACATACTGAACACCGATAAATATGTATCAACATGTGATAAAATATAATGATTATCCAAGTGGGGACACTTGTATAACCATGTTTTATAAATTAACGAGCAGAATATATAATTTGATCAATAATAACAGAATAAAGGAACTTGTACAACAATTATAGTTTAATAACTTACTTATACTGAATCATTGCATAAGTATATACAAAGGTTGAAATATTTGAACAATTGAAATGAACAATTCAGATATTATCTTACGCATGTCCGTTACATAAAGTAAATGCAAAGAGTTAGATACTTGCCTTGTCTGCTTCTTACACAACTTAGATTTATCTTTTCTATCAAGCTGTGACACCCCAAAATAGGTCCATTCCATCCAACCTATTCTGAGTCGCCAAATACATGGTACAGAAAATAACTACAACTTTATTACAACAATTGTCGTGCAAAATACAACAACACATATGCTGTGAGTTTGGATACAAATATATACCAAATGTAACTCTTGTTCCAACCGTGGACATCACCTCACAATGACACCTTACATAAAGGTATAGTCAAAAACTGTTTTAGAAATTAGAATATTTGGGAAGTGCTCAAGGAAACCTTCGTACATGGGAGGCCATGCATCTAGGTTATGATAGATATCATATGGCCACAGAATTATCCTTGGTTGACCCAATAGACCCCAAAGAAAAATGAGAAGATTACAATCATATTCTTCCCAATGGTGAGTCTTCTCTTAACATATCAGTATCTCTACTGTCTCTAATTGAGAATTATACTTCAAACAAACACCAAGATTTTATAGGTAGTGCTCGTATATATACTTAGCAAGTGGATGAGCACATCTCTGTCTTATGATGACATGAGGTTGTATGTCGTTAGACATCTTGTATGATAGTGACAAAACACCCTTCCAACGTTGGGTACACCTTACCCTATTTGATTCACCAAATAAAATAACTAAATGAACTTTTCTATACTGCTTCGGGAGAACATCCACAGCTAGAGACCACCGTTCTATTTCCCCGTTACCCTCACTCGACCCAGCTACATTCTTATTACCTGAAAGGAATTGTGAAGCAAAAGGATGAGCACAACTAGCTCAGTAAAGAATATCATGACTAAAGATAATTAAATTATCAATAGCCTTCATCAATAATAAATCAGAGATTTAGAACATATGGTAAATGATAAAAATTTCAACCATAGTTGCAGCGGAACGAGCAATCCATTAGAAGAGTCAAATAGACTACAAAGTCAATTATCTTCTCCATGTTAAAAATCCACCAACAATGTTTTATCCCTGTAACATCAATCAACAATTCTGGTCAACAATCATATGAATAACTCATAATCATAATTGTAGTTCTAAATTCCTCTTCGTACCCAGGACGAAGATAATTTTCATCACATGTCTTTACCTGAAACATCAAAGATCATGGTTATACCAAATCACAGTTTCTGTTTATAATCATACTAACAATTTTATCTTTACACTACGGGCCAAAGATATTCATCAACAGACCATCTTTGCACTACAGGCCAAAGATATTCAACAACAGGTCATCTTTACACTACGGGCCAAAGATATTCATCAATAATTCATCTTTGCACTACAGGCCAAAGATATTCCTCAACAGTTCATATTTGTACTACAGGCCAAATATATTCATATCTCAAAGAAATATATAATCATTTTAGAACTTATATAAACAATAATTATAACCATGTTGATCAATTCACCTTTGCACTTAAGCTAAATATATTCAATTATAAATTCAATGGTCATGATTATACCAGTCACAATTCAACTTTTCCACTACTGGCCAAAGAGAACCCTAGTCATGATCATACCAATAATCTACCCATCTTTACACTCAAGTGAAAGAGAATATCATCATTAGGGTTATAAAAATGTTATATATGATAATAAAAACAATATAATCAATATATAGTTTTAATCTCCAGAGTCATATTCATAAATCAACTATAATTTGATTAGAAAAAGAAACCAATTTTTATCGTGAATAGTACCCGTGAATAGTAACTCGTGAATAGTAACTCATGAATAGTAACTCGTGAATAGCAATTCATAAATAGTAACTCGACATGGAAAAGGTAGAAATTCCACAATAAAATCCATACCAATATTTCGGTATAATGATATTGAAATAATAATATTTCTTAAGCTTATAAACAATTTATTTTAATTGTTTACATTTTACTAAATAATGCATTTAATAATCCTAAAATGCCAAACTCATAAAATTTCATTACCAATAACCAAAACCCTCATCAAAAATCTGCATATACCTCATATAGGATTCTCAAGCCATAAAATTCTATTTTCCAATTTTCTTACTTCACATAACATATTTAATTCACTTACTCATAACTAGTCTATTTTTATGAAAAATACCAAATCAGTTCCAAAAATATTTTTTTTCTGGAATTTAGCAGAATATAGTCCCATATTAAACATATATTTTTCTCAGAATTTTTAAAACTCATTTACTATTTTTCATATAGTAAAAATTGGCGAATATTTAGATATTTATCATAAATTATACTTTTATCCAAAAATTCCGAAATTCACAGAGTACACTGATATTATATAGATATACTTCCAATAAAAATTTCAACAATTTTGGAGTTAACCACAAGGAGTTATAAGCGGTTACTTTTAAAATAGTCTTTTTCTTATAAAATTCATAACTCTTAATCTATACATCCAAAAATCTCTATTTTTGGACACAATCAAGAAAACTCATCAAAATATCATTTTAAATTTTTCCAGAATTTTTGAAGGTTAGAAAAATTACGAAACTAAAAAACATAACAACCCTTAAAATCTCTTACTATCCCTTACCTCAAAAGAGCAGTACTTCTGATCGGTATAAGGCTGAAGGAAACTTGCACTGATGAATAGAAACTAACATAGTATCTAAATACTCACAAAATACACTCAATAATCTAGAGAGAGAAAGAGAGAAAACTTATAAATTCTGGTGTGATTTTTAATTCTAAGTTAGCCCTCTATTTATAGGAAAATATTAGCATGCCGAATCAGACTTTACCTATAACCTGATGGCTTTACCTGCTACTATTCCCACCCACCACATTTGAATAAAAATTTTAGTAAATTTCTTCACCAACCAAGAGTGGGGCCCACCAATTCTAGAATTTTCCACAAAAATGATTAACTCCGAAAATTCAACAATTTCTGAACCAGCCATCTCGTAAAATTCATAACAAATCATACGTTCATTTTTAACGGTTCAAAATTTGTGGACATATACTCAACTTATATATGTATAACATATCCAAATATTACCACGATCCAACGGTCGGATTAAAAATTATAACCCTCGCAAAATATCTTAAAAACCTTAATTTGATTTTCAATACCTCCGTTCCGATAAAAATACAGATAAAACACCTCAACATTAACTCCTTCATTTTTAACCACAAAAATATATCCCTCATTTATATCCACATAAAATAAATATTTTCTTATCATATGAATCAATAATTAATTATTCACAAATAATATTACAGAATCACATTTATGACAACCAGACAGTTCCCAGAAAAGATTTGGCTTTCCAATAAGAATTTCTCCTTACTAGCGCGCAATTAGGTGACCAAACCTCTCCTTAGACAGAACTTTCTAGACATTGCCAATAATGTTATCTAACAATATTGTAGGGTTTCGGCACAGAAACGCACAGCGGAAATTAAAATTTTAAAGCAATTTCCGAAACCCTAAAACAGGATCCATGCGAAAAATCAATTAATTAAGAGGTTTAGAGATTATACCGATTATGAAAACGAGAGTCTGAAATCGACTGCGCCTCGAATCTCCAACGCAATACAAACCGACTGCGTCTCTACGGTATCCACACGAACGCTCCGCGAATCGTCTTACGATCTGCAGAAGAAGGAATCGCGGTACTAGCCACCAAGGATGAGGATTTTCGGAACTATTTTCTCTAGTCTCTCTCTAAGAGCGGCTAGGGTTTTTGTTTTGACGTAAAACCTAAAGTCTGATATACATCATATATATAGCAGTCAGGAGGAATTAATCAAAACCTAATATTATTAAAATCCGAATTTATATATATCTTAATTAAGTCTTACTTAATTAATATACCTATATATAAATTATCCTATTAATTTAAATTCGTAATTTAAAATTATATCAATCATATTGACATATTTAAATCTTTACAATTTAAATTAATTTCCTTTTAATTACGTTCTTTGTGTGTGACCCTATAGGTTATTATTACGTTGGCAATAACCTTAAAATCATATTATAAAGTTATAAACAGTGAGCGGCATCTAGTAATGCATCACTGCTACCTAAGTAATAATAAGATCGATGATTCGATGCAACCTTTTCGTGACCAATGTTTCAATGTAATTTAATCCTTTTAACCTTAATATCCTAGATTAAACTCGAGTCATGGAATGTGTCATACTCTTCATAATTTAATCTGAGTTTTCTTGATCAATGAGTAGACTATATGAAACAAATCACTATTTGAGCATGGCCATGCATTTCATAGTCCTACTCAATCAAGAGGCCTATGGATATCACCTATAGAATATAGGATGGTTAAATTCCATCTAGATCACTCATATTACTCACACGATTCATAATGAACCCAATAATCACCTTTATAGTCCACCCTATTAAAGGTGACATTTGATGATATCAAAGTACATAAATTCTCGTGTAGTAATATAGCGGTTTCAGGTCGGAGGACCATTACATCATTGTCACTATGAGAATTGCTAATGACACTTCGCATAATGCTCCATATAGAATTCTCATGGTGGGTCTGTCCAGTACATTGTTCTCTAACATGTACCTATGCATTGACTTAATATCTCATATATTTATGACCAATGAGATTTGGTCATCAGTCAATCCACATACTAGCCTCAATGCATCATTGTTGTCCCATCAACAATGATACTCGACTAGGGACATTTAAGAACAATGATACTAATTGTAATTATATAATCTCATGTTCAAGTCACATACTTGAAACTATATAATTTGTATCACTATTCTAAGGAATTTTATTATGTTAACAATTATATTACGCAGTAATTAAAACCATAATAAAATCATTTATTTATTCAATCAACAATAATATCAAATGTTAAGCAATTACATCAAATAATTGGCCTCTAGGGCATAAACTCTAACAGTCTCCCACTTGCACTAGAGCCAATCACTCATGTATCTAATACCCATGGAACTAATGTGACCGTCGTGCTTCTGCTGCGACAAAGCCTTGGTCAGTGGATCTGCAACATTATCATCTGTTGGCACTCTTCCTATATGTACATCTCCTCTGTCAATGATTTCACGGATGAGATGGTACCGCCTAAGTATATGCTTGGATCGTTGGTGAGATCTGGGTTCCTTAGCCTGTGCAATGGCTCCATTATTATCACAGTATAGAGCAACCGGATCAACAATGGTTGGAACAACACCAAGTTCAGTGATGAACTTTTTAATCCATACAGCCTCCTTGGCTGCACTAGAAGCAGCAATATACTCAGCCTCTGTTGTAGAATCAGCGACTGTCTCTTGCTTTGAACTTTTCCAGCTAACAGCACCACCATTAAGGCAAAACACAAAACCTGACTGAGACTTATAGTCATCATTGTCAGTTTGGAAACTAGCATCTGTGTAACCCTTTACTGCCAGTTCGTCTTCACATCCATATACCAAGAATGAATCCTTAGTCCTTTTCAGGTACTTGAGGATATTCTTGACTGCTGTCCAGTGACCTTCACCTGGATTCGACTGGTATCTGCTCGTCATGCTCAAAGCATACGAGACATCCGGACGAGTACATATCATTGCATACATGATAGATCCAATTGCCGAAGCATAAGGGATCTTTCTCATACGCTCCTCATCATCTTGTGATTTAGGACATTGGGCCTTAGAGATCTTTATACCATGAGTCACAGGTAAATTTCCTCTTTTCGCCTCTTGCATGCTGAACCGTTTCAACACTTTATCAATATATGTACTTTGACTTAGGCCGAGCATTTTTCTCGATCTATCTCTATAGATTTTGATACCTAAAATATAGGCAGCATCGCCCAAATCTTTCATGGAGAAACATTTTCCTAACCATGTTTTTACAGCCTGTAAGGAAGGAATGTCATTCCCAATAATTAATATGTCATCAACATATAATACTAGGAATACAATGTGACTCCCACTAACCTTCTTATATACACAAGGTTCATCTTCATTTTTAATAAAGCCAAATTCTTTGACTGCTTCATCAAATCGAAGATTCCAACTCCGAGAGGCTTGCTTTAATCCATAAATGGATCGCTGCAGCTTACATACCTTTCCAGCATCCTTTGGAATGACAAAACCCTCAGGTTGTGTCATATACACATCCTCAAGTAGATTTCCGTTAAGGAAAGCAGTTTTGACATCCATCTGCCAGATTTCGTAATCATTAAAAGCTGCAATAGCAAGTAAGATCCTGATGGATTTAACCATTGCCACTGGAGAAAATGTTTCATCATAGTCAACACCTTGAATTTGTTTGAAACCTTTTGCTACCAGTCGGCCTTTATAGGTTTGTACATTACCATCCATGTCGGTTTTCTTCTTGAAAACCCACTTGCACCCGATTGGTTTTACCCCTTCGGGTGGATCAACCAAAGTCCATACTTGGTTAGTATACATGGAATCCATTTCAGATCTCATGGCTTCAAGCCATCTCTCAGAATCTGGTCCATTCATAGCTTCTTGGTAGGAAGTAGGCTCATCCCGATCTATGAGCATCACATCACCATTTTGAGTCACAAGATATCCATAATATCTCTCAGGCTCTTGGCGTGTCCTACCAGATCTACGAATTCCTTGTGTAATTTGAGCAGGTTCACTTTCCACAATTTCTTGTGGTTCCTGCTCACGTTCCAACTCAGGTTCAATGATATTTTGTGGTTCTCGAATTTCTTCGAGTTCTACTTTCCTCCCACTGTTTCCTTTAGAGACAAATTCTCTTTCTAGAAAAATACCAGTTCGAGCAACAAACACTTTATTCTCAGAAGGTTTGAAGAAATAATACCCTTTTGTTTCTTTTGGGTATCCCACAAAATTACATTTGTCAGATTTGGGTCCGAGCTTATCAGAATCTAGACGTTTTACAAACGCCTCGCATCCCCAAATCTTCATGAACGACATACTAGGACGTTTCCCAGTCCACATCTCATATGGTGTCTTCTGAACCGTCTTTGTAGGAACACGGTTAAGTGTGAATGCAGCTGTCTCTAGGGCATGACCCCAGAAGCTTATTGGAAGATCTGCATGACTCATCATTGATCGTACCATGTCCAACAAGGTTCGATTCCTCCTCTCAGACACACCATTCCATTGTGGTGTTCCAGGTGGAGTGAGCTGTGATATAATACCACACTCCTTTAGAAGGTCATCAAAGTCTTGGCTTAAGTATTCACCTCCTCGATCGGATCGAAGGGCTTTTATGCTTTTGCCAAATTGGTTTTGAACTTCATTCTTGAATTCCTTAAACTTTTCAAAGGATTCGGATTTGTGTCTCATTAGATACACATATCCATATCTACTGAAGTCGTCAGTAAATGTAATGAAGTAATAAAACCTACCTCTTGCTAACGAACTCATGGGTCCACATACATCACTATGTATAAGTCCCAATATATCGCTAGCCCGTTCACTGTGTCCAGTGAAAGGGGCTTTAGTCATCTTGCCTAATAAACAAGATTCGCATTTTTCATATGATTCAAAATCAAATGAATCCAAAAATCCATCTTTATGGAGTTTTGATATGCGTTTCTCATTTATATGGCCCAAACGACAGTGCCAGAGATATGTCGGATTTGAATCATTTGATTTAAATCGTTTTGTGTTTATGTTATAGATAGGCATTTCTAAATCAAGAATATAAAGACCGTTAAATAATTGTGCAACACCATAGCAAATATCATTTAAGTAAAACGAACAACCATTGTTCTTAATTATAAATGAAAACCCTTTCTTGTCCAAACAAGAAACAGAAATAATATTTTTGTTTATAGCAGGCACAAAATAACAATCTTCTAATTCTAAAACTAGCCCAGTGGGCAAAGATAAATGATAAGTTCCTACGGCCAGTGCAGCAACTTTTGCTCCATTCCCAACTCGTAGGTCAACCTCTCCTTTCGCCAAAGTCCTACTCCTTCGGAGTCCCTGCACATTAACACAAATGTGAGAACCACATCCAGTATCCAATACCCATGATGTAGAAGTAGACAAATTGACTTCTATAACATATATACCTGAATCAGAAGTCGTACTTCCTTTCCTTTTCTTCACTTCTTCCAAATAAGCATGACAGTTCCTTTTCCAGTGTCCAGGTTTTCCACAGAAGTGACATTCACCTTCTTTAGCCACCCCACCTTTAGGTTTTAAAGCCTGTTTGGTTTTGGAATTGGGTTTGGCAACAGACTTAGATCCTATCTTCTTTTTGCCTTTCCAATTTCCCTTAGCATTCCCCTTTTGCACCATCATTATGGGAGCGGGTCCTGCCTTTTTCATGTTGTTCTCGGCAGTTCTTAACATGCTCAACAACTCAGTAAGGGGTTTCTCAATTTCATTCATAAGATAGTTCATAACAAATTGAGAGTAGCTACTGTTCAAAGATTGTAAAACAAGATCAGTTTGGGCTTCCGGAGTGATTGGAAAACCCAACCTATCCAGGTACTCAATATACCCAATCATTTTCAGCACATGTGGACCAACTGGATCACGTTCACCCATCTTGCAGTGATACAACGCTTTGCTTGTATCATACCTCTCCTGTCGAGCATGCCCTTCGAACAATTTCTTGAGATGCTCGATCATCTCATAAGCATCCATTAACTCATGTTGCTTCTGAAGCTCAGCGTTCATGGTTGCTAGCATGAGACAACTCACGTCCAGAGCATCATCTTGATGCTTCTTGTAAGCATTATGCTCCGCACGTGGTGCAGTGACAGCCGGTGCTGCAGGAATGGGCCCATCAAGGACATATAGCTTACGCTCTTGTTTAAGGACAATCCTCAAGTTCCTGTGCCAGTCAAGGAAATTAATCCCACTCAGCTTGTCCTTCTCAAGGACTGATCGTAGTGAAAGACTACTTGTGTTGTTGTTGTTGTTTGCCATTGATATCTACAATTTATAAGTGCCAAAATAATAAGTCAAATTGCAGAGTTGATATTATGTAATTGATAATAGTACATTCAAAATATACCTCCCACTATTTTATTCAAATTAATAGCCCTCACCATTAATTCGGAAAGTATTTTCTATTAAATCTTTCTAGTGAGCCAAGATCCATATTTCATTATGACTTAAGTTAGCTTTGGCTAATCTCTTAAAACATAATTATTTAGGTAGACAACCCTTTGTCAATTATATCATATATAACTCCTGGATAGTTTGGTAAACAACAATTGTTTTTAGTCCATCTAATGGTACCTACCAAACTCTATGCCTCTAAGTCCACAATCCTATTGAGATAACTTAGTTAAGTCGGCCCCAATGATTTTAACAGTTTGGATATCACAATTATCCTATCGCATCTTACCTAGATAAATAGGGTACTTTGCTTTGGCAAACCTACATCTATTGATCAAGGTCTTGATGAGTGTTATTCATTGGAAGGCATCTGATTTAGACTTAATAATTTAATGAGGGATTAATTTAGATCTCACCAATTTTAATCTTATTAAGCATGCACATTATTTATCATATCATATCGCATACAAGCATAAATAAAGTGCAAAATTAAATGTGTCACAGTTATGGCCCAATCCACTGTCAATCTTTTCAAGCTAATGAAAGATTGAAGGTCAATCTAAGGTGGTAAAAGATCTTAAAATAAATAGCCTCCTCGGATCTTCCTCAAGCATGTGCCTCCTCTCCATCTTGACATCTTCATCAATTACAGATTATTACATGACATAAAGAAACCTCGAGTTACATTCGAGGGGATTTAGATGAGAAGAGAATATTACATCAGAATTTATAGAAAGGCACGACATGCAAGCCGTATTTCAAAACCAAAAACCACTAACCTATGGGTCAAAAGGCCATAACTGTGCACCATGCATATCACAATAAGCACATAACAATTTATATATAATTAAAGAAAACAATATATAACATATTGGGGACACGACCATCGTGCGCTACGACGGGGGGGTCCAAGGGGGGGTCTCCCCCCTGGCGGTGGTCCGGCTGACCGATCAGCCGGCGGGTGGTCTCGCTGACCGGTCAGCGAGCGGGGTCGGGGGCAGCGCCCCTGGAAAAAATTTTCGAACTACAATCTGTA
This sequence comes from Panax notoginseng, assembly GCA_016801055.1. Classification (NCBI taxonomy): domain Eukaryota; kingdom Viridiplantae; phylum Streptophyta; class Magnoliopsida; order Apiales; family Araliaceae; genus Panax; species Panax notoginseng. The sequence goes on from CM029016.1 coordinate 115,098,220, forward strand.
TTGCAGAATTTTTCCATAAAATCTCTGAAACAGTTTCAGAATCATACATTTTAGTCCACCAAAACACCCATAATAACAAATCATATAATACCAGTTTCGATTTAATCATATTAAAACGAATAACAGTACACCCAGAATTTATCATATATTTCCAGTTTCGATTAATCATATTAAAACGATTCTTCATGTTTCTAATCCGATTAGAACAGTTATATTGTTATTCCATCGATTAAAGATACGATTAACATTATCATCATATATATTACCAGAATATACATACAACGGAATATCATATATTCAATTTCATATCGGTAAACATGCATCATCATATATCATATATATCGAATACAAGTAAAACACGTAATCTAAATTAATCGTTTCGCAAGTAGCTCTGATACCACTGTAGGGTTTCGGCACAGAAACGCACAGCGGAAATTAAAATTTTAAAGCAATTTCCGAAACCCTAAAACAGGATCCATGCGAAAAATCAATTAATTAAGAGGTTTAGAGATTATACCGATTATGAAAACGAGAGTCTGAAATCGACTGCGCCTCGAATCTCCAACGCAATACAAACCGACTGCGTCTCTACGGTATCCACACGAACGCTCCGCGAATCGTCTTACGATCTGCAGAAGAAGGAATCGCGGTACTAGCCACCAAGGATGAGGATTTTCGGAACTATTTTCTCTAGTCTCTCTCTAAGAGCGGCTAGGGTTTTTGTTTTGACGTAAAACCTAAAGTCTGATATACATCATATATATAGCAGTCAGGAGGAATTAATCAAAACCTAATATTATTAAAATCCGAATTTATATATATCTTAATTAAGTCTTACTTAATTAATATACCTATATATAAATTATCCTATTAATTTAAATTCGTAATTTAAAATTATATCAATCATATTGACATATTTAAATCTTTACAATTTAAATTAATTTCCTTTTAATTACGTTCTTTGTGTGTGACCCTATAGGTTATTATTACGTTGGCAATAACCTTAAAATCATATTATAAAGTTATAAACAGTGAGCGGCATCTAGTAATGCATCACTGCTACCTAAGTAATAATAAGATCGATGATTCGATGCAACCTTTTCGTGACCAATGTTTCAATGTAATTTAATCCTTTTAACCTTAATATCCTAGATTAAACTCGAGTCATGGAATGTGTCATACTCTTCATAATTTAATCTGAGTTTTCTTGATCAATGAGTAGACTATATGAAACAAATCACTATTTGAGCATGGCCATGCATTTCATAGTCCTACTCAATCAAGAGGCCTATGGATATCACCTATAGAATATAGGATGGTTAAATTCCATCTAGATCACTCATATTACTCACACGATTCATAATGAACCCAATAATCACCTTTATAGTCCACCCTATTAAAGGTGACATTTGATGATATCAAAGTACATAAATTCTCGTGTAGTAATATAGCGGTTTCAGGTCGGAGGACCATTACATCATTGTCACTATGAGAATTGCTAATGACACTTCGCATAATGCTCCATATAGAATTCTCATGGTGGGTCTGTCCAGTACATTGTTCTCTAACATGTACCTATGCATTGACTTAATATCTCATATATTTATGACCAATGAGATTTGGTCATCAGTCAATCCACATACTAGCCTCAATGCATCATTGTTGTCCCATCAACAATGATACTCGACTAGGGACATTTAAGAACAATGATACTAATTGTAATTATATAATCTCATGTTCAAGTCACATACTTGAAACTATATAATTTGTATCACTATTCTAAGGAATTTTATTATGTTAACAATTATATTACGCAGTAATTAAAACCATAATAAAATCATTTATTTATTCAATCAACAATAATATCAAATGTTAAGCAATTACATCAAATAATTGGCCTCTAGGGCATAAACTCTAACAAATATTATTCAAATAATATGAATTATTGATATGATAATGGAAAATATTGTGCAGTGATAATTATTGAACAATAATAATATAAAATTTTAACGTAGCAATTATTGAATCAATAAAATAAAATATTGAACTGTAATTACTGTAACAATTATTGAGTAGTGCCTTCTTACGTAAGAATCAATAATTTCAAAAATACTATGCAATACAGTGTGCTACTGTGCAATAACGCGTATTACTGTATTTTAACCACCGGGTATTCCAACAGTGTTAACGGTAACAACTACGCCGTTATTTGTAAAAACTCAAATTTGTCATTTTGTTCACCCGACAGTTATTCTGTTATGGGGCCCACAAATGGCTGCACCGTCGTATGAATATTCCCCGAATATACTTTTCTATAGGACATATTCCTCCCTCAACTGCCTCTTCGTACTCTTCATTCATGATCTGAATCATCAATCTTTGATCCATATCGGATTCAGGTTGACAGCTATGTACAGGGTAATTCAAAACTCGATGTTGGGTTCTCCCAATTGCTTTCCAAAAAGAGAAATTCATATCATCTATTTTAGTCTTCTTAGATCGAACATCTCTTTCCACAATATCCACGTGTCGTGCGGCTTTCGCCCATACATCACTTATTCTTACTCGTTCAATTTTTTCTTCTTTCAGCTCAAATTCCATTTTTATCATCTTATACTCTGCCAAAGAATGCTTCTGTTCAAGCATCACATATCGGGTAACACAAGCTTGAATTGTTGCATCCTTTTGTTCCACGACCGCCTGTCGTTCTTCTGCCTGTTCTTCTAACTCATGAATACGATTTTGAAATTCTACATTTTGATCATATAATACCTCTAATAAACTCTCCTCAAGTACTTCTTCTTCCTCTTCTTCCTCAGTCCTAGCTGTTAGTTCTGCGACTATCTCGGGTGCAACTATCAATTCTTCACTCACCACATGGATATCTCTAATTCCTTCTTCGTTTGATATCACATTATCACGGTTAGTGATTAGAGGTATCCCCACAGTCTCATTCACTCCATTGTTAGCATTCTCAGCTGCCATTCTCAAATACTGCCATAAAACAAGGGTTAATTAAACAAATTAACATATCACATAATATCCCGATATTATGACTGACCAATAAATAAGCTTAGGTAGGACACACTAGCGAAGGATTTACTCATCTCTCTACTCCTAGTTGTATTCCCCGATCTCCGCCAGAGATTATATCCCTAAGCTCTGATACCAAATGTGACTCTGGACACCAACTTGTGTCAGCACCTTACATTGATACCTATCAGTTTGCCACCGCAGAACGGCATCCCCTACGGAGAGTCTGGCTTTGGTGCATCCCCCATCAACAGGAAGTCACCAGCGAGAGGCTTGGGACTCTTTACTTATGGCTCTGATACCAACTGTGACAACCCCAAAATAGGTACATTCCATCCAACCTATTTTGAGTCGCCAAATACATGGTACAGAAAACAACTACAACTTTATTACAACAATTGTCGTGCAAAATACAACAACACATATGTTGTGAGTTTGGATACAAATATATACCAAATGTAACTCTTGTTCCAACCGTGGACATCACCTCACAATGACACCTTACATAAAGGTATAGTCAAAAACTGTTTTAGAAATTAGAATCTTTGGGAAGTGCTCAAGAAAACCTTCGTACATGGGAGGCCATGCGTCTAGGTTATGATAGATATCATATGACCACAGAATTATCCTTGGTTGACCCAATAGACCCCAAAGAAAAACGAGAAGATTACAATCATATTCTTCCCAATGGTGAGTCTTCTCTTGACATATCATTATCTCTACTGTCTCTAATTGATAATTATACTTCAAACAAACGCCAAGATTATATAGCTAGTGCTCGTATATATACTCAGCAAGTGGATGAGCACATCCCTGTCTTATGATGACACGAGGTTGTATGTCGTTAGACATCTTGTATGATAGTGGCAAAACACCCTTCCAACGTTGGGTACACCTTACCCGATTGGATTCACCAAATAAAACTACTAAATGAACTTTTCTATACTGCTTCGGGAGAACATCCACAGCTAGAGACCACCGTTCTATTTCTCCGTTACCCTCGCTCGACCCAGCTACACTCTTATTACCTGAAAGGAATTGTGAAGCAAAAGGGTGAGCACAACTAGCTCAGTAAAGAATATCATGACTAAAGATAATTAAATTATCAATAGCCTTTATCAATAATAAATCAGAGATTTAGAACATATGGTAAATGATAAAAATTTCAACCATAGTTGCAGCGGAACGAGCAATCCATTAAAAGAGTCAAATAGACTACAAAGTCAACTATCTTCTCCATGTTAAAAATCCACCAACAACGTTTTATCCCTGTAACAACAATCAACAATTCTGGTCCACAATCATATGAATAACTCATAATCATAATTGTAGTTCTAAATTCCTCTTCGTACCCAAGACGAAGATAATTTTCATCACATGTCTTTATCTGAAACATCAAAGATCATGGTTATACCAAATCACAGTTCCTATTTATAATCATACTAACAATTTCATCTTTACACTACGGGCCAAAGATATTCATTAACAGACCATCTGTGCACTACAGGCCAAAGATATTCATCAATAATTTATCTTTGCACTACAGGCCAAAGATATTCCTCAACAGTTCATATTTGTACTACAGGCCAAATATATTCATATCTTAAAGAAATATATAATCATTTTAGAACTTATATAAACAATAATTATAACCATGTTGATCAATTCACCTTTGCACTTAAGCTAAATATATTCAATTATAAATTCAATGGTCATGATTATACCAGTCACAATTCAACTTTTCCACTACTGGCCAAAGAGAACCTTAGTCATGATCATACCAATAATCTACCCATCTTTACACTCAAGTGAAAGAGAATATCATCATTAGGGTTATAAAAATGTTATATATGATAATAAAAATAATATAATCAATATATAGTTTTAATCTCCAGAGTTATATTCATAAATCAACTATAATTTGGTTAGAAAAAGAAACTAATTTTTATCGTGAATAGTACCCATGAATAGTAACTCGTGAATAGTAACTCATGAATAGTAACTCGTGAATAGTAATTCATGAATAGTAACTCGACATGAAAAAGGTAGAAATTTTACAATAAAATCAATACCAATATTTCGGTATAATGATATTGAAAGAATAATATTTCTTAAGCTTATAAATAATTTATTTTAATTGTTTACATTTTACTAAATAATGCATTCAATCATCCTAAAATGCCAAACTCATAAGATTTCATTACCAATAACCAAAACCCTCACCAAAAATCTGCATATACCTCATATAGGATTCTCAAGCCTTAAAATCCTATTTTTTAATTTTCTTACTTCATATAACATATTTAATTCATTTACTCATAACTAGTCTATTTTTATGAAGAATATCAAATCAGTTCTAAAAATATTTTTTTTTTGGAATTTAGCAGAATATAGTCCCATATTGAACATATATTTTTTTCAGAATTTTTAAAACTCATTTACTATTTTTAATATAGCCAAAACCGGCGAATATTTAGACATTTATCATAAATTGTACTTTTATCCAAAAATTCCGAAATTCACTGAGTACACTGATATTATATAGATATACTTCCAATAAAAATTTCATCGATTTTAGAGTTAACCACAAGGAGCTATAAGCGGTTACTTTTAAAATAGTCTTTTCTCATAAAATTCATAACTCTTAATCTATACATCCAAAAATCACTATTTTTGGACACAATCAAGAAAACTCATCAAAATATCATTTCAAATTTTTTTAGAATTTTTGAAGGTCAGAAAAATTACGAAACTGAAAAATATAACAACCCTTAAAATCCCTTACTATCCCTTACCTCAAAAGAGCAGTACTTCTGATCGGTATAAGGCTGAAGGAAACTTGCACTGATGAATAGAAACTAACATAGTATCTAAATACTCTCAAAATACACTCAATAATCTATAGAGAGAAAGAGAGAAAACTTATGAATTCTGGTGTGATTTTCAATTCTAAGTTAGCCCTCTATTTATAGTAAAATGTTAGCACGCCGAATCAGACTTAATCTGTAACCTGATAACTTTACCTGCTACTATTCCCACCCATCACATTTGAATAAAAATCTCAGCACATTTCTTCACCACCCAAGAGTGGGGCCCACCAATTCTAGAATTTTCCACCAAAATGATAACTCCGAAAATTCAACAATTTCTGAACCAGTCATCTCGTAAAATTCATAACAAATCATACGTTCATTTTTAACTGTTCAAAATTTTTGGATATATACTCAACTTATATATGTATAACATATCCAAATATTACCGGTCGGATTAAAAATTATAACCCTCGCAAAATATCTTAAAAACCCTAATTTGATTTTCAATACCTCCGTTCCGACAAAAATACAGATAAAACACCTCAACATTAACTCCTTCATTTTTAACTACAAAAATATATCCCTCATTTATATCCACATAAAATAAATATTTCCTTATCATATGAATCAATAATTAATTATTCAGAAATAATATTACAGAATCACATTCATGACAACCAGGCCATTCCCAGGAAAGAGGGGGCTTTCCAATAAGAATTTGTCCTTACTGGCGCGCAATTAGGTGACCAAACATCTCCTTAGACAAAACTTTCTAGATATTGCCAATAATGTTATCTAATAATATTATTCAAATAATATGAATTATTGATCTGATAATGGGAAATACTGTGCAGTGTTAATTATTGAACAACAATAATATAAAATTTTAACGTAGCAATTATTGAATCAATAAAATAAAATATTAAACAGTAATTACTGTAACAATTATTGAGTAGTGACTTCTTACGTAAGAATCAATAATTTCAAAAATACTATGCAATACCGTGTGCTACTGTGTAATAACGCGTATTATTGTATTTTAACCACCGGGTATTCTAACAGTGTTAACGGTAACAACTACGCCGTTATTTGTAAAAACTCAAATTTATCATTTTCTTCACCCGACAGTTATTCTGTTATGGGGCCTACAAATGGCTGCGCCGTCGTACGAATATTTCCCAACAGAAAGAATATTCCACGACCAAACGAATATTCCCCGACAACAATGAATATTTTATAACCACTTGTGTATTTTGAAAAAAATTTTCATATATCACCCTTAACTTTAACATTTATCAATTTAACCATTTACTGAATAGTAATTATAAGAAAATTTGAATACGTTTATTTCATAAAATTCGGGGTCTTACACAAGCCCTATCATTAGATATATCATTTGTCTGATTAGAATAACATATCATATCATATAATACTGCTTATTGCAGTCAGCACATTCCCTAATCACATTGGCACATAGGTTTAACAACTATTGAATCACAAATAATCACATATCTAATTAAATTATCTAAGTCCAGATCAATTTCTGAAATATGTCGGTCTACCGACAGCTTTATCGGGTAATTATCGAGTCTAAAACTCTTTTCTGTAACTGTAAGACCCCGAATTTTATGAAATAAAAGTATTCAATTTTTCTTATAATTACTATTCAGTAAATGGTTAAATTGATAAATGTTAAAGTTAAGGGTGATATATAATTTTTTTTTTCAAAATACACAAGTGGTTATAAAATATTCATTGTTGTCGGGGAATATTCGTTTGATCATGGAATATTCTTTCTGTCGGGAAATATTCGTACGACGGCGCAGCCATTTGTGGGACCCATAACAGAATAACTGTCGGGCGAAGAAAACGATAAATTTGAGTTTTTACAAATAACGGCGTAGTTGTTACTGTTAACACTGTTAGAATACCCGGTGGTTAAAATACAGTAATACACGTTATTGCACAGTAGCACACGGTATTGCATAGTATTTTTGAAATTATTGATTCTTACGTAAGGAGGCACTACTCAATAATTGTTACAGTAATTATTGTTCAGTATTTTATTTAATTGATTCAATAAATACTACGTTGAAATTTTATATTATTGTTGTTCAATAATTGTCACTGCACAGTATTTTCCATTATCAGATCAATAATTCATATTATTTGAATAATATTATTAGATAACATTATTGGCAATGTCTAGAAAGTTCTGTCTAAGGAGAGGTTTGGTCACCTAATTGCGCGCCAGTAAGGAAAAATTCTTATTGGAAAGCCCCCTCTTTCCTAGGAACGGCCTGGTTGTCATAAATGTGATTCTGTAATATTATTTGTGAATAATTAATTATTGATTCATATGATAAGGAAATATTTATTTTATGTGGATATAAATGAGGGATATATTTTTGTGGTTAAAAAAGAAGGAGTTAATGTTGAGGTATTTTATCTATATTTTTGTCGGAACGAAGGTATTGAAAATCAAATTAGGGTTTTTGAGATATTTTGCGGGGGTTATAATTTTTAATCCGACAATTGGATCATGGTAATTTTTAGATATGTTATACATATATAAGTTGAGTATATGTCCACAAATTTTGAACCGTTAAAAATGAACGTATGATTTATTATGAATTTTACGAGATGACTGGTTCAGAAATTATTGAATTTTCGGAGTTAATCATTTTGGTGAAAAATTCTGAAATTGGTGGGCCCCACTCTTGGTTGGTGAAGAAATATGCTGAGATTTTTATTCAAATGTGGTGGGTGGGAATAGTAGCAGGTAAAGCCATCAGGTTACAGGTTAAGTCTGATTCGGCGTGCTAATATTTTCCTATAAATAGAGGGCTAACTTAGAATTGAAAATCACACCAGAATTCATAAGTTTTCTTTCTTTCTCTCTCTAGATTATTGAGTGTATTTTTTGAGTATTTAGAAACTCTGTTAGTTTCTATTCATCAGTGCAAGTTTCCTTCAGCCTTATACCGATCAGAAGTACTGCTCTTTTGAGGTAAGGGATAGTAAGGGATTTTAAGAGTTGTTATGTTTTTTAGTTTTGTAATTTTTTTGACCTTCAAAAATTCTAGAAAAATTTGAAATGATATTTTGATGAGTTTTCTTGATTGTGTCCAAAAAAGGTGATTTTTGGATGTATAGATTAAGAGTTATGAATTTTATGAGAAAAGACTATTTTAAAAGTAACCGCTTATAACTCCTTGTGGTTAACTCCAAAATTGATGAAATTTTTATTGGAAGTATATCTATATAATATCAGTGTACTCTGTGAATTTCAGAATTTTTGGATAAAAGTACAATTTATGATAAATGTCTAAATATTCGCCGGTTTTGGCTATATGAAAAATAGTAAATGAGTTTTAAAAATTCTGAGAAAAATATATGTTTAATATGAGACTATATTCTGCTAAATTCCAGAAAAGAAATATTTTTAGAACTGATTTGGTATTCTTCATGAAAATAGACTAGTTATGAGTAAATGAATTAAATATGTTATGTGAAGTAAGAAAATTAGAAAATAGGATTTTATGGCTTGAGAATCCTATATGAGATATATGCAAATTTTTGATGAGGGTTTTGGTTATTGGTAATGAAATCTTATGAGTTTGGCATTTTAGGATGTTTAAATGCATTATTTAGTAAAATGTAAACAATTAAAATAAATTGTTTATAAGCTTAAGAAATAGTATTCTTTCAATATCATTATACCGAAATATTGGTATGGATTTTATTGTGAAATTTCTACCTTTTTCATGTCGAGTTACTATTCATGAATTACTATTCACGAGTTACTATTCATGAGTTACTATTCACGAGTTACTATTCACGGGTCGGATACTACCGGAAATTCAGCATCAACCCCAGGTCGCAATTTGGGAGTAACAATTCCAATCTCAGAGATAACCCCGAGGCATGCAGATACAATACTGGAACACACCCCGGAGAAGACCGATTAATCTCAGAGATAATCCCGAGGTATCCAGTCTTAGTCCCAACCATGGGAATAGTCACCAACCTTGGTGATAACCCCAAGGAAGGAAATTTCGGCAATAACCCCAGAAATGCTTATTAGAAATGCAACCAGCTTCAATCTCGGTGCTCACAACGAGATCCACTGTACCTGCCCGGCGATAACATCGGGAAGACAGACACACCTCAAGGAGGACAATTAGGACCTTCAACAAATTGCATCAGTCCAATCTCAGCGAAGCTGAGCAACGTCTGCTTTGTCAGCCCAATCCAGCGATAACACCGATGAGGGGCAACATCGTCATCTGACCAACACGATGTCATGCCACGTCGCCTCAACATATCTACGCAACAATGTCCCACAAGACTAATCAATCCTGAGTGACTATTGTGCGGGGTAACGGATGAAAGTTGAAGCTTAAAGACCGGAGGGCACCGTCCCATCTTCAATGACTCCGCAGAAACTCTAATCCCATGCCATCGTACAACTCTCGACAACGGCTGTCCGAAATAGGTCCTGTATACCTCAAACTGATGCCCGGATTGCACTTCTGAAAGTTCGAATGGACATTACAGTGCTTGAGTGCACGTACTTCGATACGACCCGAGCCGAAAAACTCGGGCCCACCCGGGTTGCCTCTGGTAGCCGCAGGTACACCTGCGGCTCCACCCTCTATAAATAGAGGGCTTGGGGTGGCCATTTTGTAAGAGAAAACGGCGAGGAAGCCCTGCCCAATTTGCTCTATACTCACCCCAGACTGAGTGCTTTCTCATTTTAAACACTTGTGAGCTCATATATAACTTATTTTGTACTTACAAAACCCAGTGTTTACCCACTTTAAAGATATTGAAGTCTTCTTTGGCAGCCTACTGTAAGCCTTCATTCACACTTTAAAGTTTTTCTCTTCATCTTTGCACACACCCTTCTACACGTTGAGAGTCGTGTTGCACATTTTGCCTGGACTTCGGTCCGTGGTTTATTTTTAGTTTGTATATATATATATATATATATATATATATATATATATATATATATATATATATATATATATATGGACTAACATTATCAAGGTATGCCTCGATTGAGCCTAGACTTCGGTCTGGAGCGTTTAATTACTTTTGTATATATATACATTTGTATATATGAACTGCGTGTCGAACTCTGTTCGATGAGCCTAGACTTATGTCTGGTGCTTTTAATGGCTTTCTTATATATATAATTATATATTTGAACTACTATCGAACTTTGTTCGGTGAGCCTGGATTTCACATCCGGTACGTTTACTGCTTTAATATATATATACTTATATATATTAACTGTTGTTGAACTTTGTCCGATGAGCCTGGATTTTATATCCAGTGCGTTTACATGCTTATATATATATATATATTTACATTTCGTCCCACCTGGAGTTTACTTCGTGGTGGTTGACCGTTTTTACAGCTTTCTGTACATTTCGTCCCGCCTGGAGTTTCCTCCGTGGCGGTTGATAGCTTTTACAGCTTTATTTACATTTCTGATCCCCCATGCAGGTACTTCGTGGTTGGTGATCATGTCTGTATATATATATTTACAGCTTTTATATATATACCTGCTTACTGCTTTCATATAAATTACAGTATTTTGTGCGCCTAGGAATCATGTGATCACAGATTCATCCCATTGGATCTAGATTCGGTTCCCGTGATGGACATTTTCAGCTGTGAGCAGCTTGTAAATTATTCTGCGGTGTCTGAATTTTCTCAGATGGTTTACATACCCACGAGAAATTCAGCACCTTTTTGTACATTATTTTCGTACGGATGCCTCGCATCTGTCAAATAAAATCAATCCAGCCGAATACGAAATAAAATGGGAGTGTAAAAGGTCTCAATTACTATTGAGCATCAGGGTTTGAAAAACCTCTTTTATAAAACATCACTGTCATATCTTGCTTAAAATTAAATTTTTACATAAAATTCAAACCCTGTGTATATAGGTGCGAACGAGACCTCGCATTACTTCTAAATAACAGTACATTTACCCACACACACACACACATTCAGATAACAGTTTCTTGAAAAAAGGCGGTCACCGTGGTAACACAGATGTCGGGGGGTGCCTAACACCTTCCCTCTGCATAACTAAGTCCCTGGACCCTAATAAATCTCGGTTTCACCGACCTGTTTAGCAGTGTCACATCACTGGGTCAATGTGTAAACCTTTTCGGTTGTGTTGGTACAACCATTTAAAAAACCAACTGGCGACTCTTAACAGTCCATCGTCGACATTATACATGTCGGACCTTTTTCACTTGTTTTTTCAAACAAATCTCACCTAAAATGAGAACACCAAAGAACAAGTAACGGAAAGGGACAATTAAAAATCCCAACGTCGACATTCCACACATAGGATTACTTATCCCTTGTTTAGCTTTCTACTTCTGTTTGGTCCCTTCATAAATCTATATTTATGATAACCAAAGTCGGTATCTAATACCCAAGTAGAACCTTAACTTAAAGAAAACTTTATTTTAAATCATGAATAAAAGTGTATTTATAACCGAAATTTCACTAAGCTTCTTCTGGTTAGCTCTACAAGATGCTTCTCGCAGTTTCTTTTTCAATGTCCAAGCTTATTGCAGTGGAAGCAAACTCCTTCCGTATCAGTTTTATTCTTATTATCCTTTATTTTTGCCTTTTTTATTTACCTTCTTAGAATCATTCTTCTTTTTAGAAGATCCTTTGGCCCCTACCAGTAAGACTTGGTCTTTCATGGTTGGAAAGTGACTCTCAACATTTTTCAACATGTTAAGCAAATCAGCGAAGCAAATATCTAACTTGTTCATATGAAAAATTCACAACAATTGTGAAAGGAGTCCGGGAGTGAGTGCAAGATCAAATCTTGGCACAACTCCCCATCCATGACAAAACCCATTGTCCTAATTATTCAATCAAATTGATAATGGACTTTTGTCTATACTATATTGTCATCGGTCATTCTAGATCAGAAGAGCTCCTTAGATATTTAATATCTATCAGTCCTATTTTCGTCACCATCAACTACTTGATGTGCAAGAATATAGTAGGAGCATCCATAGTTTCATGCTAACGCTGAAACTCGTTACTCATGGATGCGAGCATGATGCATTGAGCCAACTGTGCATCATCTTGCCATTTTCTAAAAGTAGCAATCTCTTCCTCAGAGGCATTGTTTGCAACCATTGCAGGGATAAGCGTATTAAGGACATAAGATAGCTTTTCAGCCATGAGAACTATTCTCAAATTCCTTTACCAATCCGTTTAATTCGGTCCGATTATATATCATCTAATATGCTTTACAGTGATAGTAATTTTAGACATTGTAAAATTATGTTCATGAATTTGTAATTAATAACATTTTAGCATACATTCTTTTATTAATTACTAAAATAATTTAGGTCTTGTTTTAAATTGGTATCTTCCACTATTTTCTTCAAACTATATTACCCTCAATTTATATAGTTCGGTGATATCGAATTAAAGATATTCTAGTGAGAATAAGGATCTCATTTCAAATGTATATAGCCTTGTGTGCGGACAACAAACTATATATAAATAAATAGGTAGACTACTCTTGTCAATTACATCAACTATGTAACTCCTTGTATTTTGCCTCTTAGATTATATTGATCAAGTGGTGGCACATCCGAATCAAAATTAACTAAGTTAAGTCCAACATAGCACTTCTATATATTCAAAAAAGAAAAACATTGTCCTTGTGGTGACACAACAAAATGACACTGTTTAATTTTCTTTATAAGCATCAAATGTGATAAAATTAACATCTCAAAAAATTAAGATAAGCCTTGTGGTGACACAACAAACTTATAATAATTAATTAGTGCTCTATTATTTTTTATCATGCTAGAAGGCGACGTTTGATATTCCAAATATCTTTGAAAGCTTAGGACTAAATATAAAATCTTTGAAGGGTTTGTTATTAATTTGTCTCATCTTATTTAGCGCGCATGCACACACACATATATATATATATATATATATATATATATATATATATATATATATATATATATTATACAGACATGCTTCACATGTTCATTAATATGACACGTATTATATATATATATATATATATATATATATATATATATATATATATATATATATATATATATATATATATATATATAGTATAAGAATGCACATATAGAATACTATATTCAACCCGGATTGATTATGGACTTTTATTATAGTTTGGTTCACTAGAGCCACCAAGTGAACCAAAAGGCAAAACCCTAGGGGTGCAATAATAAATATTTAAATATAACTATTACATTTAAACTCAGGCTCCATTACAAACGAGTCTTCAAGCAGTTAAGGGGAAGTACATATGAGGGAGTTAGAATTTACATTAAGAAAAATTAGAGAAGACGAGGTACGCAGACCCCATTTAATGAAACCCATACATTCACGCATCCAACTAAAATAAAATCCAATCACATTGGTCAATAGTCCATAATCAATCACATTTATTATCATACACATAACCATATGCATCGATAAATAACATTCATCTCATGAATAATAAATATTTAATATATATATATATATATATATATATATATATATATATATATATATATATATATATATATATTGATATCATTTAATGGGCAATTTTATTTAGCATAAAATCTAATTTTGAATCAAAATAAATTCCTTTATTTTAATCCAAATTTAAATCAAAATAAACCCCTTTTATTTTAATTTATCCTCTTTTGAATAAAATAAACTATTTTATTTTAATCAAATACTTTAATCAAAATAAACTCATTTATTTTAATTAATTATAGAATCCAATTCCAAGTAAAAAAAAACTCATTTATTAAAAGAAACACGATTCTCTTTTCTATTCACAAATAAACTCTTTTATTTTGAATAATATGAAATCTTATTCCATATCTAAATAAACACATTTATTTAAGAAAATACAAATTCTCTTCCCTATTCACAAATAAACTCCTTTATTTTGAATAATATGAAATCTTATTTCATATATAAATAAACTCCTTTATTTAAGAAAAAATAGAATCTAATTTCAACTCTAATTGGAATCTAATTCCAACTCTAATTAGTTAGCATGAAATCTAATTTTAAAATTAAAATAATCTTTTTATTTTAAGATTAAAATAAACTTTTTTATTTTAATTATAAAATTATTTAAAATATTATATATATATATATATATATATATATATATATATATATATATATATATATATCAGAGGTGTTTTATATTCACGGAAGCATTTACAGATAAGTAAATAAGAATCAGAGGTGTAAATAATAACAGTTTAATTACTAAAACCTATAATTTTATTGATGGTAAATAAAACGATTTTACAAATATACAAACTGATTACAAATTACAAGTTGAATTGACTTGACTTACTTAAAACATTAAGAAATGTAGAAAAGTAGAGGGGGGTAAGAAGGGCTTAACAGCGGTGGAGGCTAAAGATTCATCTGAGAAGGAGCTCAGAGTCTTTTGAAGTCTGCCTCAATAACTAAGTTCGGTTACCTTTTATAGAATAAGGAAAGAACTATTACAAATTTACTATTACAAAATAAATGATTACAGACAAAAGTTACTATTCATGAACAGTGCTGACTTTTTTACTATTCATCGACGCGTCTGGCAACTATTGACAAAGTGGCCATAACTTTTGACTTGGGGGATGCTTTCGGTGGAAAAGCTGAAGCGGCTTTCGGCGGAAGGCATCTTTTTACTGGCTGCAGGGAGCAGGTGCATGTGACTGATGAGAAATGTCAGGCAAATGGGTCCTGAGCATCCTGTAGATTGATGGTACCATAAGGGTCATCATCATGATATTGAATACATTAAAGGTAGTAATAATTCCATTCCTGATTTTCTCAGTCGGGGATTTATTAGGCATGGGATACCTAATCCATTCTAGGACTTTGTTTAATGGCTTGTAGTTGATTACTAACCTGGGAACACCTCTTTCCTTTTCTGCTTCATTGTTAACATAAAAGGCAGGACATGACCAAGGGGATTTACTGGGTCTAATTAATTTTTTACTAATGAGATTATTTATTTCCTTTTTACATAACTCCATTTGTTTATGATTCATTTGAATAGGCATGACCTTAGTAGGAATCAAATATTCTTTGAATTCCTTAGCGTAAGGGAGCCTTACAACATGTTTTTTCCGATGCCAGAAGGTATTAGGAGAATCAGAACAAAGGTTGTCCTTTAAATAAGTTTTTAACTATTCAATTTTTTCAAGAACATCTTTATGTTGAAGTTGTTCTCCAATTCTTTTGTATTTAATTTCTTCTTTTAAGAAATTTGAATGGGCAGATTTACAGTTTAATAAATTTAATGACTTGGAAATGGACTCTTCTTGAATAAATTTTAAATCTCTTTCTTTTGGTTTAATAAGAAATTTAAATGTTATTCTTTTACCTAAATGTTTACAGCTTAATCATTCATTACTGGTAGTAAACGGGTATAACAAATATATAAATGGTAACCCTAAAATGATTTTATCGGTAAGATTGCGAATTAAAACAAATGATGTTTTAAAACACATATTATTTGATGAATAATATGTTTTAGTAATTAAATGGTATCAGAGCCATATTCTTATTTACTCATATTTAGCGTCCCAAATGGTATCAGAGCCATGTTGTTTCAGTTCTAGTTGCCAGTAAGATATTTACAACTGTTCATCTTCAACCGTTTTCAAAATTTCCCTTTTATTCTTATTCCGTAGTCACCTGATTTACTGTAGTCCACCTTGTTCGTGTCAAACCTTTGTAAGTCTCTTGGGTGAGCAGTGTTGGTTTTCGAACATAGGTATGATTCTGCTTAAGGTAATAGGGTATGAATGGAAGAGTAATGAATAAAAATTTATTTTGAACTTGGTAAAAATGAATGGATTGTTTAGATCTAACTCCTCAACTAGTAACCGGTCGACTTTGCCTCCTGCCCCAGACATAGTTAACCAGGAAACTCACAGTTATGAAAATATCAGTCAAGCCTTGCACAATTGGAATATACCTAGGGTCTCCCCTAAGGAAATTTATCAGTCAACATTTTTGGACAATTTTAAAACAGATTATAATGTCAAAACTGTTGAAAAGGTTTTTGCCATTAATAAAGAATACGAAAATTGTAGTCTTTTGGATCCAAAAGTCATCAAAAAACATAAAAAGAAAGGTTACAATTTTATTCACATTGGATTAGTTCAAGTGGCAGTTAAACCTTTAAACATTAAAGGAATTAATTCAAGTATTTATCTCTGCCTTAGAGATGCACGATCCTTGAATTATTATCCTAGCATGATCGGCGCAATGGAATCTAGTTTGCATAATGGACCTATCCATTTCAATTGCTTTCCTGATTTCACATTGAGCCTAAGTGATAAAAATTTATTAAAAGCCTTGACATTAAATATTAAAACCGCTGGAGAAATTACTCAAATGATTGAAGGTTCTCAGACGATAGCTTTGATTTACCGGATTTATTATAAGACCATGAAAACTAACCTAAACGTTCATGCTCTCAATAAAAGTTCGAAAGATCAAACTGTCTTAATTCAAAGTTCAACTAGTGATGCTAATATACAGATCCCGAGAATCATTCTCTAGAAAGATATTAGTCTCCCTAGTCAATGGACTTCACCTAGTGAAATACCAGAACAACCTGTAGTTAACAATCTAATAAACCTTGAAAACGTTAGACAATTTTCAGATGGAACTGTAAAAATAAGTTTTGAATGCAGTAAAAGACTAATTATTATTGAAGACTCTGCTAGTACTATAGCATCTTCAAGAAGAGACACTGAAATTCTTATTAATCCTTCTTTAAGAGATCTTAAGTTAAAAGGTATTTAAAATCAAGTTCAAGCCAGTCACCCATGTTACACTCAAAAGGATCTAGTAGAAGAAGAGAGTTCTTCCTCTCCTACTCCTTCTGAGCTTCCCACTCAGTCTGATTTTGAAATTCCCATTAACAATCAGTTAAAAGTTATTAAAAAAGATTTTATTCTTGAATGGGATAAGCTTGTACAGTATTTTAATTCCAAAATTAATAAAGAAAAAAGACATTTATTTCGTTCGAATCATCCATCAGATAAGGAGCGAGATAAAATCGTTAATAGATGGAAACGATTCATAAAAAATGAAGAATTAAACATTACCTTTTATGACTAGTATGATCAATACCAAAGTAAGTGTAATGTTATAACAAAAAGTCAATGGGTTAAAGAAGATAAGTCTAAGGTCTTTTCTAGTCATCCTCCTCTAGAAACGATCCTTATCCCAGTCAAGAACACATCTGTTGTTATCAGTCCCTTTAAAATTTCAGATGGTAATAAAATGATAAAAAAATTATCGAACAATTAAATTTTAGTAATCAATATCTAAGCAACTGTTGGAAGACAGCTTGATAGAATTGAAGAAAAAATTGAAGAAACAAGTATTAAAAACCTGATTCAAAAATTGAACATCCATTGATTAACTTACCTAAAAATAGAAGTAAATTAGGTTTATCCAATGATGATAGCAACCTAATTAAATCTATTGACAAGTTATTCAAAAAACTAAAAACTGAACCTGGTCCAAGTGGTACTGTATCTACTTTGGATCAAGTTGAGACTGAAGTTGAAAGTGATCGTCAAGCTGACTATTTTGATTCTACTTCAATCCCAGATTTTAATGATCAATTGAACAAGTTAACAGTCAAAAACACTAGTTTAACCAGGAATTGGTATTCTAGACCCACTCCTTCGGATCTGCAATTCGAACAGAGAAGCCTAGATAAGCAATTCTCTGCTTCAGCTAATAAAATTTATGAATGGAACATTAATGGTCTTAGTGAACAAGAAATTTTAAAAAAATTAAATCACATGTCTTTGGTAGCAAATAGCTATATAACTAAATTCAACAATCTGTCACAACCAGAAATCGTTGAGTTAATAGCTAGTGGATTCACTGGTATTCTCATATTTTGGTGGGAAAGACATCTCACAAAAGATACTAGAGTATCAATAATTCATGCTATCCAGTTAGACGATGACGGCAACCCCATCTTTGATGAAGATGTCGGTCTTGGTCCGCCAGATGGAGTAAATACTTTAATTTTTACCATAATAAAACATTTTGTAGGAACTCCTAGTAACATAACAGAAATAATTCACGATCAACTCAGTAATCTCACTTGTCCCACTATTAGTGACTTCAGGTGGTACAAAGATGTGTTTACCTCTAGAGTTATGCTGCGAAATGATAGCAACAAACCTTTCTGGAAAGAAAGATTTGTAAATGGTTTTCCTTCATTGTTCGCTCATAAAGTTAGAGAAGAGTTGAGTAAAAACTTAGGATATATTGATTATGATAATCTCACTTATGGTGACATAATCAGTTATATTCAAAAAATAAGTTTAAAAATGTGCAATAATTTTAAAATAGCAAAACAAGCTAGTAAAGACAAGAAAAAAGCTAAATATGAGTTAGGAATATTTTGTGAACAATATGGTCTGCCTCCTATTGCTCCCTCTAGAAGAAAGCATAAACACAGACACATTGATCATCCTAAATCACATAAACGTCATAAACGTAAACATACTCATAAAAAGGATAATAATCAAAACGATTATTACAATAAACCCAAACCAGTTAATAAAAAATATAATAAAAGGACTAAAAAATATGATAAGAGTAAAATCTTTTGACACAATTGTGGGAAAAAAGGCCACTATAAAAATGAATGTAAAGTAAAACAAAAATTATCTCAGTTAAATGTCTCTAATGAAGATGCAGAACAATTATTAGAGTTAATGAGAATAGAAAATAATGCAGATAATGATGAAGGATCTAGCATCCCCTATTCTTCTAAAAGCAGTACTAGTAACAATGAAATTGATAGTAACGAAGAAGAAGTCACTATTTGTGCTGATAACTGTAATGAAAATTGTTGCACTAAAAGATTAAGTGTTATTACCAAAGAGGATGAAGAAAGCTCTTTGTTAATCGACTTAATTAGTAAAATTTCTGATCCTTGGCTTAAGATTCAGTATACTAAGCAGTTAAAAGATTTATTAACCAAAGACACTAGAGTTAAAGACAAGATTTTTAAAGCTAAAGATAAACCTATATTTAGCCTTAATAAAACTCTAGAAAGATTTAAAACCCCAGTTAAAGAAGTTACCCTTCCAGAATTGAATCAAGAAGTTAATAAACTTAAAAAAGAGATATCTAATTTAAAGATTGAAGCCTCTAATTTAAGAAGAGACTTAGAGAACCAGAAATCAGATCTTCAAGTTCATGATTCCTCCTCTAGTGATGAAGATCACGATGAGCCAGAATCTTTAGGAATTAAAGATGAACCAGATCTATTCGTTCAAGGTCTTTCTCTTAAAAGAGTTAAAGATATTACCATTCAAAAATGGTATATCTCTATTGATTTGGTTATCGATAAAACTTTTTCAATACGTCTTCCCGCCTTAGTTGATATAGGTGCAGATTTGAATTGTATTCAGGAAGGTCTTATTCCAACCAAATACTATAAGAAAACCAATGAAAAATTAAATTCAGCAAATGGTAGTAAAATAGAAATAAAATATAAACTGCCTAAAGTGCATATCTGTCAAGATAATATGTGTTTTAAAACATCATTTGTTTTAATTCGCAATCTTACCGATAAAATCATTTTTGGGTTACCATTTATATATTTGTTATACCCGTTTACTACCAGTAATGAAGGATTAAGCTGTAAATATTTAGGTAAAAGAATAACATTTAAATTTCTTATTAAACCAAAAGAAAGAGATTTAAAATTTATTCAAGAAGAGCCCATTTCCAAGTCATTAAATTTATTAAACTGTTATTATTTGCACCTCTGATTCTTATTTACTTATCTGTAAATGCTTCCGTCCTAAATGGTATCAGAGCCATGTTGTAACATAACATGCCTTCCGCTGAAAGCCGCTTCAGCTTTTCCACCGAAAGCATCCCCCAAGTCAAAAGTTATGGCCACTTTGTCAAAAGTTGCCAGACGAGTCGATGAATAGTAAAAAAGTCAGCACTGTTCTTGAATAGTAACTTTTGTCTGTAATCATTTATTTTGTAATAGTAAATTGGTAATAGTTCTTTCCTTATTCTATACAAGGAAACTGAACTTAGTTATTGAGGCAGACTTCGAAAGACTTTGAGCTCCTTCTCAGATGAATCTTTAGCCTCCACCGCTGTTAAGCCCTTCTTACCCCCCTCTACTCTTCTACATTTCTTAATGTTTTAAGTAAGTCAAGTCAATTAAACTTGTAATTTGTAATTAGTTTGTATATTTGTAAAACCGTTTTATTTACCATCAATAAAATTATATGTTTTAGTAATTAAATGGTATCAGAGCCATGTTGTTTCAATTCAGTTCATGTTTTAGTAATTACCATGAATTATTGATACTCTAGTATCTTCTGTGAGATGTCTTTCCCACCAAGATCTGAGAATACCAGTGAATCCACTAGCTATTAACTTATCGATTTCTGGTTGTGACAGATTGTTAAATTTAGTTATATAGCTATTTGCTACTATAGACATGTGATTTAATTTGTTTAAAATTTCCTGTTCACTAAGACCATCAATGTTCCATTCATAAATTTTATTAGCTGAAACAGAGAATTGCTTATCTAGGTTTCTCTCTTCGAATTGCAGATCCGGAGGAATAGGTCTAGAATACCAATTCCTGGTTAAACTAGTGTTTTTGACTGTTAACTTGTTCAATTGATCATTAAAATCTTGGATTGAAGTAGAATCAGAATAGTCAGCTTGACTATCACTTTCAACTTCAGTCTCAACTTGATCCAAAGTAGATACAGTACCACTTGGACCAGGGTCAGTTTTTAGTTTTTTGAATAACTTGTCAATAGATTTAATTAGGTTGCTATCATCATTGGGTAAACCTAATTTACTTCTATTTTCAGGTAAGTTAATCAAAGGATGTGCAATTTTTGAATCAGGTTTTTTAATACTTATTTCTTCAAATTTTTCTTCAATTCTATCAAGCTGTCTTCCAACAGTTGCTAGATATTAATTACTAAAATTTAATTGCTCGATAATTTTTTTATCATCTTTATTACCATCTGATATTTTAAAGGGACTGGCAACAACAGATGTGTTCTTGACTGGGATAAGGACCGTTTCTAGCTGAGGATGACTATAACAGACCTTAGACTTATCTTCTTTAACCCATTGACTTTTTGTTATAATATTACACTTACTTTGGTATTGATCATACCAGACATAAAAGGTAATGTTTAATTTTTTATTTTTTATGAATCGTTTCCATCTATTAACGATTTTATCTCGCTCCTTATCTGATGGATGATTCGAACGAAATAAATGTCTTTTCTCTTTATTAATTTTGGAATTAAAATCCTGTACAAGATTATTCCATTCAAGAATAAAATCTTTTTTAATAACTCTTAACTGATTGTTAATGAGAATTTCAAAATCAGACTGAGTGGGAAGCTCAGAAGGAGTAGGAGAGGAAGAACACTCTTCTTCTACTAGATCCTTTTGAGTGTAACATGGGTGACTGGCTTGACCTTGATTTAAAATACCTTTTAACTTAAGATCTCTTAAAGAATGATTAATAAGAATTTCAGTGTCTCTTCTTGAAGATGTTATAGTACTAGCAGAGTCTTCAATAATAATTGGTCTTTTAATGCGTTCAAAATTTATTTTTACAGTTCTATCTGAAAATTGTCTAACGTTTTCAAGGTTTATTAGATTGTTAACTACAGGTTGTTCTGGTATTTCACTGGGTAAAGTCCATTGACTAGGGAGAGTAATATCTTTCTAGAGAATGGTTCTCGGGATCTGTATATTAACATCACTAGTTGAACTTTGAATTAAGACAGTTTGATCTTTCGGACTTTTATTGAGAGCATGAACGTTTAGGTTAGTTTTCATGGTCTTATAATAAATCCGGTAAATCAAAGCTATCGTCTGAGAACCTTCATTCATTTGAGTAATTTCTCCAGCGGTTTTAATATTTAATGTCAAGGCTTTTAATAAATTTTTATCACTTAGGCTCAATGTGAAATCAGGAAAGCAATTGAAATGGATAGGTCCATTATGCAAACTAGATTCCATTGCGCCGATCATGCTAGGATAATAATTCAAGAATCGTGCATCTCTAAGGCAGAGATAAATACTTGAATTAATTCCTTTAATGTTTAAAGGTTTAACTGCCACTTGAACTAATCCAATGTGAATAAAATTGTAACCTTTCTTTTTATGTTTTTTGATTACTTCTGGATCCAAAAGACTACAATTTTCGTATTCTTTATTAATGGTAAAAACCTTTTCAACAGATTTGACATTATAATCTGTTTTAAAATTGTCCAAAAATGTTGACTGATAAATTTCCTTAGGGGAGACCCTAGGTATATTCCAATTGTGCAAGGCTTGACTGATATTTTCATAACTGTGAGTTTCCTGGTTAACTATGTCTAGGACAGGAGGCAAAGTCGACCGATTACTAGTTGATGAGTTAGATCTAAACAATCTATTCATTTTTACCAAGTTCAAAATAAATTTTTATCCATTACTTTTTTACATAACTCCATTTGTTCATGATTCATTTGAATAGGCCTGTCCTTAGTAGGAATCAAATGTTCTTTGAATTCCTTAGCGTAAGGGAGCCTTACAACATATTTTTTCCGATGCCAGAAGGCATTAGGAGAATATCCGTACATTATATATATATATATATATATATATATATATATATATATATATATATATATATATATATATATATATATATATATATATATAACGTAATCAGTAGTAACATGTGATTCAAATCCAAAAAAAGTTAAAGTGATTCATACCAGGTTATTCATATATATTATAGTAATATATATAAATATATATAATATGAATCAAACCATGAAGAATCAGGATTAACGTTTTCAAAAATTAAATCAGCCACGGATTTGTAATCAGCGAAAAACTGATTTTCAAAAAACAGTTTCGCGAATTGTTCTTTTTTTTGTTTTTTTTTAAAAATAAATTTTATAAAATAAATTATGCCCAATTAAATTGTTCTGAACACATATCAATATACATATCAAATTAAAATAATTAATAATTCGCATAAAGGTTTGGCTTCTATACCACTGTTAGGTTTGTAATATGTATGAACGTAATCAAATTGCACAAAATAAGCGAAAACGTGATAAAATAGAGTTTTAAAAATTTTACAAACCATATACTCAGATCATCCTTTATGAATAATTATTAATTAAATGAAAATATGAAGAATAAAAATTATACCCTTGAAGATTCGAGCTTCCTCAGGTACAAGTTCACCTCTAATCCTTTCGCATTCAACTTGAATCCATCGGGTTTGGTTCCTTCCTTTGATAAATGTTAGCCACCCAGGTGTTTTGCCTCTAGAGGCGATCTACCAAGGAAGAAGAAAGATTCAAGAAGATGTGTATTTAGTAAAATCCTAATTTTTCCATCTCTCATAGAAAAGGGTGTACTCTCCCAACTATTAGAATTATGTATTTACGTGTGTTGTGAAAGCATCAACCACGTCACCCATAATAAGACTCCTCTTATTTATAGATGTGGGCAACCCTCCTTAACAATTAAGGAATTAGATTTTATTTTAATTAATTAATCTCCTTTAACTAATTATGCTCTCAATCTTATTAGGAATAATTATTTAAAATCTTTTAATTAATTAGCCTCCTAATCTTATTAGGAATTATTAATTAAATTTTTTTAATTAATTAGCATCCTAATCTTATTAGAAATAAATGAGAGTACTTATATTAAATTAATTTCTAACTCCTTTAGGAATTAAATAATAATAATAGTAATAATAATAATAAGACTCCTCTTATTAATTTATATTTAATATTTCTAAAATATTAAATAATAAATATTAAGCTATTTAATTTATTCTATAACCATAAATTAAATTAAATATATTTAACTTATTATTATGATTATGCCATTTGCTTCTTAAATAATTACTCTTTCTTTTATGATGTAACCCTTTAGGTTCTCCATATTAATCCGGTTGTGAATAAATCAATTAGAACAATTCTAATCTTATTTAAATAAATAAATTAAAGTATTAATATATTTAAATAAATAATATTTATTCTACAATAGGGATAAGCCTCCCTAACGATTAATGACTTTCTAGATAATATAGATTTTAACATTAATTATAAAAGAACATTTGAGTAAATAGTTATTGTATAATTCAATCCTTCCACCATACAATGCCCAAATTAAATATAAGACATGTAATTACTGTCAAGTCTTATTTTATTTAATTATATGTAGTTTGATCCTTAAATACGCAACTCCAAATAATGCAAGTTAGAAACTCCTTTCTAATTTCATTATGCCTTGGCCAAGGACTACTGGGTTGTCATTTATCGAATTACATATGACATTTCTCTTCTTTTATTAGAAGCGGTAGATTCTTTATTGATCATACACTATCTCCATGTACAACTTATTATACCAAAGCGTACCCTTTGATATACCCTAAGGGTCTTAAAGAATAAGTCAAAGTATAACTCATCATACACAAGATACTATGATGATCTCAAGTCCAAGGATCACTTATACTACTATCACTATAGGAATTTCTATTGACAGACAAGTAAAATTCCATTTGGTATTCCTTAGCAAGCCACGTTAAGTGAACTTATTCTCTAATAAGCACCTACATACTTGCTTTAGTGTCTCCACACAAACGATCACGAGATCAATCATCCTCATCCAATGAGCAAGCAATGTACGTACCAATCTATCTGAATTTACTAATCCCCAATTTAGTAATTCAACTATTGGAAACTATTTTAGTTTTAAGCTTTCTAAGAATTTAGATCTCGTTAGAATGATCATCATCATTATTCT
Organism: Panax notoginseng; assembly: GCA_016801055.1. Lineage (NCBI taxonomy): Eukaryota > Viridiplantae > Streptophyta > Magnoliopsida > Apiales > Araliaceae > Panax > Panax notoginseng. The sequence goes on from CM029016.1 coordinate 115,124,013, forward strand.
AAAAGCATTGCTTAAAACTAAGGGTTTATCACATATTATAAAGCAGCATTATGTAGATAATTAAAAGCCTTTAATAAAGTAATATTTTTTATTAATAAATGAATAAGATTGTTACAAAGTATATGCTTTATCATCAAATATAATTGGCTTGTGTGCATACTACTTTCAAATATCACTAAGACTCGGACTAAATGCTTTACAATTATCTTAAATAATTTATTATTCAGTTAAAATATTTTTCATAAGCTCGTAATAATTTTTAAGTAATTATTATTATTTATCATGATTTTTCAATCACTTATACCGTATTTATATGATTTAAAACCACTTAATTCCATTAGCATTAATATTTTTTTAATTTCAAATATTAATAAAATTCTCAATATATTTATAATTTCTCAAAGTATATTTTAATACCTTAAAATCACATTTATATGATTTTTAAACCTTTAAATCCATTATCCAATACTTACCATTAATATTAAAATATTAATGTTTTTCATAACAAAATATAAAAAGTTATATTTTATAACTTTAAATATTTTTATATTCCTTAAATCATTTTTATATGATTTTTAAATCATTAATTATAATTTTGCACAATTTATTGAATATATTTATTTAATAAATTAATTACTATTAATATTAATTTATTAATGAAATTTATCACAAAATATTAAAAGTCATTAGAAATAACTTAAAATATTTTCTAACACATTAATATATTTTCCAATAATTTTTCAAGTATTAAAATCATTTTTAAGTAATTTATTTAATATTATAATTAAATAAATTAAATACCATTAATATTTCAAAAATATTAAATATTAATGAAATATATTCAAAATTATTAAAAACCCATTTTTAGGAATTTATTATGAATTTTTAATAATTAAAAACTATTTGTCTCTATTTATTAAATAAAATAATTAATTTTAAAAAATAAAGTGTCACTAAAGGGCCCTATAGCGACATAACTGTCGCTATAGGTGTTCTTGAGTGTTCTTAATCCTGCCCAGATCTTCATAGTTAGTTAACAAGTTAGCTAGTTTGACCACCATTTAATCATTGATTATTATGTATTTAGGCAACTAAGGTGTTATACATGTAATATAAGTGTAATACTACAACTACAAACCAACATCAGGTCTAAACTACAACAAATCAGAGAGATTAAAGCCTCCAAAATACTTGTCAGAGGCTGTTCTTCATTTCTGGGTTTTCTAGAAATGAAGAACAGTTCGAGTGTGCTACTTTAGATCTTTATAATTTGCAGTTTAGGTCTACTTTGTGCAATCTAATGGTTCATACTTCTAGTAGAGATGTCAAAGAACAATTCTATATCATCAAATCATCATGACAACATCACATGTGCAAGATCTGACATGGTCAAACCATGTCAGAACTCATGTTCTTCACGAATATGGGTTTTCCAGAAATGGAACCTAGGCAGTTGGTCAACCTATGTTTGACCATGAGTAATTTTCATTCTGGTTATGATCTAAGTGATCTAATGGCATGTATGTGTAGTCTGCATATCAGACTACAACAACAAAACAACAACTTGACCAAACTACTTAACAGTTGAAAGATCAAAGGCTTGCAAGAACGTTGCCAAACAAAATCTGGCTTTCTTAGTTGCCTAGAAACTCAGTTTTCGTGCTCGGTCAACTGACTTTGACCACTTATATCTTGAAATATAGACAAGGTATGGAGTTGATTCCACTTCCAGTCAACTCTTCTTATGGCAAAGAATAAGTCTATAACTTAAAACACACCTAATCATTAACATAGAGAGATCTATGAGCCCTGACATATGGCTGTCAGGCCATATTTTAGGGTTCATAGTCAGTTTTTAAAACTTGATTTTCTAACACCTAGATGTTATGGATCCTTGATGTAACATCTTTGACAACTAAATAACATCCCTTATCACAACTTTAACCAACAAACAACAACAACTAACATGGATCACATAGATTTTTATAAAGCTAGGGTTTTATACCTTTTTGCTTTGATTCTTGAACTTTTGATCATTGGTTCTATTCTTGGAAGGCTAAAGCTTGATCGTGGCTTAACACTTGACTCTATTTCACTCCAACTCTCAAAATTTTAGAGAGAGATAAGGCTTGAACAAGTTAGCAAGTAAAGTAAGCCTTTTTCTTACTTTAATCTCTTATATTTTTGATTCAATGAATTTGTTTTGCAAGGTGGCACTTGATATATGATCTTGGAAGATAATAAGCACATGGCATATCAAATTGTGATGACTCACAAGATTTGGGGAAATCTTTTACTTGAAAAGTAAGTAAAAGGGCATTTGTCTTCTCGTACCTACTAAGGGTAATTTGCTCTTTTCCCCTCCAATTTGAAGTGCAATTTGGACATTTCCCATTTATCCCATAAATATTAACACTTAGGCATTTAAACTTAACTTTTGAGTTCCCGAATTAGGTTTCAGATTCTCAGAACTAAAATTAGGATTTTCGGACGTATCGTTAGGGTTTCTAAACAGTCGTTAGAGTTTTCTCACTGAACCTTGTGATTCTCAACATAACTTTAGGGTTTGCTAAAGTTACAAATTATCCTGATCAATAGTTGATCTTTTCCCCAACTCTGTACACACACAAACCAACACTGTACACCCAAAATCATATACACCGTTTCTTATACACTTAGATACTTAACCTTGATAATTCTCCACCAAAAGATTTTAAATCAACCAAAATCCTTCACAGAATTTTGAAATCCTTAAATTTCTTCATAGAAATATCAAATCCATACACTTATTTTCTGTCTAGGTCTTAATATTGAAACTTAAATCATTCAATTATAATTTTAATAATTTTCTAAATTCTCTGGTCGTCACATTCACCTCTTCTTCTAAGAATTTTATCCCCGAAATTCACCTTACACTATACACCATATATACACAGCATCACATGCTACCCAAAACATCACTCACAAGAGTAAAAATTTTCAATTTATGTTGAGGAGTCATATAGACTACGAACATTTATTTTCGAAAAGGTTTAAACAGAAATTTATCTGCAAACCACTCTGGTCTTAAGGACATAGTGGGTATTAGCCCGTTATGCCCTGTACTTATTAACTACTGCTGGTCGGATTACTTTTTCTTATTTCTCGTCACGGCCATAAGCACAAAAATTTTCTTACCTCAGTCTTATCGAAATCCGAACCAAAACAATTTGGTTCGGGAAAATTGTCAAAGAACGCTTAGAATTTTATAAACGTTGGTCTAGCTGAAACAAATAGCTTAAACTAATATCAATAATTAATTTCAATCGAAATATTAATGTATAGCCAAACCCCGTTGGCAATTTAATTATTTTGAAAATAATTTTATGACGCCATAATACCGTATTGCGTTAACAGTGCGTTTGAGGATGCCGTCATTGAATGACTTTGCCATAACACATCATACAATAGTGGAGCAATGATTTTTATATCAAATTCAACGCTAAGTATTCCTGTATTTACAACTCCATCATTTCTTATTATATATGTACTAGGTTACATGATACATTAGTGATAAAAATATATTTTTGATATTTTAAATCATTATCGTCTAGCCGAAACAAGTAGCATAGACTATACTTTAAACCGTTCAAAAATTTTTGCAAATCAGTTTTATCATCTCAATAGGTAACGATGTGTCGGTGGCCCAAAGTCCACACATTCACAATGATCACCAGAAGTTGAGAATAAAAATTCATTTTCAAAAGGCACATAGTGCGTATTTAGCTTGACGTCAAAGATTTTGAAGTCTAGCATAACTAGAAGAATAGGAAAACCTATGTCTCCACTAATAATCCATTGCTTAATCAATCTATCTGTTCCTATTATCCTCAATTCTCCATTCACACATAATTCTACCCAGTTCGTCAAACTTACCACACTTATGAGTTAAGGACTTGCCACAATCATATGAGTTTAAGAACTTTTCCTAGAAATACCTTTGGCATCCATTCGCTGAGGAGTTCAAAGCATTTCATATAATTATGAGTCACGAACTTACCATAAGTATGAGTTTTAAGAACTCGCACTTAACCTTATATTCTCTACCTATTCTCTATCTATCTGGTATACACATGAAAAAAGAATTACCTTCTCAACATGTACATAACAAACAGCGACACACAAATATTTCAATGATTATTAAGGTGATAGACTAAGTGGTCGTTAAACCAAGAACAAAACCTCTTCACATACAAAGGCTTGTACAACTCAGCTATCACATGAGTCCTCAATTGAAATCCCACTTAATATCTTAGCCTTATACTTTCTCCATACGAATTTTATTTAATCCGTATTGCATTAACCCATTGTACCAATTCATAGTACAATCTGACACACAATAATTTGCTCTACTATTTCAATCATTCGATTGATTCTCCATGCTATAACTTTATCGGATCACGGGGTGATCTCACCGTATATATTATAATATATTTATATGCTATGATCGTTTTGTTTTTCGATCTTCTCACACTTTTAGTCTTTTAGACTTTGTCTATTCATCACTATTGTTCAAGTTTATTATCAGAGTTAGGTAACTCTGTATCTTTATAACTCGCCGAGATTCGTCTTTGAATCTTATCGACACACTAACTCTATTTGAGTTAGTTCTTATTCCACTGCAGTTAGTAGCCTTAGGTAACCCTACCTAAGGTTTATAACCAATGGCTTTGATACCAACTGTAAAGGCCCCAGATCCGGGTACTAATCACCACGAATCTGGTATACTAATACTATTACTATTTGCGGAAGATATAAACATAAATTGTTTATACATTAAACTTACACATTATTTCCAAGGTCGAGAACCTTCACATAATTCATGTATTCCATATCTATCCGACATACAATGTCGTTGGCTTCTCCTGTATCTGACGTATTTGTAGTAATCTGCAATGTTTATCATGATATAGCAAGGGTGAGCAACAAGTTTGCCTAGCAAGTATAAGTTTATTTGAGGATATATCATGATTGAAAGAATCTAAATAATAGCTGGCCAACATTCAACAATATAATAGTGAACTAACATGAACAAATTTCATAACTGAACGACCAAGTCAATAGGAATTGAATGGTCAAGAAAAAAACATGAACAATTATAACTGGACTAGATGGTAATGAAGGTGATCAACCTTTCATACCTGATGAACACATGCAATATTCGTACAAAATGAGATTTCAACAAATCATAGACATGGTAATCAACAATGATTAGCCATAAGCATATTGAAAGAACAACTCGAGGTCGAGTTAGAAAACTTGCCTGAATCACCGACTACTGTTATGCAGTCAATTTAGCTGTATCCGAAGACCTATTATTGATAATATAGATATCTCAATATTAGAATAATATCATCATAGTATAATACTGTTATATATAATTGTAAAATAATACTAAACACAACACATAACCTTATCAATCCATAAACTACCTATGACTCGGTATCAAGTTAAATTATTTCAGTCTGAATTGAATCCGGTACAATTCTGACATCCCGACACCTAGTCGAATAATTCTCGAGCCTAATATCACTAAGACTCGGTCTAAACGCTTTACAATTACCTTAAATAATTTATTATTTAGTCAAAATATTGTTCATAAGCTCGTAATAATTTTTAAGTAATTATTGTTATTTATCATGATTTTTTAATCACTTATACCGTATTTATATGATTTAAATACCACTTAATTCCATTATCATTAATAATTATTTAATTTCAAATATTAATGAAATTCTCAATATAATATTATAATATATTTATAATTTCTCAAAGTATATTTTAATACCTTAAAATCGCATTTATATGATTTTTAAACCTTTGAATCCATTATCCAATAATTACCATTAATATTAAAATATTAATGATTTTCATAACAAAATATCAAAAGTTATATTTTATAACTTCAAATATTTTTATATTCCTTAAATCATTTTTATATGATTTTTAAATCATTACTTCTATTTTTCCACAATTTATTTAATAAATTAATTACCATTAATATTAATTTATTAATAAAATTCATCACAAAATATTAAAAGTCATTAGAAATAGCTTAAAATATTTTCTAAACACATTAATATATTTTCCAATAATTTTTCAAGTATTAAAATTATTTTATAGTAATTTATTTAATATTATAATTAAATAAATTAAATACCATTAATATTCCAAAAATATTAAATATTAATGAAATATATTAAAAATTATTTAAACCCCATTTTTAGGCTTTAAAATAATTTTTAGGAATTTATTATGAATTTTTAATAATTAAAATCTATTTTTCTATGTTTATTAAATAAAATAATTAATTTTAGAAAATAAAGTGTCAGTAAAGTGCCCTATAGCGACATAACTGTCGCTATATGTCTTGAGCCTACCCAGATCTTCATAGTCATGTAACAAGTTAGCTAGTTTGACCACCATTTAATCTTTGGTTATTATGTTTTCTGGGCAACTAAGGTGTTATACATGTAATATAAATGTAATACTACAACTACAAACCAACATCAGGTCTAAACTACAACAAATCAGAGAGATTAAAGCCTCCAAAATACTTGTCAGAGGTTGTTCTTCATTTTTGGGTTTTTCAGAAATGAAGAACAGTTCGAGTGTGCTACTTTAGATCTTTATAATTTACAGTTTGGGTCTACTTTGTGCAATCTAATGGTTCCTACTTCTAGTAGAAATGTCAAAGAACAACTCTATATCATCAAATCATCATGACAACATCACATGTACAAGATCTAGCATGGTAAAACCATGTCAGAACTCATGTTCTTCACGAATCTGGGTTTTCCAGAAATGGAACCCAAGCAGTTGGTCAACCTATGTTTGACCATGAGTAATTTTCATTATGGTTATGATCTAAGTGATCTAATGGCATGTATGTGTAGTCCGCATATCAGACTACAATAACAAAACAACAACTTGACCAAACTACTTAACAGTTGAATGATCAAAGGCTTGCAAGAACGTTGTCAGACAAAATCTGGGTTTCTGGGTTGCCCAGAAACTCAGTTTTCGTGCTCGGTCAACTGACTTTAACCACTTATATCTTGAGATATAGACATGGTATGGAGTTGATTCCACTTCTAGTCTACTCTTCTTATGGCAAAGAACAAGTCTATAACTTAAAACACACCTAATCATTAACACAGAGAGATCTATGAGCCCTGACATATGGCTATCAGGCCATATTTTAGGGTTCATAGTCAGTTTTTAAAACTTGATTTTCTAACACCTAGATGTTATGGATCCTTGATGTAACATCTTGGATCGTTAAATAACATCCCTTAACACAACTTTAACCAACAAGCAACAACAAATAACATGGATCACATATATTTTTATAAAGTTAGGGTTTTATACCTTTATGTTTTGATTCTTGAACTTTTGATCTTTGGTTCTATTCTTGGAAGGCTAAAGCTTGATCATAGCTTAAAACTTGACTATATTTCAATCCAACTCTCAAAATTTTAGAGAGAGATAAGGCTTGGACAAGTTAGCAAGTAAAGTAAGTCTTTTTCTTAATTTAATCTCTTATATTTTTGATTCAATGAATTTGTTTTGCTTGGTGGCACTTGATATCTGATCTTGGAAGATAATAAGCACATGTCATATCGAATTGTGATGACTCACAAGATTTAGAGAAATCTTTTACTTAAAAAGTACGTAAAAGGGCATTTTTGTCTTTTCGCACCTACTAAGGGTAATTTGGTCTTTTCCCCTCCAATTTGAAATGCAATTTGGACATTTCCCATTTATCCCATAAATATTAACACTTAGGCATTTAAACTTAACTTTTGAGTTCTCGAATTAGGGTTTCGGATTCTCGAAACTGAAATTAGGGTTTTCGAATGTATCGCTAGGGTTTCTAAACAGCCATTAGAGTTTTCTCACTGAACCTTGATATTCTCAACATAACTTTAGGGTTTGCTAAAGTTACGAATTATCATAATCAATAGTTGATCTTTATCCCCAACTTTGTACACACAAACCAACATTGTACACCTAAAATCATATACACCGCTTCTTATACACTTAGATACATAACCCTGATAATTCTCCACCAAAAGATTTTAAATCCACCAAAATCCTTCACAAAATTTTGAAATCCTTACATTTTTTTACAGAAATATAAAATCTATACACTTATTTTATGTCTAGGTTTTAATATTGAACCTTAAATCAATCAATTATGATTTTAATAATTTTCTAAATTCTCGGGTCGTCACACCCTCTTCAATAATAGCCTTTTCCAACAATGTTGCAAAAAAATTAATCTGAAGAACTGATACCTTGTTCAACAACCAAGGATTCAACCCTTGCTCGAAACGCCTAGCTTTCCTCTCTTCATCTACCACCTGGTGTTTAACAAACCGGGCTAGTTCATCGAACTTAGCCGCGCATTGCGCCACCATCATATCTCCTTGCTTAAGTTCTAAGAACTTTACCTCAATCCCGTTCTTCATGGTCTTTGGGAAGTAATTCTTGAAGAATAGAGTTTTAAACCTTTCCCAAGTTACTATTCCTTCTCCCGCTCTCTGTTGATTCGCCTCCCACAAATAGTTCGCTTCGCCTCTCATCATGTAGGTCGCAAATGTCATCTTCTGGTCTTTACCCACACGAGCGATGGTGAAAGCCTTCTCCATCTCTTTGATTCATGTCTGAGCCATGATAGGGTCGGTAGTTCCTATAAATTCCGGTGGTCCTTCACTTTTAAAATCCATAAAGTTTGTAACTTGAACTCTTTGGGGAACGGGTGGTACTGGTTCATTTCTTCCCCTAAGAGCTTCTCCTAATAAGTCTACTAGCCTCTGTATAGGATCTATTGGTCCTCTCTCATCCTTAACTGACTCTTCCAGTGCAATTATTCTACGTATGGGTGGCATTTTTTGCATCACAAAGTTTTCATTTTTACTATTATCTTATTATATTATTTAAACATTTCTTAATTAAGAATAACATTTTATAACACAATCCTGAAACAAGATCATTTATATTCATATGCCAAATTGTTATAATCACATGATCCTCTCTAGCATACTTCTATAAAGGACAACCACATATCCCCTTTATCATAAAAGACAGGGACAACACCAACATACTACCCCTCTAACATTTTTTAAAAGTTAGGGTTCACAACTATCTCACATCTTACACCAAAGACTGAGATTTCAACAATAGATTAAACATCATATATATAAATACAATACTACAACTACTAAGTTTCTACATCTATACTTAATCTAACATTCCTCTGGTATTCCTTCTGAATAATGTGCACCACCAAATCTCGGCTTATGGTGTACCGGGTCTGTCCCTACTCTGCCGGGTAGTGATTTACACCATCGATCAATCTCTCCATGGTCGTGCACAAGGCATAGCTCATCCTGTTCATCTTCCTTCTCTTACATCTCACCTTATCCTCTAAGTCATTAGCCCGATCATTAGTTTCTTCCCACTTCTCCTCGAAGTGAATCATATCCATTACCTCCATCTCTAACTGAGTACGGAGTGCTTCCTTCTATGTCCTCTAACTCAACTCTCTCTGTTCCATCTCTTCCAACTTTCCTGCCAGCTCTACATTCCTAGCCACCGACCTGTGAAACAAAGTTCCCATCTGGATCCCTGCCTCCTTTCGGTGAGCAGTCTCCACCTCTATCTCCTGCATCACTTGTGACGCCCCCAGAATAGGTATACAACACCTATTCTGAGTCGCCAAATACATGGTACAGAAAGCAAACTACAACTTCAATAATACAATTGTCGTGCAAAATACGACAACATATACTGTGAGTTTAAATACAAATATTGTCTTCTAGACAATATCCACACTCAAATAAATCCTCATTACAATTATTCAAACACTATTTTACAGAAATAGTGAGGACTGCTAATACATCTTTCTAGAACCATCACTCCATACCCCGACTAGATCCTGCTATGTTCTCACCTCCTGAGAAGAAAAATGGAACAAAAAGGAAAAGGGTGAGCTCAACTAGCCCAGTAAAGAATATTATGACTAAGATAATATACAACAAATTATCGTTAGTCTTCAACAGGGAAAAATCTGATAAAATATAATCGACAACAAGTTTTAGATCAACAACTGCAGCGGAAACAGCAAACCATTAGAAGAGTCAAGTAGAGAAAGAATTCTACTATCTTCTAAGATTTAAAAGTCCATCATCAATATTTTATCCCTGTAACATCAATTAATAATCATCTTTAACCAAATATTCATCTTTGCACTACAGGCCAAAGATATTCATTTGTATCATCAGTCGGTCATGTTCATCTCAACACCTGTTCATCTTTGCACTACAGGCCAAAGATATTCATCAAGTAATTATACATCTTTGCACTACAGGCCAAAGATATTCAGTAATATCATCATTTAGGACTGAGGATGATGAAAAATATCTTAAAGAGAACGAATCCAATGAGACAGAAGGACAAATAGTAGGGATTCGTATAACAGTTTATCCAAGATCAATAATACTTCATAATAATCAATTGTGAAGCAGAATTCAAAAATAAAGATCAAAACATGGATACAATCAAAGATAGTAACCATAATAGACATCTTGGACAAAAAGAGAAAATTTTATTTTTCGGTGAATAGTGCCGTATTCGTGAATAGTGTCGTATACGTGAATAGTGCCGTATACGTGAATAGTAACCCCCGACACAAAAAGTTTCAAATTTGATAAAATCTCATATCAATATTTCAGTATAATGATATTGAAGAAAATAATATCATTAAGAAGAAAATAATATCCCTTACCTCAAAATATCAGTATTTCTGGTCGGAATACCGGTATAAGGCTGAAAGAAACTTGCTCTGATGAATAGAAACTCTCAAAGTATCTAAATACTCACAAAATACACTCAATAATCTAGAGAGAGAAAGAGAGAAAACTTGTTTCTGGTGTGATTTTCAATTCTAACTTAGCCCTCTATTTATAGGAAAATTTTGGTAGGTTTGACCTGCAACCTGATGGCTTTACCTACTACTATTCCCACCCACCACATTTGAAATATAATTCAGCACATTTCTTCACCAACCACAAGTGGGGCCCACCAATTCTAGAATTTTCTACCAAAATGATAAACTCTGAAAATTCAACAATTTCTGAACCAGTCATCTTGTAAAATTCGTAATAAATCATACGTTCATTTTTAACGGTTCAAAATTTGTGGACATATACTCAACTTATATATGTATAACATATCCAAAAATTACCACGATCCAACGGTCGGATTAAAAATTATAACCCCCGTAAAATATCTCAAAAACCCTGATTTTTAATACCTCCATTCCGACAAAAATATGGATAAAAACCTCAACATTAACTCCTTCATTTTTAACCAAAAAAAATATATCCCTCATTTATATCCACATAAAATAAATATTTCCTTATCATATGAATCAATAATTAATTATTCACAAATAATATTACAGAATCACATTTATGACAACCAGGCCGTTCCCAGGAAAGAGGGGGCTTTCCAATAAGGATTTCTCCTTACTGGCGCGCAATTAGATGACCAAACCTCTCCTTAGACAGAACTTTCTAGACATTGTCAATAATGTTATCTAATAATATTATTCAAATAATATGAATTATTGATCTGATAATGGGAAATACTGTGCAGTAACAATTATTGAAACAACAATAATATGAAATATCAATGCAGCAATTATTGAACCAATAAAATAAAATATTGAACAGTAATCACTGTAACAATTATTGAGTAGTGCCTTCTTACGTACGAATCAATAATTCAACTATACTGTGCAATCCGTGTGCTACTGTGCAACCACGCGTTATTACTGTATTTTTAACCACCGGTATTTCAACAGTGTTAACGGTAACAACTACGCCGTTATTAATAAACAACTTATACTTGTCGTTTTTTTCATCCAATCGCTTTCCGTTATGGGGCCCACACAAGGCTGCGCCGTCGTACGAATATTCCCCGACAGCAAGAATATTTCACGACCAAACGAATATTCCCCGACAAAATGAATATTTTATAACCACTTGCTTATTTTGTAAAATTTGCACATTTCACCCATAACCAAAGTATTATATCAAATTAACCCCTTATTATTCACAATAATATTTAGAGAAAATTTGATTTTATTCATTAATAAGTTGGGGTCTTACATCACTAACTTCCTCTAACGGTCCTCGTCCCTCAGTTTCTGAAACTCGGACTCTCTCTTTCTAGCCTCAGCCTCTAACTCCTCCACTCTACATCCTAACTCCAGAATCTTCTCCACATACTCCCCCAACATCTGACCCTCAAAAGTAGCCTCATCGGAGGCCTCCATGGGCTCAGGCTCCTCCTCTAGATCAGACTCCTCGGGTAATGGCTCCATCTCTTCTTCCTCGTCATCATCATCGATAGGGGCCATTACTGTTATGGGCTCCGCTATCGAAGGTGCCTCATAGACCACGTGTATGTCACGCGGCTCCTCCTCTACTACTCGGCTAGGTCTTCCCATGTCAGTCATCCTACAATCACCAATATAAGACAAAACAAACAACAACTCCATTAGGATGTTAAACAAACATAATTTCATTGTATAGAATTTAATTATATTCCCTAACACACTAAGTCTCTCTCTAGGAAAACTCTACATGAGTCTCCATCCCTTTCTATCTTCTAAGTTCTCCTAAGTTATAATCTAAGGACTCTCATTGCTAAGGTTTATAACTATAGCTTTGATACCAACCTGTAACGTCCCCCAAATTCAGACAACACTTGTCTCAAATTTGGTTGTCACGTACTAACTCTAATAACATACTAAAATCATCGCAGCGGAATAATAGAATAAATTACATTGTCATAATATAATTATTCTCGTCCCAAAGGTTCGTAACTTAAACATCTCTTACATGCCTTAAACATAATTAAACACAATTTAGATATAACTAGTAAATCACATCTTATGTCATTACAGGAATATATTAACCTCCACTAACATAAACTACTCAGTAGCCTTGCCCTTGCTCTTATCAATGCCCGAGGGGCTGCCTTGCACTGCCTTAACTGAAATATTTTTAGGGAAAGCAAGAATGAGCAACAAATTTGCCTAACAAGTAATATAGAAATAAGGGTACTCAATGTAGTTTTATATTTCATAAGAGTACAACAATAAGGATAGTTCAAGATAGCAAGAAGTATCAACGATTATGAACAATAGTCGCTATGGACAGAAAATATCAATAATATTCAATGATTAATCAATTCAAGATTTCAAAGTAATGAATACTGAGCAGTCATTAAGGACTAAGAACTTCTCCTAGAATTAACAGTAATAAACTGATAATTCCATAAAACGAGTACAACAGGTGATCAACCTAAAGTACCCTATGTCAATGCATTACATTTAATCTTTCTCAAGTACGCACGTCGGTTTCCCGACAATATATAATTCCCCTACCAAGAGGGTTGTTCATCTCAGTTATAAGAGTCCGCACCAAGTAAATTTGGTTTGGATAGCTTTCGATCAATACCAATAGTCTAGCCGAAGCAATGGCTTAGATAATTTTCTTTCACAGTACATATATGAACAATTATCGTTCGAAATCAAGGTTTGTAAATAATTTCATTTCTAGATTACGAAGTATTATACTTTCAAAGTTCTACTTGTACGATCAATAATAGTACAAGTTCAAGTAATGCTCAAAAAAGACTAAGGTTCGAGTACTTGCCTCAAGCGTAGTTTACCAAAATATAGCTTATCAATACCCTTGCGAATCCTAACGTAATTTAGTTATGCGTATATGATATTCATTAGTTACATATGCTCATTCATGATATGTAAATTTAACCACACACATAAGCGTCTAACTTAATTATATAATCTATATATACTACATCACATATCCTATATCTTTATAGCACGAAAATTAGATTGTATGACACCATAAAGTCAAACACCGCATTTTCAAATCATTGCTTTATAGTTTACAAATACCTTTTGGAACTTCATTCTTGAAAGTTATAATTACTCATTAAACATCCAACTCTATCACTTTGCATGCTTCTTAACACATTACATAGCATACTGGTCAAATAATACAAGTTAGAGTAACCATATAAGCATGCTTTGAACTTCAGACCACGAATAGTTTACACAACTGACTGTAGTATGGCGCATCTGTGCCCTGGCTAGGCTTAGGGACGGCGCAACTGCGCTGTCCTCTAGCCTGGCCAGCGTTAAGCTTCTGCTCTCCTGGATTCAGTCCAACTCTAATATACCTATACACTTACACTTGACATGCATACAGGCTAGAGGTTCTCACATAAGCATATAACCATTCTTGAGTTCACTTTTACAAGTTTTAGTTTACGATATACATGGAATTAAGGCATAGAAAGGTCATGTGGTCACCATGCTTTATAACTTGGCCATATGTCCATATAGAGATCACATAATCTATTAATACACATGCTCATAGTGTTCATATCATTAATTCATAATTAGCATTGTTTAATACTTTGAAACATGCTTTAGACTTATGTTTGATTTAGTTGTCATTATGTCTAATACATACGAATCAAGTTTAGAGACGTAATAAACATAAACATAACATCTTAAGTCTTTAGAATCTAAATGCATCTTGTTTTGAAAACATATTCAAGTTTGCATTTGAAATCATTTTAAATTCGAACGATGCAATTCAACACATACAAGATTAGTTTAAATCTCTTATCATGTGTGGTCAAGTCATGTTAACATCCTCACAAGGTCAGAACCTACATCATGTAGTTTTCTTGCATTTTTGCTTTGATATAACAAGCTTTGCCTTGAAAATGTTCTTTAACACAAGGTCTAACAAGTTTGGTTATGAACAAAGGAACTATAAACACTATATAATGCTCGTTTATGTTCGAAATCAGTCATGTATATATATCATCAAGTTTAGAAGTTGCACTCAAGGTTCATTTGCGAAACTTTAAGTTTTGTTAAAAATCTACTACTAAAATCATGTTGGACACTTCATAGCTCATAAAGAAGCTTTGTACTACTTGTTATACTTATTTTCAGACATGTTCAAGCAATATCAATAGGTTAGAATCAACAAGAATGAAAACATCACTCAAATTCATATATTGGGTACAGCGCAGTACCCTAGTATAAACTGGGCGCAGCTGCGCCCTACCTAGAACAGAAACAGTAATTTGCTCTGTTTTGTAGAGCATCAACCAACAATGATTCTAATTGGTTAAAACATGTTTAATTCCATCTTTAAAGGTTCCATATATGTACACATACTTCCTAAACACATGATAACATGCTAATTCACATTGATTAACAGAGAATTTTAAGTAATTCTAAGAATTTGGCAAAACCCAACTAAGTACCAAGGTTAGGATTTTTATACCTCTTGAAGTTTAGTCTACTTAGTTTCTTCCTTTTGAGTTTGCTAGCCTCTTCTTTGAACAAAAAACACTCAAACTCAAATTCTCAAAGTTTCTTAGACAAATTTCAACAACGTAAAACTAAAAATGTAGTTGCTTTATATAGAGAAATGGTGTACTAGGCATTGGCTTTACACTGAAGTTGGAATCCATGGTGTAAAAGAAAAACACATTGGTTAACTAAGAGTAGTTTAACTACCCACCATCAGCCATCCTTCTAGCCAATCATCACCTATGTTTGAGGTTACTGTTCACAGCTTGGAAGTTAGGCAAATGGAGTTTGAGCACGTTTTGTTCAACTGATAGATTTTATTTCTCAACCAAGTGATTAATTTGTTCAGTTCAGTTACTTTACTTCCCAAAAATGTAATTTTAGTGTACAAATATTACAATATTAGGAAAATTAGGGATTATTTATGTACTCACATCATATAATCTATGTACATTAGGTACATATAATAAAATAACATAGTTAGGTATTATTATCTGAGTATTTTCCATAATTATTTTTACTACTCACCTATCCACATTATACAATATTAAATGTTCATTTTAAACATCTAATTCCTTTAACAATTTCTGGAATACACAAATATTTAATTATTTCTGTATTAAAGGTTACATATGATTTCATTGTACTACTTGGTACTTCATGTCATTAATATGTATTCTTATCATATGCTTTTAATAATGTCACACCTTATAATGATATTCTATTTTATTTCTACACTAAAAAACCCAACTTATCCCAGACTGGCCACTAGCGCAGCTGCGCCTGTTTGTACTGCTGGGAGGGCGCAGCTGCACTGATCCCTGGCAGTGCCAAACTGATTTAGCTCTAAGCCAGTTTCGACCTCTATCACCACAGTAGTTTTACATGACATGAATTAACTTCCATATTGGTAATATTACTAGTTAAAAGCTTATTCATTCCATATATGGAATCACATAAATAATCTTCCTCTTCATAAACTATTTCTCTTTTGATTCACTTAGTGAATTTTCTCGTTCCTAATTATGCCACACAAGGCATTTCAAAATTCTCAATTCTCATATACATTCAATTTACACTAATTGAATTACTAATCTTACTACACATCAATATTCATATTCAAATAAATATTCAATTCTTATTATATCAAAATAATTATTTATTCATGAAATTCTCGATTCTTATAATATTGATTCGATTAAGATTATACATATGTGTCTTGAGAAATTTTTAAACCTTTATGGTCTTCACATCAATGCTTTGAAGAGTATGTGTTTCTTATCTCAGGTCCCTATTGATCAAGCAAACTCCATTATCTCTACGTTAGGTTTTCCCTTGGGGACCTTCCCTGCTAAATTCCCGGGGGTTTCCTTAATTACCTCAAAGCTTAGTTTTGCTATTTGTCTTACTCTTAGAGAAGGTTCAAGCTAGAATCTCCTCCTGGGTAAATAAGTTCCGCTCTTATGCTAGGAGATTGCAATTAATAAAATCAGTCATCTACTTAATCAAATCATATTGGTCTGCGGACTTTATTTTTCCAGCAGCCATTTTGAAAGATTTAAAGTCCACTATGAGCAGATTTCCATGGAAGGGTCCCGCTCTAAAGAAATATAGAGCAAATGTAGCATGGTCCAAAACTCATCTTCCTACCTCGGAAGGTAGTTTAGCCATAAAACATCGTGACGACTGGAATAAAGCTTTGATTATTTTGCATTTATGGAGATTTGTGAATCTTGGGCACTATTCTTTGTGGGCCTTTTGGTTTAAAGCTTTTAATATTAAATCAAAGCATTTATGGAGCATACCTATTCCAAATGATTGCTCTTGGATCTAGCAAAAAGTGCTGCAACTGAGGTCTCTAGCTAACAAGCATATCAAATTCCTTATTGGCAATGGCAAAACATAAGCCTATGGTTTGATCCTTGGCTTAGTGGGGCAAATTTGGCTTCCTCTATTCATTCCTCCTTGATTATAAACTCCGGCCTGGGTCCCAATGCTATTGTTAGTATTATTATCCTAAACTCAAATTGGAGCCTTCCTTCTTCAAACCATAATGATTTCATTGTGTTTAGGGATGCTTTTGATTTCAATAGGCATTGTGACTCCTTTATGTAAGATAGTATTTCATGGGAAAATACTAGGGCAAATAAGGTGAAAGCTTATACTATATTGTGTTTAATTCGCCAGATTGGTGCTCCTGTGATATAGGATAATTTGGTGTGGAATAAAGTGCTGACCCCAAGATATTCTTTCTTCTCTAGATGGATTTTGGGTTGAGAACCATGGATATACTTCTTGGTTTTAGGCTTTTGGTCAAGCCTATCTGTGCGTTATGCTCCACTGAAAGGGAAACTTTCAATCACTTATTATTCTAATACAATTACTCCTTCAAAGTGCTTTTCTCTGTTCTTAGACTATGTTGTTGGAAAGGTTGTAGCAGGAGCTGGTCTTCTATTACGGAGTATCTCATTTACTACGCCAGCCCCAATTTCCACCAAAGCTTGCTTCATATTGGGCTTGCAGCTGTGATGTATAGAATTTGGCAGAAGCGCAATGCAAGGATCTTTTCCAACTCAGCTTGCCCTGTTAGGACCATTGTTCAAGATATCATTAATATGCTAAAGTGTAGCCTCCATACTAACTTAAAATTTTAAAAAGGTAAAGCCAAAACATATTATCATCGTCTTACTTTGCATTGCTCCTTATCTTGTTTGGGTCGATCATGAATTCTTTTATGGGATGGGCTTGTATTTGGGTCAATTTTTACCTAATGGACTGCTATGAGTACTACTGTTTGTTGCCAGATGGGTTAGGAGTTTGTGTGACGCCCCCAAATTTAGGTATTTGAAACCCAAACTCGGTGCTTCACAATACCATTTCTATGAGCAGAATAATACTAATAATAATAACAATAATATAGATACCAAACTTAATTTACATTTATCAGAGTCTAAATCCCATGTATGCGACCTTTAAACATTCATTAAATGATAATTACTAGATATCATTGTCTTAATAAAGTCTAATTATTATATTGGATATCGTAGAACTTATTCTGTAACCTTTCCTTTTCCTTTGTTCCTGGTAGAGCTTTCTGGTTGATCACACTTAACTAAAAATATTTAAATTAAGCAAGAATGAGCATTTGAGTGCCCAGTAAGTAATAACAATAATAAATATTAGCTGAAAGGATTAAATATTTTCTTTGAACGACACTTCTACAACAAATCAACAGTTGTGAAGTAAGCTGAAATAATTCTAAACAACATAACAATTCTATTTCAAATTTTGAAACTATGTATTGACTATAATTGGAGATCAGTCGACAGACTATGAACATTATTTTTTATTTTCAAAAAGGTTAAACAGAACTTCATCTGCAAACTGTTATAACTTACAGGCACGGGGGTGCTCAACCCATTATGCCCTGTGTTGATCAATACTACATGTTCGAACGATATTTTCGTCCAGCATATCTGCCTTAGGCTCATAAAAGTTTTCCATGTTTGGGTTGTTCATACCTAGTCGAGAATTCGAACCCAAAATAATTCGGTTGGATACAATAAAGTTCTATCTTGTTCAACAATATTTTAACTTTGTGTCTAGCCGAATCAAATAGCCTAGACGACTTTTAAGTCAACGTATACATACTGAAAACCAATAAGTATGTATCAACATGTGATAAAATCTAATGATTATCCAAGTGAGGACACTTGTATAACCATATTTAGAAATTAACTAACAGAATAAATACCAGGATTGTACAATAATACTTCATTGATAAACAATGATCGAAGAATTTAATAACTTGTATGCATTCAAATAATTGGATACATAATCGATAACAATAGAGTTAATAATCTGGCATAATGAGAATATAATTCTGAAACTTTCTTACTCAAGTCTATTGCATAAAGTAAATGCAAAGGGTAGGATACTTGCCTGAGCTGCTGCTTAAAATAACGCAACTAAGTTTTATCTTTTATATCGAAACCTATCATTAATAAGATCATTCTATCGATTAGAAATACATATCATAACACATAGTACTGCTAATTACAGTCAACACATAACCTAATCACATTGTCACACATGTTTGACTGTCATTATATTACATATAGACATGTATCTAGTCAAATTATCCTAGTTCAGATCAATTTTTGAAACATTTCGGTGAACCGACGTTTTTATCGGGTAATTATCGAGTCTAGAACTCTAGTCTAGAGTACAATATTCGATTTAAATAACTTAAATATCAGTCATATTATTTTTAAATGACTTCTAATAATTTTTAACTAATTATTATAATTTATCATAATTTTTTCAAACACCAGAATCATTACAAAATAATTTAAATATTAAATATTTCTATTATCATTAATATGTAATTAATATTAAATTATTAATGAAATCATTGTCAAAATATTAAAGTTATTTATAATAACTCAAGATATTTTTAAAAGTATTAACATTACCATTAAATGATTTTTAAAATTATTTTTAAATAATTACCATTAATATTTAAATATTAAAGCATTATTTATCAAAATATTAAAAGTCATTAATTATTACTTAAAATATTTTTAAATTATTTATATCCTTTTTAAATGATTTTTAATTTTATAAAACTATTTTTAAACTATTTATTTAATATTATTATTAAATAACTCTAATATCATTTAATATTAATTTATTAATAAAATTTACCTTTAAATATTAAAAGTTATATTTTATAACTTCAAATAGTTTAAAACTATTTATTTTCATTTAAAATGATTTTTATACTATTAAAATCATTTTAAACTAATTTATTTAATATAATTATTAAATAAATCTAATACCATTAATATTAAATAATTAATGAAATTTATCTTAAAATATTAAAAGTTATGTTTTATAACTTAAAATATTTTTAAATACTTTATTATCATTTAAATTAATTTTTAATGTAATAAAATCATTTTTAATTAATTTATTAAATAAATTAACTATCAATAATATTTAAATAAATACTAATATTTATAAAAAATATGTCAAATTATTAAAAGTTAATTTTTATAACTTAAAATAATTTTTAAAATAATTTTTGTAATTTTCAGAAACTAAATTTTATTTTTAAATGATTTTTTGGAAAATAAATTAAATAAAATTAAAAAGTCTGTTGCTATAGCCTTTAGCGACAGAATCTGTCGCTATAGGTGTTCTTGAGCTCCAAGAACATTCATAAGCAGTTAACGAGATGCCATGTTTGACCAACAAAAATTTTCAATCTGTAATGTTTCTAGGCAAACTAATGGTTATAGAATGTAGTACTAATGTAACACTACATGACCCAACAACAAACATGGCCAAATAGCATAATACAAAGGAGATCTAAGCATGCAAAGTGGCTGTCAGAGCTGTTCTTCATTTCTGAGTTACCCAGACCCATAAATGAAGAATAGTTCGAGTAGCCACTTTTGGGCTTCCACAACTTGCAATCCATATGATAATTTTGTGATATGAGTGTTGCAGTGTGTAGCCAACTTGTAAGTGAAGAGATCTAACACATAAAACACATATAACAACAGAATCAACCGTTAAGATCCGGTCAAACCACGTCAGAGACCGTGTTTATATGTATTCTGGGTTACCCAGAGAACAGAAAACATGATCATGTTGCCTAGTTTGACCGTCAACTAAATCCAACATGTTTAATGTTTATGTGATCTAAAGACACTAGAATGTAGTATAAACAACATACTACAACTTAGATGCAAGAGCCATAACAAAACATCAAACCACTGTCAGATCCAAGCTCTTAAACTTCTTGTCGGACGGTTCTGGGCAAGATCTGGGTTACCCAGAACTTGTACAGTCATGGTTGGTCAACGATATTTGACCACCCATAACTTTCACTATGTAACAGATCTGACCCTGATTTGAGTTCCAGAATAAAGACCACATAACATACTACAAGTACAAACTTTCAAAACATAAAAACCATAAATAGAAAGAGATCTGCAAGACCTGACATTTGGTTGTCGGACAACACATAAAATTTTTCCAGATTTTTGAAAACATTAAATTCAAGCCTATAGATGTTATGGATCTAACATCTATCAACGCAGATCATCTATATGGACTATAAATAACATGTTTAAACATTAAAACACAAGATCTAACATGGAATCAAAGTTCAGATTTCTAAATTAGGTTTTATACCTCTATGAACAAATCTTGATTCTAGGCTACTGATCTGATAATGGAAGTAGTAGGGCTTGATTTGGGGACTGGTCCACTACTATATTTCGTGGGTTTGGGGTTGAGAGACTTTGGCTAAGTGTAAGTGAACAAATGGGCTTTGTTTTGTGATTTTTTTATCTCTTTAATTCTTATATCTATTGATGTTATGTATTTGGCTGATGCAAGGTGGCAATAAATCAGATATGGCTGAGTTTTAGAGCGTATGGGAGAACTTAACATGGCGAGTCACTAGATTTTCCAACTTATTTGCTTAAAACATAAGAAAATGGTAGTTTAGTCATTTGCTAGCAAATTTAATGGCACAAATGTAACTTGACAAACCCTTAGGACTTGACCCTTAGGGTTTAACCCTAAGGTTTAAAAAAATTGGTTTTTTATGATTTTTATTTAGGGTTTAAAAATTTAGTTTCTAAAAATTTCAAATTAGGGTTACTAAATTAATTTAGGTTTTAAAATTACTTAAACTTGTATATTAAGTTTAAGATCTACTAATTACAGTTAGTTTTTCCAATTTAGCGATTAGGGTACCTAATTTGGTAATTAGGGTTTCTAATTTAGAAATTAGGGTTCCTAATAATTAGGGTTTCCCTAATTAGGGTTATATTCCATAATACTTAACCTTAATTATAATAACACAGTTACATAACAGTCTCGAAATCATGATTGAGTTTTAAAACAGGGTTTAACAAATTAATGCTAGTGTTTGGTCATGATACAACATAATTGACCAACAATTATCAGTCTATACCAACAATACATATTTATAGCACTGAAATATAATTAATATAATATTATTATTCTCATTCCTTATTCCAAATCCAGGATTAGGGTTTGGAGTCCATATCTGATTTATCTTGCATATGTAATATTATTAATTAAGTTAAAATAATTAACTTAAATAATCTGAACTAAAATTCATATAATAAATTAGTAATTATAATAATTCTAATAATCATTTCATATATTATTTAAATAATATAATAATCATATTTTCATGAAAAAGAAATAATAAAAATCATTTCTGCTATAAAATTAATTATTATAAGAATATAATTTATAATGATCAATAATTCTAAAATAAAATTATTTATAATTATTCATATAATAAATATATTTTTATTTATCACATAAATACATACGCTTTATCTTAAACATATTCCCACCTTTAAAATAAAAAAAAAATTATATGCAAAATTTATAATTTAATTATATAGAAAATATCGGGTTATTACATTCACCATCCCTTATAAAGATTCTATCCCCGGAATCTTCGTTTTAAAACTTATACATGTAAGGGTACATAACATACACAATCATTGCAAGTAGATCTCGATCATATTCGATCGGACTGATCTTTAACTATTCAACATAAAGCTTGTCTATTTGATTAAACAGAAATTTGATTTCTAAAAGAACTTAAATTCCTCCTTCAAAATTTCTTTATAAAATAATTTGCTATATATAGGAAAATCATATATAAGAAAATAAAAGTTATTCGAATAATACCTGGAGTTCCATTCCCAGCTGTCACGGTATCCTGGACCATCATGTTGAAGACTCTTGCGGTTGATTATGTTGGCTTGTTTGATGAAGTTGGTCCTGTGATCGCCAGAGTCCCGCTGCCTTTCCCCGTGGTTACACTGCCTGCCTCCATTCTCCTTTTCAGACAATCCTTCACCTTATGCTCCATTGACCCACACAGAAAACACCCACTGTTCATTCTTGGATTGGGGCAGTTGGGAGAGATATGACCCTCTTGCCCGCACTTGTAACACACTAACTTACCCTTTAAACATTCAGCAGAATGATTTTTTCCGCAGTTCCCACACTGCACAACCTACTTCTTAACACCTTCCTGCTTGACCTGAATGTTTCTAAAATTGTTCCCCTTTCTTTTCACATTTCCACTCCTACTCCCACTATTAGTTTCCACCTTCACAGCTCCCTCAACTCCACCCTTGTTTCTTTTCTCTTTGTTGTAGAGGCTCATGGCCTCACTTCCCTCCTCGGCTATGATAGCCTTTTCTAAGAGGGCTGCGAATGTAGTGATCTGCAACACTGCCATCTTATTATAGAGCCACAGTTTTAATCCCAGCTCGAACCTCTTCGCCTTCTTTGCCTCTGTATCTACTTGATGCGGAGTGAACCTAGCCAACTCATTGAATTTTGTGGCATATTCCACAACAATCATGATATCCTATTTTAACTCTAGAAACTTCACCTCCATCCTCTCCTTCATACTAGCTGAGAGATAGTTTTCGAAAAACATTATTTTAAACCTAGCCCAAGTTACCACACCTTCTCCTGCCCTTGCTTGATTTGCTCCTACCAAAAATTTGCCTTCCCTTTCATCATATAGGTGGCAAAAGCGGTCTTTTGCCCCTCAGCTACCCTAGCTATCACAAATGCTTTTTTAATTTCCTTAACCTAAGTTTGGGCTTCTACAGGGTCAGTTGTACCTCTAAATTCTGGCGGTCCTACAGCCTTAAAATCTTTGAAGTTTGCCAAGCAATTGTCTGGCTGGTTCCCTGCGGCTGGCATTCCTTGCTGCATAGCCTGAGCTACCATGTTTGCAAAATTTGCATCTGGTCTTGTTGTTGTCCTCTCGCGTTGTTGACAGATTCTTCTGCCCTTTGATTTCGAGTTTGATGTCTTGGCGGTATTATCTGATTAAATAGAATCATAAATTTAACTTGCATTCTAAACCTTATTGTATAATTTTAACATATAACACGAAGTTTTATACAAAACTTATTACATTAATCAAAATAGATTCACATTCATTCAACTAAGTCATAGTACTTTACATAACATAGCACATACTGCTATCCCTTTATGATAACAAAAGTCGAGATTTACTGTTATAACTCATACAAAAGTTGAGAATATTATATTATACAAACATACTTATCATAGAACACAAATTGAACACGCATAATCTAATAGTACTTATAGTACTGGTTCAGTACGCCTTTTTTCTGGATCTTGGACAACCTTTCGCCTGATGTCCTTCTATCCCACAGATAAAATAGACACCTTGCTTCGGATTGGGACAATGAGGAGAAAAATGTCCCTCATATCCGCAATTATAGCAAATATTTTCCCCCTTCTGGCACAAGACTTCATGTTTTTAGTCACAGTTTGTACACCTTTCTATTCTGTTTAAGGTTCCCTTGGTTGTTATCGAAATTTCCTATATCGCGGTATTTCATTCTTCTTTTCCCCTTCTTGTTTGGAGCTGCACCTGATTTATTACTTTTAGCTCCCATCTGAACAATTTAGATTTTAAGCTTATCTTGTTCTTTCATTATTTCTATTAATGTCTTTCGTAATTGACTATTTAGTAGCTTTTCTATTTCCCAAAGTTTTTCCAGAGAAGAAACCTTGTTCCTCAGATTCTGCACCTCCGTTGATGCTCGATCAGCTCTAACTTTAGTGTCCGAATCACTATCTGCTAGTTCTACCATTTCTGGATCTGGTACTACGTTTTCCACAATAACCACCTCATCTAAGTTACTTTCATTATGAGCCTCTATTTCAGCTATTGGCTTTGATTTTGGCTCCTTCTTTACGATTTGAGGGTATCCTAATTCTTTTTCACATGACATCTACACATATAAATTATCCTGATTAGCATATAATATATACACACAGCAAATAATAGTTTTATATAAGTTATCTTTTATTTTGGTTGACGATGAATTTATTCAATTCATCTCCTTTTAAACTATATTTGAGTTATTTATATTTTCAACGTTTCCCTCTATCCTAAGGTTATAGCCTAAGGTCTATCCCACCTAATGTTTCAAACCCTAAGCTCTGATACCAACCTGTGACGCCCCCAAATTCAGGTACTTGAAACCCGAACTTGGTGCTTCACGATACCATTTCTATAAGCGGAATAATACTAATAATAATAACAATAATATAGATACCAAACTTAATTTACATTTACCAGAGTCTAAATCCCAGGTACGCGACCTTTAAACATTCATTACATGATAATTACAAAATATTATTGTCTTAATAAAGTTTAATTATTACATAGGATATCTTAAAACTTATTCTATAACCTTTCCATTTTCTTTGTTCATGGCAGAGCTTTCTGGTTGATCACACTTAGCTGAAAACATTTAAATTAAGCAAGAATGAGCATTTGAGTGCCCAACAAGTAATACCAATAATAAATATTAGCTGAAAGGATTAAATATTTTCTTTGAATGATATTTCTACAACGAATCAACAGTTGTGAAGTAAGCTGAAACAATTCTAAACAACATAACAATTCTATTTCAAATTTTAAAACTATGTATTGACTATAATTGGAGATCAGTCGATAGATTATGAATATTATTTTCTATTTTCGAAAAGGTTAAACAGAACTTCATCTGTAAACCATCATAACTTACAGGCACGGGGGTGATCAGCCCGTTATGCCCTATATTGATCAATACTACATGTTCAAAAAATATTTTTGTCCAGCATATCTGCCTTAGGCGCATAAAAGTTTCCCATGTTCGGGTTATTCATACTTAGTCGAGAATCCGAACCCAAAATAATTCGGTTGGATACAATAAAGTTCTATCTTGTTCAACAATATTTTTAAGTTTGTGTCTAGCCAAATCAAATAGCTTAGACGACTTTTAAGTCAACGTATACATACTGAAAACCAATAAGTATGTATCAACATGTGATAAAATTTAATGATTATCCAAGTGAGGACACTTGTATAACCATATTTAAAAATTAACGAACAGAATAAATATCAGGATTGTACAATAATACTGCATTGATAAACAATGATCGAGGAATTTAATAACTTGTATGAATTCAAATAAGTGGATACATAATCGATAACAATAGAGTTAATAATCTGGCATAATGAGAATATAATTCTGAAATTTTCTTACTCAAGTCTATTGCATAAAGTAAATGCAAAGGGTAGGATACTTGCCTGAGCTGCTGCTTAAAATAACGCAACTTAGTTTTATCTTTTATATCGAAACATATCATTAATAAGATCATTCTATCGATTAGAAATACATATCATAACACATAGTACTACTAATTGCAGTCAACACATAACCTAATCACATTGTCACACATGTTTAACTGTCATTGTATTACATACAGACATGTATCTAGTCAAATTATCCAAGTTCAGATCAATTTTTGAAACATTTCGGTGAACCAACCTTTTTATCGGGTAATTATCGAGTCTAGAACTCTAGTCTAGAGTTCAATATTTGATTTAAATAACTTAAATATCAGTCATATTATTTTTAAATGACTTCTAATAATTTTTAATTAATTATTATAATTTATCATAATTTTTTCAAACACCGGATTCATTATAAAATGATTTAAATATTAAATAATTCTATTATCATTAATATGTAATTAATATTAAATTATTAATGAAACCATTGCCAAAATATTAAAGTTATTTATAATAATTCAAAATATTTTTAAAAGTATGAACATTACCCTTAAATGATTTTTAAAATAATTTTTTAATAATTACCATTACTATTTAAATATTAATGCATTATTTATCAAAATATTAAAAGTCATTAATTATTACTTAAAATATTTTTAAATCATTTATATCCTTTTTAAATAATTTTTAATTTAATAAAACTATTTTTAAACTATTTATTTAATATTATTATTAAATAACTTTAATATCATTTAATATTATTTTATTAATGAAATTTACCTTTAAATATTAAAAGTTATATTTTATAACTTAAAATATTTTAAAACTATTTATTTTCATTTAAAATAATTTTTATAATATTAAAATTATTTTTAAACTAATTTATTCAATATAATTATTAAATAAATCTAATACCATTAATATTAAATAATTAAAAAAATTTATCTTAAAATATTAGAAGTTATGTTTTATAACTTAAAAATATTTTTAAATACTTTATTATCATTTAAAATGATTTTTAATGTAATAAAATCATTTTTAATTAATTTATTTAATACATTTAATAAATAAATTAACTATCAATAATATTTAAATAAATACTAATATTTATAAAAAATATGTCAAATTATTAAAAGTTAATTTTTATAACTTAAAATAATTTTTAAAATAATTTTTGTAATTTTCATAAATTAATTTCTATTTTTAAAAGATTTTTTTGAAAATAAATTAAATAAAATTAAAAAAATTGTCGCTATAGCCTTTAGCGACAGAATCTGTCGCCATAGGTGTTCTTGAGCACCAAGAACATTCATAAGCAGTTAACGAGATGCCATGTTTGACCAACAAATTTTTTTAATCTATAATGTTTCTAGGCAAACTAATGGTTATAGAATGTAGTACTAATGTAACACTATATGATCCAATGACAAACATGGCCAAATAGCATAATACAAAGGAGATCTAAGCATGCAAAGTGGTTGTCAGAGCTGTTTTTCATTTCTGGGTTACCCAGACCCAGAAATGAAGAATAGTTCGAGTAGCCACTTTTGGGCTTCCACAACTTGCAATCCATATGATAATTTTGTGATATGAGTGTTGCAATGTGTAGCCAACTTGTAAGTGAAGAGATCTAACACATAAAACACATATAACAACAACATAATCAACCGTTAAGATCCGGTCAAACCATGTCAGAGACCGTGTTCATATGTATTCTGGGTTACCAAGAAAATAGAAAACATGATCATGCTGGTTTTACCGTCCACTAAATCCAACATGTTCAATGTTTATGTGGTCTAAAGACACTAGAATGTAGTATAAACAACATACTACAACTTAGATGCAAGAACCATAACAAAACATCAAACCACTGTCAGATCCAAGCTCTTAAACTTTTTGTCAGACGGTTCTAGGCAAGATCTAGGTTACCCAGATCTTGTCCAGTCATGGTCGGTCAACGATGTTTGACCACCCATAACTTTCACCATGTAACAGATCTAACCCTGATTTGAGTTCCAGAATACAGACCACATAACATACTACAAGTACAAACTTTCAAAACATAAAAACCATAAATAGAAAGAGATCTGCAAGACCTGACATTTGGTTGTCGGACAACACATAAAATTTTTCCAGATTTTTGAAAACATTAAATTCAAGCCTATAGATGTTATGGATCTAACATCTATCAACCCAGATCATCTATATGGACAATAAACAACATGTTTAAACATTTAAACATAAGATCTAACATGGAATCAAAGTTCAGATTTCTAAATTAGGTTTTATACCTCTATGAACAAATCTTGATTCTAGGCTACTGATCTGATAATGGAAGTAGTGGGGCTTGATTTGGGGACTAGTCCACTACTATATTTCGTGTGTTTGGGGTTGAGAGAGTTTGGCTAAGTGTAAGTGAACAAATGAGCTTTTTTTGTGATTTTCTCTCTCTTTAATTCTTATATCCATTGATGCAATGTATTTGGCTGATGCAAGTTGGCAATAGATCAGATATGGCTGAGTTTTAGAGCACATGGGAGATCTTAACATAGTGAGTCACTAGATTTGCCAACTTATTTGCTTAAAACATAAGAAAAGGGTAGCTTAGTCATTTGCTAGCAAATTTAATGGCACAAATATAACTTGGCAAACCCATTGGGTTTAACCCTAAGGTTTTAAAAAAATGGATTTCTAAGATTTTTATTTAGGGTTTAAAAATTTAGTTTCTAAAAATTTCAAAGTAGGGTTACTAAATTAATTTAGGTTTCAAAATTACTTAAACTTACATAATAAGTTTAAGATCTACTAATTTTAGTTAGTTTTTCCAATTTAGCGATTAGGGTACCTAATTTGGCAATTAGGGTTTCTAATTTGGAAATTAGGGTTCCTAATAATTAGGGTTTTCCCTAATTATGGTTATATTCCATAATACTTTACCTTAATTATAATAACACAGTTATATAACAGTCTCGAAATCATGATTGAGTTTTAAAACAGGGTTTAACAAATTAATCCTAGTGTTTGGTCATGATACAACATAATTGACCAACCATTATCAATCTATACATATAGTACATATTTATAGCACAAAAATATAATTAATATAATATTATTATTCTCATTCCTTATTCTAAATCCAGAATTAGTGTTTGGATTCCATATCTGATTTATCTTATGGATTCTTTGAAGTGTATTTTTAGCAAACCTATGTTGAATTGCCAGTTATCAAAGTGGTAGCTAATCCTTTAAAAGTTCGACATCATTTATGTGACCTAAAAAACCATCAAGGGTCAAGGAATTGCAAAACAACTATATGCAGAGCCAGTAAGAGATTTCGAGCCTCTGGAGACATATTTCCCTGATGATGATGTAATGACAATTCAACAAGCTAAAAGAGAAGATGTGGGTCAATTCTGGAAATTGTACTTTGCCGGCACAACAAACGCAGAAGGCGTCAGGGCAGGGGCAGTTCTCATATCTATTACTGGGGAGCAGTACCTCGTAGCAACCAAATTGCAATTCAACAACTCCAACAACACATCAGAATATGAAGGATGCCTTGTAGGCATTAGTACAAAGTACCTAATAGACAACACTTAAATCACAACGTTTTTTAACAAAACATTATAGATATATATGAAAACATGTTATCTATTTAAAAAGGGCATTTTTTGGTTTTAACTAGATAACAGTTTTTTTAAAAACGTCATGTATCTAAAAAACAGGGAGCTAAAAAAAAGGCGGTTAAATGAAAACTTAAAATTAAATCTACTAAGTGCTAGGGTTCAAGTCTTTTATTTCCTTTCTCACCGAGTGTCTTTGTCTCTCATCTCTGTCTATTTAGCCTCTTTTCGTTCCATCTGGTAAACAAAAGCTAGGTTTTGCCTAGATTTGATTTCCTGTAACTCTCAAATCTCTACATCCATGGCAAAGACAAGCGGCGGTGGTAGCGCGGCCGGACGAGTTCTTGGGGGAGACGCCGTGTGACTTTGTGAGTTTGAGGAGTAGTAGTACAAAGCCCACCGAGAAAGAGATAATAGAGTTTTGTAGAGGGATGTTGCCTAAATATATGGTGCCGATGTGCCTTTCTATTTTTTTAAAATTCTCCGATTTTAATTTGTTTAATCTAGTATATATGTTTGGATCTATGTTGTATTGGTTTCTCCTTAAGTCTTGGCTGAAGGCTGTATAACATCTAATTAGATATGCACATTGTTTGATTATCAGATTACACTAAGTATGAATATAAATGAATTTTGCTACTTCATCTATCTGAGTTTTAGTTTTTGTAATTGTTAACGCCAAGATCTTTGATGACGTCCCAATCACGTAAGACGCCCTAATCCTGCACAGAAAACACGATCAACACCAAAAGCTTGACGGCTGGACCGTCGGGGGATAGCTCCGGCGTGAGAGTCAATACAGGTGTTCAAGGTTTAACAATGGAGGGTGTAAAAATGTCTAGTGTCCTTTTTTCGATAGAAAGTGTATGCGTACCTTTTGTTAGGAGACCCCCTTGCTAGGTTATACTCTCATACTCAGTTTTTTGTGCCACCAACCATGATCTGACACCCCCTCCCAGTCACCTCTTGTCCCAGCCGACTGCTTGCAGGTTATCACCTTTTTTCCACTGTTCCTGCCGCCGGCCGGATAAGATCCCATCCACATTAATGATCTGCAGGCGCTTGGTCAACTGCCCTCCTCCTTCCATCATTACCAGTCAAAGTCTTAGATATCAAAAGATCTTATGGGCCGGCCACTTGACCCAGCCCATTATTAATGGGATACAATAAAGGTAATATAAATGTCAGGCCCAATGACTATAAGATTTAGTGATAAAGGTCCACTAGGCTAATTAAACGGATGGGCCCAATTGGTCAGGCCCAATGGAAGAAATATCATGCCCCAACATTGCCCCCTAGTCTTTTATTAAACAGGATGTTTAGTGGAAGACTGATTGTAGATAGCGCGAGTCCACAGGAAGAAAGAGCCCACTGAGCGCCAGCCTACCTTGGATAACCCACCAAAGCCAAAATCAGACGTTACCCTTTCCTCTCCCTCATCATTATCCCCAATTAATGCGCCGCCCTCGGCTCTCGTGCAAATTTTGAAAAAATCACTCGCTATAAAAGCCGCTGCCCATTCTCCTTGGAGGGTTCCCTGCCATTTCGAATTCATAAGAGCTTATTGTCTTCTCCTCCTCAAATTTCTTCATTTTCTCCGCAAATTCTCAACAATGGCATCCCAGAACCCCGATACAAGTTCTCCCCTTCGTGTCGCCCCCATCTCCACCGTGACCCCTCATTCAAATCCTGACAAAGAGGTTCCGGGCTCAAACCCCCAAGTTGGTGCCGCGAGTAAGGAAGCCCCGCCCATGGAACCACTCCCCAACCCATCTGATTTTTTCCAAAACGAGGAAGACTTTCCTCATGCCAACACCCCTTCCACCGTCAATGAAACTGAGCTCTGCAACATTAGAGCTCGCTATCAGATACCGGATACCCACAGGGTACGGATAGCGGCCCCTCACGAAAGGATGTATCAGCGTCCCGACGACTGGATCGCCGTTCCGGCAACCTTTCTGGAGAAGGGGGTGAGGTTCCCTCTTCACGCCTTCTTGATCACCCTCCTAGGGTTTGTTGGAGTGGGGTTCGCCCAATTGGTGCCGAACTCGTACATCCACATACTGGCTTACATAGCCTTCTGCTACGAGATAGGAGTTCCTCCTGCTGTGGATTCCTTCTTTACCCTCTTCTCGGTGGGGAAATCTCGGGAGAAAGGCTTCAAAGTGCTAAGTAAGATAGCCCCCAAGCCCAATGCCAGGATCGAGAAGCGGTCTCTAATGGACACTCCTTCGAGCAACCGAGGATGGCATAATAAATGGTTCTTCGTCAACGGGCCCGAAATCTCTTCTGTTCCTGACTGGACCACTTCTGATCGCGTCTCTGCAGACTTCGGAGACATATCCGAGGAGCGTATAAGAGAAATGACGCGCATCATAGAGAAGATACCCCTGAAGGAGTGGAGCTTCGGCCTCTTGGGCAAACAAGCCTGGTTGTATGACCACAAGTTGTCTCTCATCAAGCCGACTTCGACCGATCGGAGGGACTTGGATAGGTACCTTTCTGGCAAGCCTTCATCCCCTTCCACCGAAGTTCCCCAAGAAGAACTTCCGACCTCGGAGGCCCAGGATGCAGAGGTCTTCCGCGGATCAGAACCTACTGAGGAGCCTAGCCGACCTCGACAGAAGAAGAGGGCGGTTCGGAAAGTCCGGTCGAATCCTCAAGGAACTCAATCAACTTCTACAGCGAGTTTGATTGACTTGCCTGCGACCGAGCGAATGCAGGCTCTCCGGGTTAAGAACAGGAAGACCCACGTGACTCCTCTGTCTACCGATGAGCTTCGAGTTCCTCGTCCTGCTGCAGTTGAGCCTCCCCCCGTCATCCCCGTGGAGATCCATGTTTCAGAAGATGAGCTCGAAAACCTGAATGAGTCTCCTCTTCTGTCTCGTAAAAGGAAGCAGTCTTCCGAGGATCAACCAGCACCGCCCCCTGAACCATCAGTGCCTTCTCCGCCGAGACCCTCTTCCTCCAACTTCCGGCGAGAAGCTACGTCTTCTCCCACTGTATGGCCGGATTTTAACGAGAACTTTCCTTTTCAGCTGTTCGACTCCTTCGTTCGGGAGACCGATGACCATCGGTTCGGGAACAGTTCTATCAGGGATTTGATCGAAGAGGGCATGAGTTACCAGGCTAAGGTGAGTTGGTTCAATCGAAATATTTAGGAATCATCTGTTTCTTCTACTAATTCACTTTAAATGTCCGCAGGCAAATGCTGTCTTCGGGAGACTTCTTCCCCGATACAGAGAGTCTGAAGCCGAAGAAGATACGGCCAGGCGAGAGATGGCTACTATGACTTCTGCTCTGGAGAGGGAGAGAAGGGCTCATGGTATCACTATCTTCAATAAAGAAGGCCTTCAGAAGGACTTAAATAAGTTGAAAGAACAGTTGGAGACATCCGAGGCCACCCATCAGCTGATCGTTACTACGAACATAAACCTGGTTCGTCGGAATGAGGTTCTTGTTGGGAAGAACGAGACGATGGTGAAGACCAATAAGAGCTTGGCTATACAAGTACACGACCTTGAGGCCAGGGATCTGAGACATCTGAAGGAGCGGGCAAAACTCGAAGAGGAGCTCCGCAAACTTCGGGCTCTGAGAGACTTGGGTCCTCCTCTAACCGGAGATCTTCGGAGGGAAATCCAACAAGAATACCGAAAATCTGCTGAGTTGAACGAGGAGATTATCCAGATGTTCTCGGATGGATACGACGAATGCCGAAGCAAAGACAAGGCAAGACTTGTCGCTGCCAAGGTTGAACCGACTATCCTGGACTCTTCGGAAGACGAAGCCGATCTCTGAAGATGGTTTTCTTTCCCTTAGCTGTAGGATTTTTGTAAAGCTTCTATCGCTTTGTAAACATCATTATATAAATAAAATATCAATGTTATCAGTACCATCCTTTATGACTTCGGTTTTTTCACTGTTTACCAACACTTCAATATGGATTTAATTTGAAAAATGTACAAGCTCCTCCGTGGGCCTAACTTTAAACTGTTAATTAACAACTAAGCAAGTCGTATAACAGATAAGACGAAGCTAAATAACATGGCCTTCCGAACTCAACACTTAGAAAGATTTAGGCAATAATAACAAAGTAAAGGAATACTTATTCGTTACCGAAGTGTGAGGTAGGTGTCGCGAGGGATCGGACGAAGTCTGAATGACGATGTTTGTCTACCCCGAAGGGCCTGATAAGGTTCTTAGGATCACCGGCCGATGAGGCTATCATCGAATGGTCGACGAGTCCATCCGAACCTCCTAACTTTGGTGGCTATTGATTTTACCACCCTTGGTAAAAAACAATATAGGATCCAGGATTTGACTACCACACGGGGTATCAAATAGATTGGCTGCCATCGAATGGCCAGCGAGTCCTACCATACCTCCTTACTTCGGTGACCATTGATTTTACCACCCTTGGTAAGAAACAATATATGATCCAGGATTTGACTACCACACGGGGTATCAAATAGATTGGCTGCCATCGAATGGCCAGCGAGTCCTACCATACCTCCTTACTTCGGTGACCATTGATTTTACCACCCCTGGTAAAAAACAATATAGGATCCAGGATTTAACTACCACACGGGGTATCAAATAGATTGGCTGCCATCGAATGGCCAACGAGTCCTACCATACCTCCTTACTTCGGTGACCATTGATTTTACCACCCTTGGTAAAAAACAATATAGGATCCAGGATTTGACTACCACACGGGGTATCAAATAGATTGGCTGCCATCGAATGGCCAACGAGTCCTACCATACCTCCTTACTTCACTGTGACATTAGGACAAATGCGAAGATCAGTTGTGAAAAAAGTGACTTTTTATTGATGATGAACGGTTATGTACAGACTCCCGGTGGACTGACTTGGTTTCTATTGAAAGTACTTTCGGAGCCTGCCTGCGTGCCATGTGTTCTGAATTTCGGATCCATCCAAAGCCTTCAGTCGATATGTCCCGGGCTTCGGTGCTTCGGCCACTTCATACGGTCCTTCCCAGTTCGGCATCAACTTCCCAGTGTTCTGCGGTGTAGACGCTTCGGCCTCTCTGAGAACGAGGTCTCCCACCTCAAATCTTCGGAGCTTTACCCCTTTGTTGTAGTGCTTGGCGACTCTTCTCTGGTAGGCTGCTAACTTGATCATAGCCACTTCTCTGACTTCCTCTAGCAGGTCCAAGTTGGCCTTTAATCCCTCGTCATTGTAGATCTCACTGAACTGACTAACTCGAAGGCTTGGAGATCCAATCTCAACTGGGACTAAGGCATCAGTGCCGTAGGCCAGTCTGAAAGGCGAGTCCCCTGTTGTTGTCCTCGGCGTAGTCCTATAAGCCCACAATACGCTGAGCAGCTCTTCCGGCCATCTTCCTTTGGCTTCGTCCAATCTGCGCTTGATCCCGTTTAGAAGTGTTCTGTTAGTCACTTCGACCTGCCCATTTGATTGCGGATGAGCCACTGAAGTCTTCCTATGCTGGATTCCCAGTTCCTTCAGAAAGCCTTCAAATTTTGATCCCACAAACTGACGTCCGTTGTCTAATATCACCACTTGAGGGATCCCGAAGCGAAACACTACGAATTCTTTTACAAATTTCAGACACTCCTGTTCCGTTATCAGCCGAAGTGGTTTCGCCTCGACCCATTTGGTCATATAATCAATAGCGACGATGACGAAGCTGACCTGCCCCTTAGCCTTCGGTAACGGACCCAGTATATCAACCCCCCAGACAGCGAAGGGTATAGGAGATAGAATCGAGTATAGCTCTTCCGGTGGCTGATGCGGGATCGGACTGTTGAGCTGACATTTATCACATTTTTTCACGTATTCCGTAGCCTCCTTGAAGATCGTTGGCCAGTAGTACCCCTGCCGAAGAACTTTGTACGCCAGCGACTTAGCCGCCATGTGATCACCGCAGATACCCTCATGAACTTCCCGAAGGGCGTACTCTGCTTCGGACGGGACCAGACATTTCAATAATGGTGACGAAAATGCCCTCCGATAAAGATCCCCGTTAATGAGAACGAAGTTGGCACTTTTGTATTTGACCTTTTTTGCTAACATCTGATCCGAAGGAAGGACGCCGTCTGCCAAATAATTGATGTAGGGAGTCATCCAGCAGTCAGGTCGCTCGATACACATCACTGAGTCATGTTGAACACTAGGCTGCTGTAAGACCTCCCGATAGACTGACCCATTGAAAACGGCAGCATCTGTAGCGACCAACTTTGACAAGGCATCGACAATAGAATTATCGTTACGCCCTATGCCTTGAAATTCGTGAAAAGCAAAGTATCGGAGTCTGTCTTTCAACTCTGCCAAATACCTGATCATCCTCATCCCCCGAGCTTCGTATTCTCCTGATAACTGCTTGACGACCAACTGAGAGTCACTATAAATACTCAACTTCTGGACTTCTAGGCTCTTCGCCAGCCGAACCCCAGCTAGAACGGCTTCATACTCGGCCTCGTTGTTAGTCGCCTTAAATCCGAATCTAATGGCTTGTTGTACCTTGAACCCCTCCGGACTGGTCAGAATAATCCCTGCTCCACTGACATTTACTGTGGAAGACCCATCTACATACAGTGTCCATGCATTCTGACCGTGCTGAAGAAGTGTAACAGTTCGATCAGATGTCCCCGTTTCTGGTGACTCGGCATCTGCCTCGGTAAAGGAACATTCTACCACAAAGTCGGCCAAAGCTTGTCCCTTGATAGCGGTTCGGGGATGGTATTCGAGGAAAAACTGGGACAATTCCATGGTCCATGCTGCCAATCTCCCCGAAACCTCCAGCTTACCCATTACCTTTTTCAGTGGTTGATCTGTGTAGACGATCAGGAGCCTACCCTGAAAGTATTGCCGAAGCTTTCGGCTAGCAATTACTAAAGCAAAGGCAATCTTTTCAATATTTGGATACCTGGTTTCGGCGTCTCGTAGGACGTGACTGACGTAATAGACCGGGTGCTGCTTTCCACTGATCTCCCGAATCAACACCGCTCCAACGGCTAAGGGACTTGCTGCAAGGTAGAGATATAAGGTTTCTTTCGGAGTGGGTTTTACCAATAGGGGAGCAGAGGACAGATAGGTCTTTATGCCTTGGAAGGCTTCTTCACAGGGCGAGGTCCATTGGAAAGTTTTAGCGTTCTTCGGCCCCTTCAGTGTGTCGAAGAATGGTAGACACCTCTCTGCGGATTTGGACATGAACCTCCTCAGAGCTGCAATCCTACCGGTCAGACGTTGGACATCTTTAAATGACTGAGGAGTCTTCATGTCAAGGACGGCTTGAATTTTCTCCGGATTAGCTTCGATGCCCCTCTGACTGACCAGGTACCCCAAGAACTTTCCCGCACCGAGGCCGAAGGTACATTTTGCGGGATTAAGCCTCAATTTGTGATGTCGGACAGTCTGAAAACATTCCTCCAAATCATCCAAATGTTTCTGAACCTGCACGCTTTTAACGATCATGTCGTCCACATAAACCTCCATATTCTTTCCCAGCTACTTGTGGAAGATAAAATTCATCATTCTTTGGTAGGTTGCTCCAGCATTTACGAGGCCAAAGGTCATCTTCTTATAGGCGTATACCGAACGGTGTGTAATGAATGCTGTCTTCGGGATATCTTCTCTACACATAGATATTTGATGATAACCTGAAAAAGCATCCATAAAGCTTAGTAGAGCATAACCTGAAGTTGCATCAATAAGTTGATCAATATGGGGTAAAGGATAAAAGTCCTTCGGGCAAGCTTTATTTAGGTCGGTGTAATCAATGCAAACTCGCCATTTCTGGTTCTGCTTCTGCACCAATACTACATTGGCCATCCACTGTGGGTAGTCGATCTCAAAAATAAAATCAGCAGCCAACAGCTTGGCGATCTCTTCGTCAATTATCTTCTGTCGCTCGGGTGCGAATATCCGTCTCTTTTGCCGAACAGGCTTCTTCGAGGGATCTACCTCCAATCGGTGCTCAGCAACCTTTCTGCTAATCCCGGGCATGTCCTTTGGTTCCCATGCAAAAATGTCCGCATAGCTGCGAAGGAGTTCCATAAGATTTGTCCGAAGAGGCTCTGGTAGACCCAAACCAATTTTCACTGTCTTGTCCGCCTTCCCGAGGATCAACTCAATCTCCTCCGTCTCCCCTGCAGGTGTTACCAATGGCTCGGAACTGCTTTCAGTGAAGGGCTCAATCTCGATTGCCATGGTTTGTTTCTGTTTGCTAACCCCTACTCCGGAAGAGATGCACGCATTCCGATAACAGCGTCGGGCTAGATCCAAATCCCCAGCCACCTCTCCGACTCCGTGCGCTGTAGGGAACTTGATTTTGAAATGGGGGATGGAAGTCACGACTTGGAGAGCCGTCAGGGTAGGTCTTCCCAGTATGGCGTTGTAAGCCGAATCTACATGCACAACATAGAATTTACACATTATTTCTGCCTGCTGAGGGGCTGTGCCGAAGACCACTGGGAGTTCGATAGTGCCTGCAACTTTGACCGGATCGTTGCTGAAACCATATAGAGGAGCCTCCTGCCCAACTTCCATCTTTCGCCCTTCAAGATGCATTCTTTGATATGCGTGGGCGTACAGAATATCCACTGAAGACCCGTTATCTATCATCATACGCTTCATGTCTACTGAGCCCACTTGCGCGGTGATCACTAACGCTCCTTCATGTGGATCAATGGGCTCCACAGGATAGTCCACGTCTGTAAAAGATATAATAATTCCGGGAAATGGTCTATCCATCTTTGGAGAGGCACCTGATATGGACATAACCGAATCCAGATACCCCCTTCTCTTTCTTCCTACCAATTTCCCCGACGTTCCCCCTGTTATTACGTCGATGACATGCCTTGGTGGCGGGTTCGGGACGGGCTGCACAGGAGGATCCGTTTGAACTGTCTGAACGGTGCGGTCGGCACCTTGGTGACTCTTTTCGGCCACATATTGGACTAACAGACCGCTCTGGATCTTTCTTTCCACAAAATCCTTCAGATTACAACACTCATTGGTGCCATGGCCTGCGGCTTGATGGTAGTTACAATATTTTTGAGGGTTGCCCTGCCCGGTCCTATAGTTGTCCCTCGGTGGCTCAAAGAACGGCTGGTTCCGGATTTGGTCTAGAATCACCGATCTGTCTGTGTTCAGTTTGGTATAAACCTTATTTACCTTCGGGGCGGAAGCAGGCGGACGAGTATCTCCTTGTCGCCACGAGTTGTTGAACTTCTTAGAACGACACTCCGATCTATCATTGTACCCCCCAGTCTTCTTCGGATCATCCCGGGTTTTAGGGGCATCTGCCTCCTTCATCTGTTCCGTAGAGGAACGCTTCAAGCTACTCATAGCCTCTTCCACAACGATATAACCTTCTGCCTTATCGAATGCCTCTGCCAGGCTCTTCGGGTGATTGAACATCAGCTTCTTCACCAGCTTCTCCGACTTTACTAGGTCCAGACCGTTCTGAAACAAACCCACGGCTTGGAGATCATTCAAATCTGACACCTGGCCAACGGCTTCTCGGAACCTCTTCACATACTGACCCAAAGACTCATCGGTGTACTGCCGGACCTGCGCCAAAGAGCCCGTGGGCTTCCCCCTCCTTCGGTTACTCCCAAAACGAGCATGGAACTTATCGCAGAGTTCGGACCATGAGGAAATTGAATCTGCCGGTAAATTCCCCATCCACTGCCTCGCGTCCTTTCTCAACGTCGTAACAAACATGTGGCATTTAGCAGCGTCAGCGAAATCGTAGTAGTCCATCAACCGGTCAAATGCTTGGCTATGGTCGTAAGGATCTCCCGAACCATCGTAACTTTCCATGTGAGGCAACTTCTTAGAGGTGTCCGCCTTCTCCTTAAGAATGTCCGAGGAAAACGGGGATGCTTTCTTTCCCGGAGTATTCTTCACCTGCTGGACCTCGGCCAACTGCTTCTGGAGTGCCTTCAGTTCTTTTACGAGGTACTCTACTCCTTCCGGCTGTGACGACACTTCCTTCTCCGACGACTCTCTCTTTCTTGGAGTAGGTCGGTCGTTGATCATAATACCCCCAACCTTCGAAGGACTTTCGCGACGACGGTCTTCTGAGCGAAGTACCCGACTTTCGGGTGTACGGCCCCCGGATCTGCTTCGCCTCTGGGTCCGACGACTGTGGTGGGAGTGTGTGACAATGAGTGCCCTTTTCATGCTCTCTGGAGTTCGTTCTCTGGATCGGCCTTTCCTACCACTTCGGGTCTGCCCTGTAGGGACGTCACGACGGAGTGCTTCCTTCGATCTTCGAGGAGTAGGGCTCCTCGATCTTTCTCTCTCCCGATGTTGGCTTTGAAACCCACGTTCTGACTGAACCGGCTCCTTCCCGCTGCGATGCACACGCCTTTCAGACTGGACATAACTCGATGCTTCATCCCTCAACTCTTCCATCCGGGACATCTGCTCGGCTATATCCTGCCTCTGCTTCATGAGCGACTCCATGGCCCTATCTGCCTCTTCCGCCATCTTAGCCAATCGGGAGGTCTTCTCGTCGTGGTCTAGCTGTTTCCGGCCGCGACCGGATTCTTTATCCGTCGTGAAGATTAACTTTCTCTTAGCTTTTCCCACGGCTCTTGGACGAGAGTCCCCATGTGACCGCTTGGAGGCTGTGCTAGCATGAGCACTTAGTGTGGGCCCCAAACGATCTCTGACAGAAACTCGTGGTGGCGAGTCACCAACAGTCATCGGTTGTCCTTCAGGCGTGTCTGCTCTGCTCTTCCCCATCCTGGGAGCGTGGAACAAATAAATGTTTGTGATTGAAAGCTCTGAAACACTAGAACTCAGCCCTCCTTCTAGCGCCAATGTTAACGCCAAGATCTTTGATGACGTCCCAATCACGTAAGACGCCCTAATCCTGCACAGAAAACACGATCAACACCAAAAGCTTGACGGCTGGACCGTCGGGGGATAGCTCCGGCGTGAGAGTCAATACAGGTGTTCAAGGTTTAACAATGGAGGGTGTAAAAATGTCTAGTGTCCTTTTTTCGATAGAAAGTGTATGCGTACCTTATGTTAGGAGACCCCCTTGCTAGGTTATACTTTCATACTCGGTTTTTTGTGCCACCAACCATGATCTGACACCCCCTCCCAGTCACCTCTTGTCCCAGCCGACTGCATGCAGGTTATCACCTTTTTTCCACTGTTCCTGCCGCCGGCCGGATAAGATCCCATCCACATTAATGATCTGCAGGCGCTTGGTCAACTGCCCTCCTCCTTCCATCATTACCAGTCAAAGTCTTAGATATCAAAAGATCTTATGGGCCGGCCACTTGAC
This sequence comes from Panax notoginseng, assembly GCA_016801055.1. Lineage (NCBI taxonomy): Eukaryota > Viridiplantae > Streptophyta > Magnoliopsida > Apiales > Araliaceae > Panax > Panax notoginseng. Next base: position 115,165,589 of record CM029016.1, read on the forward strand.
CCAGCCCATTATTAATGGGATACAATAAAGGTAATATAAATGTCAGGCCCAATGACTATAAGATTTAGTGATAAAGGTCCACTAGGCTAATTAAACGGATGGGCCCAATTGGTCAGGCCCAATGGAAGAAATATCATGCCCCAACAGTAATTGATATGCTAATTCGAGTATTGTGAAATAGATATTTTTAGTTTTAAGTTGGGCTGTATTTGATTTTTTCTGATGAGTTGACACACTATTTTGGTTGTTTTGTCTGGACATATCTAAGTATGTTTTCTACTTCCTTTTTTCTCTAACATTTATAGCATCTTCTTGGGCTGAATATTTTTTGTGAATTACGAGAATAATCAATCTATTGTTCGAGTATGACTTTTTCAATCTGAATTTATAAGGTAACTTTTCCCATCTCTACGTGCTTATAGCTGGAAACTATATTTGCTTGTTGAATAATAATGTTTGAAGGAATGTCTTAAGTTGATTATATAGATTATTAGTGCTCATTTTCAGATCAACACAATTTTTGCTTAATATTACTCTTTCACCCAGGATCGGTTAGAATCGTCTTTTATGAAGAAAAACATTAGTCCTCTCTGTACAAAGCTGTATTCATCTTCTCATATTTTCTACTAAATATTTTATTACATCAAGTATGTTGTTTCTTCTACTTGTTGGTTGCAAGTATAACTTTTATATAGTTGTTAAACTTGTAGTTATATTTAGCATGAAGCTGTAGATATATGGTTGCTGTAAAGATTATTTTACATTAACTATACATGTTTCAGGAGATCGAGGAAGCTAGTTGTTTAAATTCTTTGATAACAATTTTGGTTTTCTCTCATTGAATGTATAGGATCTTCCGAAGAACACCTTTTCAGTACTACTCATTTGCAACATTAAGTAGTCAAGATGGTAATAACAGACATTACGAATGTTATGTTAATACAGTACCATTATAAGGATTTCATACTTCAGTTTCATTTTGTTCCTTGTTTTCTAGTCAGTATTACTCGATGTTCTCATAGTTACAATTATACCAAAAGGGTGATTCTATGTTTTAATATTACGCCCTGATATATGGCACCTTGTGCTGAAATGAAGCATATAATTATTTATTTAATTCACACAAAATCAACGATGAAAGCTGAACCTTTTCTTGATCCATATTGATCACTGACGGAGTGATCATACATCAAGTTTAAATGAAATGAAATTCGTTATTAGGGGCCTTGAAGACCAGTGTTATACATGGTTTGGATTAGTGGTGAAAATAGTATGTTTATTCTGTTTTTCAATTCCCTTTAGTACAATGACTTGATAAATATGAAGGTCATATATAGATGATATAAATATATGTATATAATTTCCCCTTGAGAGTTGATTATGTGCCTGTGAAAACTTTGATTGGTCTTGCTGCTGATATCATCTAATGCCATCTCTATAGAAACCTTTGCCTCTCTACCAGAACGAGTCGTGTTGTCTATAATGACACCTACAACCGAGTACTCATGACTTCTTGTCGCTGCTTGTGTAGAAAACAAGGCCAGTGCAGTGAATGAGAGGATGAGGCATCTAAAGAGTATGTTCATTTTGTTTTGGTAGAATGAGAGGATGATGCATCTCTGTTATAGATTGAAAGTTTGTTTAACTTCCCTTCTTCAACTGTGTGACAGTTATATGCAAGTCTAAAATAAAATGGGATGGAACCTAAGTGATATTTAGTACTCCTAATGAGAATCTATTTATATTCTGAATACAGATGTGGATTGCAAAGGCGGAGTACGACGAATCTGGTCCATCAATTGTGCACAGGAAATGCTTGAAGCACCTCTTAACCCAAAGGCTAACCGTGAGAAAATGACCCAGATCATGTTCGAGACCTTGGCATCTCTCAGCACCTTCCAGCAGGTTTTTCCTATTAACAATCAAAGCTAGGCTACTTATCATTTGAATATTTTTTACTCATTCTAGTGAAATGTCCAACAGTATGTTGCATTTTTTGCATTAATAAAAATTGCACATATAGTAAGAGGTCCTTGTGTTACTTCTTGAACTTCCATTTTGCATTGCTGGACTGCTAGGATGCTGGAAGTGGAATAATAGTTTCTGGTTTTGCTTAAATGAACTTGTTGCTTGCAATTTCTTGTTCTACAACTGTTTTTTTATTTAGTTTCATGTATTAGTGTTTGAAAAACTTCTGAAGATATCTATTTTATTTGTATCTATGGTTGACTCAAGGCTGGTAGTTTATAAATCTGAGGATAAAGGACTTTGAATTTTACTAGATTTCTTGTTTCCCAGTGTTTATGCCAAAATTCCTTTTTATGGACTTTGGTTGCTTTATTATTTGTGAATTGCTCTGTTAGATTTTGTGTAATCTATATGTTTTTATCTAATAATCTTCAAGACTATGGAATTCAGTCTCAGGAGTACTTTAATGTGCACAACAAATTCCCAAAATTGATGAGGTGATTACTAGAGTTCTTGGTTTTCTTATAGGCCCTTATGTGGTGGTCACGACTATATTGAGCCAAAAACTGAGGAATGGCACACGGCAGGATCAGATCAAAGCTAGCACAAGCTGGTCTCAAGATCTGGGTCCTTGCAGGTAAGATGGAAACTGCAATCAACAGAGGGTATGTTTAAGGATCTTTTTTAATCATTAGTTATTTTGTGACTTGACGTTTTAAGATGCTCCATAACTGAAATAAAACTCTTATTTCCTGCTGCAGATTTTCATGTAGCCTACTTTGATGAGGTATGAAACAAATATGTATAGCAACAAACGCAGACATGTTAGCTCAAGATTCCAAAGAAGTATTTGTTTTTAGAAGTATAATGTAATTTCAGGGATATATTTCAATTCATGTTAGTACTAATTTCTGTTTGTTATTGTTAAGCAGGCAGTAAAGGAGAATATTTTGATGCAAATCATCAATGCCTCTCAAATGGTTAAGCTTGAAAAAGACCCCTATGCTGCATTTGCCTTAACAATCGATAGGAAAACACTAACTTATGCGTTGGAGCATCAGTTCGTGAATTTAGCAGTTGATTGTGCATCTGTGATATGGCGTCGAGTCTCTCCTAGGCAGAAGGCATTGGTAAAATACTTATATTCATTGTGAAACATTTGTTCTGAATTCTCTCATTTCTGATATTGAATTTTCAGCAGGTGAAACATTTGTGCAGTCATTTTATAACAATGGACATCATGACAGCAAATAAAATACAATGTAATATTTTGTGGATGTAGTAATTTTATAATGTAAACGTATGGTATTATTGGGATGTATTTTGAATGGTTGATACATTTTGGCTTTAAATTTAAATGAGAATTTAGACCTTTTAGCTTATATATCATGGCATTAGTAGATTGCACGTGCACTGGTAATATAGGTGAAGCATAATTTTTTTTAATCTACAACATTTTAAAATCGTTGTGTAAATGTGCCTAAATGTTGTCTGATATACTAAACAACATTTTTATCCAAAAAACGTTGTGGAATCATACCTTCTACAACGTTTTTAAGCATCTGCTAATTTTTGAAAAATAAATCTACAACGTTTTTTTCTAAAAAAACGTTTTGTATTGTGCTTAACTACAACGTTTTAAAAACGTTGTGTAAGGGTGTCAAATAGACAACACCCTTAACCACGACGTTTTTCTGACTGAAACCACAATGTTTTTTTCGCGTTGTCTATTTACTGTTTTGTAGTAGTGAGGGTTAAATTGGCTTAGTCAATGGGGGTCAGACGGTTGGCAGTTTGTGAAGACTCAGAGTTGGTCATCAAACAATCCACTGGGACATACAGTACCAAAGAATTGCATCTATTACCATACTATCGCCACATTATCAAAATGGCGAGAGAGTTTGAAAACATTGCCTTCATACATATTCCTCGAAATAGAAATGATTTCGCAGACGTATTGGCCACACTAGCCTTATTGGTCAACATATTAGCAAGGAAGGGTATGCCTGCTATCACGTTCACGACACAGAATGCACCTGTTTAACGAAATAGTATTGGGGAAATATCTAATGAAATATCTCCTACCAGACCACCTCGATACTAAGACATAAAAGAGTTTGCGAGGCGGATCTATCCCTGAGGGAGCAAGCCAAACTGAAAAGAATCGAATAGAAAAGATGGCGATGAAATTCTTCTTAAGCGGGATGCAAAGAGACACAAGCATATGCCTTCTAAGGTGTTTAGACAAGGACCAGGCCCAGAGACTTACGAATGAGTTGCATGACGGGGTGTGCGGAGCGCACATGAGTGGACCCCTGCTCACCAAGAAGATATTTATGACGAGACACTATTGGATCTCCCTCAAAGCTGATTGCGATGATCACGCCAAGCGTTGTTATCAATGTTAAATCCATGCCAACATTATCCATGCATCTCCTAACCAACTACATTGTATGACCTCACTGTTGCCATTTTCCATGTGGGGAATGGACGTGATTGGACCAGTTGAGCCCAAAGCTAGTAATGGTCACATATTCATCTTCGCTATGATTGATTAATTTACCATATAGGTGGAAAAATCCTCTTTCCCCAAGGTTACCAAGGAGGACATCGTCAGCTTAATCAGGAACAACGTCATCTATCGATAGGAGCAATCAGAGGTTATCATGTCAGACAACGCCAAGAATCTGAATAACGAGCTAATAAGGGAACTATACATCAAGTTTAATATTAAACACCTCAACTCAGTTATCTACCATCTAAAAATGAATGGCGCGGTGGAAGCCACCAACAAAAACATCAAGAAGAAAATTGAGAATATGTCAGAAAATTACCAAGGGTGGCTTGATTTGTTGCCTTTAACCCTGCTCACCTACTGAATGTCGACTCGCACCTCAACTGGGGTAACCCCCTACTTATTAATATATGGAATGGATGTCCTACTCCCCATAAAGGTTGAAATGGAGTCGCTGAGGGTGATAATGGACTCCCAGATAGAAGAGGGTCAATGGCTATAAGATCGATACAATTAGCTATCCCTAATAGACGAGAAAAGGCTTACCACTATCTTTCATGATCAGCTATACCAATAATGAATGTCTCGGTCCTAGAACAAAAAAGTACGGCTCTAGGAGTTTAATGAGTATGACTTGGTTTTAAAGAAGATCATTCCAGGCCAGGACGCAACCAAAGGAAAATTCACCTCGAATTGGGAAAGACCCTTCGTTGTCAAAACGATCTTATCAGGTGCAGCCCTGAGATTGCGAGCGATGGACGGTGAGGAGTTCCCACAACTGATCAATTCCGATTCGGTGAAACAGTACTATATTTGTAAACCTTTTTTGCAAGCATGGATCCTATAGTTAAAAAAAATCATCAGGTCCTTATAGCCTGAACAACGTAAGACCTGATCTCCCCCCTCTATAAGAGTACGTAGGCAACCATCTATGGTACGGTCTAATCCTCCAAAAATAACAACCAAACAATTTTACCTCATATCCCATATACTAACCCCAAAACTCAAACCACCAGAAAATTAAAATATACCCAAAAGACCCCCCAAGTCAACGACCCATGCTAAGAAGACCTGACGACATCTCAACATTGGTTTGTCAAATCTAGCATAAGTCCTGGAGATGACGAGAACAATAATATATCGAGATAGTAGGTCATGGGGATAAAACGACAATTAGTGTACAAGGTCAAAACGTGCTCAAAGGAGGCAAGTGGACTAAACATGTTCCTTTTTATATATACAACTATTTAAGCATACAAAAATCATCTTGAATATATAACAAAAGAGAATAACATAGTTTGTGCAGGAAAATAAAGCAAGACTATAAATATGAGATCAGATGGGATAATAACTCAAAATACCCAGCCGCCTCCGTAGTCGAAGGAGCGGTCCAGAGCTCCTGCTCCACAGCATCAATGCGTCTTAAGAGCTCCAGTGCTGACTAGAGGGTCCCCTCCTGACTCTTTATCATATCCTGAGCATGATCGACAAGCTCATCAGCAAAAGATTGGAGTGCATCCCTCTCAACTACGGCCTCATCTCTAACAGTGAGAGATGCATCCCTCTCAATGCTGGCAACATCCCTACCTACTAGGGCTATCAACATCAAGGCCTGAGCCTGATCTCGCTCGAATGTCAGAAGATGAACCTGACGAACCAACGCCTCCCTAGATGTTGAAATAGAACTCAGAGTCGCACTAGCAAGTGCCTTTGTCAAATCAGCAGACAACTCATCCTCAGTCAGAGATATAGGACCCCCAGCGACTCCTCCTCATCAATAGACCAGCCCCTCGCCCCGACATGATCAACCACATTTGGTGTTAAGCCAGCCTTCAGTCAAGCCAAATACTTTATCGACCAGCCGGGATGACCATCCCTGAAATTCACCATCTACTTGTGAGACCAAAATCCATAGACTCGTGCCAAATCCACCACAGTAGCAAAATAAAAAGGGAAACGATAATCCTCAGTCCCCTCATATAAATGAACCTTCTGATGCTGATCAAACTGACCCATCACCACTTGAGGATGATGCGTGGTCACACCCCTCAACCCGACCAAAGAGAGGAAGTCCAAGTCGGTCACATGAGTGTCAAAACTTAAGAAGGAACAATATCCAGAGTACATCACAATCTCAAAAGGATCCTCCATGGTATCCAAGAACTCAGTCCAAGATGAACGTCAATACACGAGGTTGGACGGAACAAATAAGACATTGTCATGTCGTGATCAAAATAAAACGAGTTACGACGGAGTTGACCAATATGCCTTAAATGGGTTATAAACCAAATATACAAGAGAACGGGGTTACCTCAAAACTCTTGATCCCCGACTATCCGATAAAAGGAGGCCGAAAGCAACATCTCTACCAATATGTGAGGAAGGATAATAAAGTCATCCCGAAGGGCTTTAACAACCATCGACATCCCTACGTCCAGATGATCAACATAAAAGGGCATACATAAGTATGCACAAGACACACACCACCATGGCATCCACCCGCACTGTCTGCCACCTATCCGCGAAAATAGCAAAATCTCCCTCGTAAACGACAAAGTTATCAGCTGAAGAAAAGCGATCTATCAACAAGTCCATCAACACGATGTGGCTACTGCCCACCTTTGCTAAAACAACTGACCTTCTCAAACCATTCATGGTCATGAACTGGCAGTGCATATGTCCCACCGCCACTCTGGCACATGGGTCGTTCATCAGCAAACCCGAGATACGACAATACTCATCTAGTGTGGGGGTCAACTCATCCGACCCAAATCTAAAGACATGTTGTTCTGGGATATAATGGGTCAACATCCCATCCACGAACCCATCCAAGACCTGGAAGGACAAAAGAGACATAGTGTGACCCAACATTCGAACCACGGTAATATAGTTAGGATCCGATAAGCTGCCATGCCAATATCTCAAACGGGTGGCTACCTGGCTCGGCGGAGAATGATCTATACGAGCGACTAATGAAGAAGTCATCTGTAAAAATAGTATCACAAACACCATATAGGGGTTAATTCTATCCAATCATTTACAAATATATAAGCATGCATCATAATAAATGATAATACGACATATGTAATGAATCAATGGAAAGATATCATATATATATATATATATCATTGTGGAACACATCTGGTTTTATATATACATCAACATCATCTCAATGATACATGTGAAAAAAAATAAAAAGGTATATGATAATGGGACACAGATGCCCAATAACTCATAGAGGCCTATTAAATAAACTATACGACATCTATATGAAAGTACTGGCATCATCAAACTGGTCAATCGGATCAGGTCCTCCTAAGTCAGTATATTATGTATATCTAGATGGTAGAATAAGGGATTTCCTCCTTCAACAAAACCAGTAATACTAGATGGACCAGCCTCGAACCTAAAAGGATCAAAAGTATCGGTTTCAGATGGATCCCTACCCAGGTGGCGAATAAAGAAGGGCATTCGATCCAACTGTTGTGTCAAGTCTGCAATATGAGAGAGATGAGTCGGTTCTCGGACACAATCCATCCAATCGATCATCATCACAAACCCCAAAACCATGTCCCCCAAGAACTGGGTAACACGTCACTTAGCGTCGATAGTACAGGGAACCCACCAAAGAGAAAAAGTAGATGAAGTGTTGGGGCCGTTTGACAAAAGGAACCCATCATGACCCTTTAAAGGGATCTATGAGATCGGCTGAGCTAGAGGCCAAAATTACTGACCAGGGGGAAGAAAAGGGATGCGAATCTCCCATCAAACACATTGGAAGGCACACTCCTAAAGATAGAGCTCCCAGCCTCCATCAAACAACAGAGGAACCTATTGTGTTGATAAAACATACTTAGGCCCTATCGAAAAACCTCCCTCAAATCCCTCAGCCAAATACTTTAAGGTATAAGGGACCCACATCACGCTCGCAGTCGGTAGCAGCTCCAACTAGACACGATAATGTGCAAAATTATCTAAAAATAGGGAACTCCTCTAAAGTGGAATGATGTCACCGGCGACCCCGAAGAGAAGCATCCAAACCCAGAGTGGTAACAGGGCAAAGGCAATGAAGCCTCTCTTAAGCCCAGGACTGTAAATATAAAAAACACGACATAAGTCACATAAAATTACAACCCAAAATTCAAAGAATCAAAATTAGCTAAGAGACTCACCAGCACGAATGGGTAAAAGTCGAGCCAAGCGTCGGTCATACCCTCTAAGTGCAAGCACATCCCATGAAGGAAGTAAGCGAAGGTGAAGGATCCCCAATCACGCTCTCCTATGCGGTCCAAATGTGACACCCCCAAATCTGGGTACTTTATTCCCACAAGATTTGATGTTCACTTTCTATTCATTCATTTCTAACTACCCAAATATAATAAAATTTAAAGAATAAACCTTCCTATTAAAGGGTTACATAACTTAATCAATAAATCTCCCAGGTTATCTAACCTTTAAAAACATACATCAAGTGCGAAAAATTAAATAATTACATCATAATAATTAAAACAAAGTCTGACAATATAAAAGTCAATAGATTTACATGTCTTCAACACTTGTTCATCTTTCTTTATCTTTTTTTAGTGGTTGGTTCATCAACCTTCTCAACTTTAGTTGCAATGGTTATATATGCAAGAGTGAGCAAACCAAATGCTCACTTAAAATGGCAATGACAAATAACAACATAATAACTGCCAATGAAGAAGCTCAATTGAACTGAATAACATTCTCTATCATTGAAAATAAAGAACTGAAATCAAAATTTGAAATTTATCTAAGGGTCACAAGACCATAAACTATGTCCAAGGTTATAAGTTTTCTTTTAACTTAAACCTAAACAGTCATAAGACTGTAGGGACTCCCCATGCTTAGGGTGATCGGCCCTTCGTACCATGTATTGTGCATAAACATCTAAACGCTTATGCGTAATAAATTCCCTATAATAGGATTGTCCATCTAAATTTTAACATACGAGTCCGCACCAAATGAAGTTTGGTTTGGATAGGTTTCAAGGGTAATTTAGAGTGCAACGAACATCAACTAAGGATTAGTTGAATAAATAAAGTTTGATATTTTTTTCAAGTGTTTGATAACAATATGATATGGAATAGTCATGAATCATAAGTGAATCAATATTATACACTGAAGTCACGCTTTAGAAATGAAGTAGAAAGCATAAGCATTGGATGTTATAAAAACCTTGCTTGAACAACAATAAGCTAAGGCTATAATCTTACTAAATAAAAGAACTAAGTTAATGAACTCGCATGATTAATAACAAGTTGAGGAATAAAACTCGCTCAACATAAGAATAATAGAATTTAGGAATTTGCGCAATAAGAAATAAAATAATGATAGGAAACCTTCTCAACTTAAGAGTTATGTTAAAGAACTTGCTTGAAGTAAGTAAGATAGGATTACAAAAACTTGCATACAAATGATAACAAGATAGGATAAGGATCTTGCTTTATGTAAAGAAATAAGGTCCAGGAAAAATGCCTTGTGCATAAGCTACATAATTATAACACACGTTCACCAACATACCCTATACATACCATTAGAATTGCAATATCGATTAGTTATACTAACATTAACCTTATAAGTTCCATTCACCATCTCAGTTAAGTTATAACCTTTAACTTAAGGTCTAACCATAATGATCAACCACATAAAACGATTATGAAAACTCACTAACATATAACGTAAAGCTATAACATTCAATTCTCATATCTAACTCTTACAAACATTGATTTTTAATCGTTATATAATTTGCTAATTAATAACTTAAAATCTTCATATTTGGTATTACAATGCAACTACAATATGTTATAACATCATAATATATGATTAACATCTTTCTATGTTCATAAGATTAGGTTACGATTGTATGCTATGGACTGAAATTAAAAAAATGAAACAGTTTCTATCAGGGGTTAGCGTGGCTGTGACACCCCCAAATCCAGGCCCCTTCAAACCTCGGATCCAGTCCGCCACGATACTACTATCATTCAACTATTTATTTCTTTTATTTATGACTTAATGAATATAACTTTACTTATTACAATTTAGAATATAAATTCTTTCCATTTCTAGGATCTATGTAATGACCCCAAACTTGGTCATTTACCGTCCCTGTCTTGTATCATATTGGTCATTTACCATCCCTATCTTGTATCATATTCGATATTATAAAAATATGCGGAATAATTTAAACTTTTTCAATCTCCTTTGAAAAGAAATTTTTTTGTTGATTTCTTAACTTGAATCAATTACATATCCTTGAATCAAATTATGTTATGATTCATTCTATTCGAATTACTATATAAATTTATTTTACAACTCTATTCATATTACTCTATGTATCTCATAGTACAACTTAACATGTATTACACATCATAAACTACTATCATGTACATTTCCTAGAACCTAAACATGGTTCAAGAGTATATATTTAAACAAATGAATCAATCTCCGTTGATATTATTGATCTTTATCAATTAAGTAACACGTAATCCTTACCGTATGTCCTTAACATGCAAAAGTGGTTATTTGCAAGGGTGAGCTCGACAGCCCAACAATTCTAACAGTTTTCATGCAGCACATAGCATATAATAGCATATTCAGTTCATGCATTCATAATCAATTACTATTTACTACACATGTAACTTCTCACATAACAGGCATAAAGATTTACTTCACAAGCATATCATCAAAGATCAACTTTCACATTTCATACATATCTCATATGCATTTCATATATATAAATCAACAATCACATGGCATAATATAGCTCAATTAACAGTTATCGAATTCATATAACAAATAGGAACTGGAAGACTTGCCTGATTCATAGTTTATCAACTACGACTTAACTGGTTAAAGCTTATCTGCACTGCGTGTATTCCTACACAATTATATAATCATGGACTCATAACCATTAGTCATACATTTCATATACTCGTAATATAAGAACAAATATAGTTTCCTAACTTGCTTTCATTTTTACTTGAACTTAAGATAACCATGAGACTAGCTAATTCTACTATCATATTTATCTAAATAATCTTGTTTCATATCTTGTAGTCCTTAAGGACAACATATAACCATAACTTAAGACCATGTAGTTAACATACTACTCTTGGTCACTCTGCAGAACGACGCAGTCGCGCTGCATTTAAGCTTGGGAGTGGCACGACCGCGCTACTCCCTGCCAAAACTAGACTTGAGCTTTTCATTGCTCAGTTTAGTCCTAACCTACTATGCATTCTGATACATACTATAAGCATACATCAAGTAAGTTCTGATATTTCTTCAAGTTCTCATTTCAAATCATTTAGTTTTGGATTACATAGCTCTATATTGAATTATTTCAATCAATAAGGCTTAACAACTTTCTTTAACAAGATTCGATGTTATAAGATTTTAAACTATATATTGGTACTAATACGCCTCTAATACGCATGTTCACATGTATCTATCTCATTTACATAGACATAATATATTTCATTTACTTTTAAAACATGTTAAAATAACGTATGCCATGCTTAACTAATTTAGTGCACATATCATTTATGCTTAAAGGCATAAATAACTCTATCATGCTTGCTTATAAGGTCATAATGCAAGTAATACAATGCTCATCAAAATAAGTTTCTAAAACTTTTAAATTTCTCTTTAAAACCCATACTAAATCGAGCTTGATAGCCTATTATGTGCAATATATCTTGAAATTACATTCCTTACCTATCCGCGCATATAACTAGGCTATATTCATATGTTCGCAAAGTTAGAACTTAAAATACACAAAGTTCGTCAAGTTTCATTTTCAAAACTGTAAGTTTTCTTTTAAAAACTCATGCTAAACCCAACTAATATACAAAGTAACTTTGAATCATAACTTATACTCATTTGTACATTTAACTAAGCCATATATGCATGCTCATATGTATACAACTCATTTACACCAAGGTTGAATAGTTTAACACTTGAAATCTAATCATAAACCATTCTTGAAAAGTTTAAATCATGCTTAGCTAGATGGTGAACACACTCAACACGTTCTAGAGGCATAAAGCATCATAGTATACATGCTTGAAAAGTCATAGTACCATTTACAAAATGTTTGAAGCTATTAGTTCTCAAAACTTCAAAGTTTTCTTCTAAAACATTTTAAACCAAGCTATATCAATCTAGTATATGCAAGGTAACTTTTACACTACATTTCATGCACGTTGATATGTGTACATAGGGTCCATGGTCAGAACTCACATGACACCAAATTCATCAACTTCCGTTTCTCAAAAACTTTAAGTTTTCTTTTAGAAAATCATTGTTAAAGCATTCCATTATGCGTAAAGTAATCTTAGTTGTATAACATATCTATTATCATGCATAGTTATGCTTTATCCCTTAGAACAACATATTCCATCGTCCGGAGCACTACACTTGCATACGTGCATGCCCGACGCCCTCTAATTGCCTCCTAATACACATCAGTACTAAAGATGACTATTTTGACCCCTTTTACCGGCATCAAATTGAAAACCTTAAAAAATAAAAGTTGTAGGTCTATTCGTCCTCATTCCGGATCATCTTGAATCGCATCAATCGGAGTCCGTATGAAAATGTTATGCATGTTTTGCCAAAATAGGTCAAAGTAGTCACAGTTAACACACATTGGGCACGGCCGCACCCAATTCCTTCACCAACCCAGCGTGCTCGTACCATAAGGCAGCGTCCCTGTGCCCTTGGGCAGCGCGGTCGTGCTTCGCCTCGCCCAAATTACAATTTTCCAAATGCTTTTACTTCAAATCTCCATAACTTCTTTATTTTTAGTCAGAATGAGTTGGTTTTCGATCCTATGGATTCGTAACTCATAAAACTACAACATACCAAATAAACAACAATTAACATAAACATTAACTAACCCACATATCAATCCAAAACTCATGTTCATACAAATTGTCATGTTTTGAAAAGTTTAGCGAATTCATTCACTACGAATTCGTTTCTCGACCAATTTGGTTCATTTAACTCTCGTTGTTTCCATTTTCACCTATATTAACAACATCTAGCAACAATTCATGGATTACCACAACCCTTAGCCATCAAATTTGTGACTCAAAAGTGACTTTTTCATTATACTTTTCTTAAGAATTGAAGAACTTGAATTCAAGAACATATATGTTAGAATCATTACCTCTTGATGTCTTTAATTTGCTAACTATAGCTATCCAATCCTCTAATTCCTCTCAACTCTCCAATTCCACTGACTCTCTCTATAGCAACTTCTCAGAAAACTCAACCAATGTAAATGAGAAGGAAGGAGCTCTATTTATGGAGGTTTCAATACATAGTTAATAGTCTTGCACATTGAATTAATCAAAGGGGAGGAAGAAGAAGCGATTGGATGTTGGGGAGTTGGTAACCAACTCCTTTCCCAACCATCCTTATTGCAATGAGCACCTACCTTCATAGCTACTGTTTAATCTTGGTGGTTATGCAAAGAGATAGGATTGGCCAATGGCCTATTTATGCATCTGATATATATAAATGGGTGACACTAATTTTGGGACAAGCTTATAACTCAGCAACTGAAGCTTAGTTTAGTTTCTTTAATTCCCAAAAAGAAATTTTAATGTGTTAATACTACTACACCAAGTAAAGTTAGGGATTATTTATGTACTCACATCATATAGTCCATGTACATTAGTCCAAATAATTTAATATTTAAAACATGTGTGTACTTAATTCCATTGATCACTAACAATTTAATACCTCCTTTTTACTATTAATCACCCATTGGTATAGAAATAAATATTTTAATAATACATCCTCATTTACTCATATACTTTAGAGTACACATTTAATTATCTCATCACATAGGATGAGATAACAAAAATTATTTAAATCAACCTTATGTTTTAATTACTTTCACCATATGATTTTTGTATATCATTAATCTCAATTAAATGTCACACTTCATGTAGTCTTAAGCCATGGGTATTATATATTACTACTACCCACATTTCCATATTACACATAGTAACATGAAATACTATTTAATGATAATGTCCACATTAATATCTTAATTAGGCTAAATATCATTCAGTTGGGTACTTTCAACCCATTATCACATTTTAATATCACAACGATTAATTAATATTAATCATTTATTATCTTTCCATTAATTCTCTTTTAATAATTTCAGTTAAACCTTCAGTTTAGTTTAACTTTAATACTCAGGCCACACGAGACTCATTTATCTCATTTACTGGAGTTATATATAACTCAAGCTCTTAATCTCAACAATAAAATATTAGGGGTCTAGGTCACGTTTGGCTTTTCCCCAATTCCACGTTATTTTATTATTTATTTAATATAAGGTTTGTGTGACACACTTTACCTTAATGTTAAATTATTTAACTTACCTTACACTTAAAATAATTAATATATACTCTATTAAATATTTAAATTATACACTATACGTATAATTATTTAATTGTCCCAAGACAACTTTTAAATCATGTTTTGCTAGCTTTATTTCTTCATGAACACTTAGTCACCATTTATGACCCTTATAAGAGTTATTAGTATACATGTCTTGAAATCAAATTTTCATAAACTTATTCAGAACTTTCTACAGACCGGCACGGCCGCGCTGGTCTTAGACTTGAAAGTGGCGCGGTCGCGCCACCTTAAGTTAGGACGCAGACATGCTATGCTTCAACAGAAATAGAACTTAACTCGCAAATCCTTTAACATGCTCCATACATGCTATCTTATTATACTGACCAGAATAAATCTCCAATGACTACATTCTTTAATAATTTAGATATTAAACTTCAAGTTTAACTCTTCTTTCTTTAATCTATACATTTAACCATAACCCAATATTAGTCAATAAATCTCTAACCAATATTTATCTAAAGATATATCGATTTTTTTTTCTCTCGTCAACAACGTAGATATTCAGTGTACTATATTGAATACCATTAAAGACTCTATCTCGTTTGTGATAGAGTCTTTAATGTATAGATTGGTTAGAGAGAAAAAAAAATCGATATATCTTTAGATCTAACTCACTGTAAAACAGTGTAAACGAGATAGAAACTAATTTGTTGGTTGTTTGTGGGTTAGATCGGTTACTAATTCGTATATACATCCGCTCTCTGAAAGAATTATTTATCCCAGTTCCTATACATCCACCATTAAAGGGTACGGTTGCGCTGCCTTAGACTTGATACTTACATATACATATACTCAAGAAATTGGTTATTATCAAAGATATTTAATGTCACCATCTTACTATGATAAAATAATTTCATATACATTATTTAATAACAATAGATAATTTCTATCCATCTTCTTTACTAATTCATCTCTACAATTTATAACAAATATATAATAATGATATATATTTATTAAACACAACATCACTTATTATATAGCTCATATTACCTTATGTAACACAATACTACATACCTCGTATCACACACACACACACACACACACACACACACATATATATATATATATATATATATATATATATATATATATATATATATATATATATATATATATATATTCTGGTTCAAACCCATCATCATGCTTTAAGAATTTTATCTATTAAATTCTTATTTTAATATTTTCTAAAAATTCAGGTTCTTACATCCTCTCCCCCTTATAAGGATTTTTTCCTCGGAATCACCGAAGCCTCCTCTACTCGGTGCTATTCAGAATATTACATATTCTTTTTGAATAATTTTATCCATTCTCTTTTTGGAAGTTTTATTATAACTTGATCACTTGCATTCTACCACATTCTCCTTTCTAAGGAACAATCTACTTTCTATATTCATCTTTCAGAAGAATAAGAATCTTCCACGATTTTTCAATAATCAGGTAGTATGGAAAAATCTTAGATTCCAAATTATGCTAAGGGGTCACAAGACCGTGAACTCTTCTCTAGGTTTACTACTGCTTCAACACAATCCTTCACACTGCAAACCAGAGTGTTTATCAATCACAAAGACTGAAAACACCCTCCACACGTGTGATAACCCTAAAATTCATAAAATCTTGAATGATTAGAATAAAGGTTAAATAATAAAACCTAGATGAGAATTTGAGGATTTATTTAAAGTTTTCAAGTAAAACCTATATGGTTTGCTGTTCGAATGAGAATAGAGAAAATATGGGTTACAAAATTTCAAAACCCTAAAAATAAATTATTATGTACTTGAAGGAATATCAAGAATAAGATATTACGATACCTGTAAATTCGATGTGAACGGAATAGTCTAAGAAATATTATATAAGTAAATATGAAAATTTTATTAAGGAGATAAGATTTCACATGAAGAGATGCTATGAGGTTAAACGAAGATGAGTATATGTATAGAAATATATATACTTAGTAAGGTGCTATATATATTTTAGCAAGAGGAATGATGAATTAAGTTAATGATATAAGGATCAAGATAAAATTATGTTAGTAATTAACATAGTTTGACCGTTGGCCCTGACTGGCAAATAAGAATTCAAATAAGTATAAAGTCGTTAGTTAATACGATTAAAAATAAGAATGAAGTAATTTAAAACTCAAAATTTGAGTTAGAGATAGAACTTTGAAGCACGGACTGCTCGGTTGCATCCAGAACGTAAAGTTTAGTCAGAAAGGACAATTAACACAAAATGTGTAAGGGTTGACTTTTTGGTCAAAGTCAATAGTTGACTTTTATAGAAAAATGTCAAAATTTGAGTTAGAAGTGAAATATGTTATGATTATGTGAATTATGTATATGATTAAATAAATATGCATTATATAATGTGAATACATTTATTTTGTATATAAAAGTGAATTAAGAATTAAGTTATGTAACCTAATATATATATTAGGTGTGATAATTAAATAACCTAAGAGGTTATAACATGGTAGAATATTAGTATATAAATATATATACTAACATTAAGAGATTTATTTTATATATCTCAAATAATTAATCTTATAACCAAGTCTAATTGGGTTATGAAATTAAAAAGGCATAAGTAGGGAATTTATTTTATAGTGTGAGAAATAAAAACCCTAATTAAATTATTAGGGTAAAATAGAATTAAAAGTATTGGACTATAATAATGTCATAGCCCAATAATTTATTTAGAGTTTAAGTGAATTAAGATTTAATGGACTAAGGAGATGGTATTAAATTTGTAGCCCAATTATTTATTTAAGTAATGGATTTGTGACTAATTAATTTAAGGGCGATTAAATTATTAATCTAGCCCAATATATTATGTGTGGGACAAGAATTATAATGGCCCAATCAAATTTTGGGTGGAAGCCCAAATTTATTTTATTAGTAAGCAAAATAATAAAAGTACAAGCCCAATAAAATTTAATGAATAAGTTGCCCAATTTTTTGACCGACTTAAGGAGGGGCTATATTAGTTATTTGTTAAGTAAATTAATAATTAAAATAAGATAAGGAGTTGGACGATAAGAAGGAAAGAGAAGATAAAAAGATAAGAAGGAAAGAGAAGAAAGAGAAAGAGGAGAAGAAAAAAAAGAAGAAAGAGAGGAACGTGAAAGAGAGAGAGAGAGAGAGAGAGAGAGAGAAGTGGCCGAATCCATGGAAGAGAAAGAGGAGAGGGTGCGACAGCCCTTGAGGGAGAAAGGAAGAGAGAGAAAGATCCTCTATGGAAGAAGAAGATGAAGAAGGAGAAGAAAGATTTAGGAAAAAGGTAAATTCATAAACTAATATATATATATATATATATATATATATATATATATATATATATATATATATATATATATATATATTTTAGTTGGATTTTTATAAATCAAAAATCATGGGTATCCATGTTGATGAGTGTTTTATGTTTATATCTACCCATATTGGGTGTTGATTTGGTTGGAATCAAAAGGAATAGAAAAATTATTTTTCTAGTTTAGAAAACCAAATTTCTTTGTACTTTGTATATCCACCGTTTTAAATCTATAACTCATTTTTGCGATCCGTCAAAGAGGGGTGCTAGATATATAATTTATTTAGTAAACCCAAGTGGTAGCACTCAAAAAGGATGACTTTACAAGTCATAGTGACTGATTTTGCTAAAATAGTCCCGTTTTTGGTAAAGGAAATAAACTATTTTAGAGCAGTTTATGTCGGGGGCATTTTCGTCATTTTTTGACCCTAAAAAATTCTAGAAATATTTGGGAGGATACTATGATAAGTTTTCCAACATCTCCACGTTGAATCACTGAAAAAGGAGTTGTATATTTCCGTATGAATTATTTTTATCAAAGCACGAAAAACTGTAAAATGACAAAAAGTAAACTGCCAAGATTTTGCAAGGACTGTTTCGGCCAATTATTTCATGAGAAAAATTCCGGCCTTTTGGGACATGAAAATATATGGTATTAAGTACCTCTTGTCCAAAAATGATCTCATTCCGACATAAAATATCCAAGTTATGGTCATATCAATTTTTGTGATTTTTTGACGAAAATAGTTATAATCGAAGTTCTATAACTCTGATGGCCACGAAATTTAAACTAGATGCTCATGTTAACACGTACAAGATTGTGCTAAGAGATGAGAATTTTTGGAGTTAAGCATGATGGGGCTAATTTCTTAAGCCACGCACTAAAAATGATTTTTGAAAAATACTAAAAGAAATTAAAAAATTACGAAAAAATACTTTTTTTTTGTATGAAATACATGTATATAATCATGGCCAAAAGATAGAAAGTTAATAAGTTGATTTGGTATTTTCGTAAAAGGAGATATGGAATCCAGCTTGCTGGATTGGAAAATCTGATGAATCCAGCTTGCTGGATTGAAAAGAAGCTTGCTGGATTGAAAAGAAGCTTACTGAATTGAAGGATTTATAATCCAGCTTTCTGGATTGATGAATTAGTGAATCCAAACTTGCTGGATTGCAATCTAGTTGCTAGATTTGGAATCTAGTTAGCTGGATTATAGTTTGGGTTGCTGTATTTGGAATCCAGTCTGCTGGATTGGCAATTTGGTTGCTAGATTTAAAATCCAGGTTTGCTGGATTAGTATTTAACTTATTAGATGTTAAAGAATAACTTATGAAATAAAAAAGTGAGTTTTAAATCATAATAGATATGATATAGTGATTAAAGAATTATCAAAGGATGATAATAATACTGATGTGTTAAACTGTTATCTAATATTTGATTTTTGTGATTAAGTGTTAGATAATTTATGGATAAAGAAATAGTATTATGAGCTAACATGTATGTTATGCTAACTGAAAGATCAATCTTATAATTGATAGGTCTTTCATAATAGATTACATTAGATTGCTTAGCGGTAATCAGCAGTACATGCAAGTTTTCCTAACTCAAACTTGAGTTGTATGTTCAAAGCATGTTAGTGAATAATTGTTGTTGATTATTCACGTCTATACTGATTATTAATTCGCACTTAGTGGCTATTGCATATGTTCATCAGGTATGAAAGGGTGATCACCTTCATTACCATAAGGTTCAGTTAAATTGTTTATGGTCATTGTTGACCTTCAAATATTATTGATTCAGTCATGCAATTATTGAAACTTGATTCATGTTATTTCATAATTATTATATTGTTGAAAACTTGAAAGCTTATTCATTCTTTTCAATCATGATATATCTTCCTTGTATTTAAAACTTCTTGGGTAAATTTGTTGCTCACCCTTGCTATATCATGATAAAATTTTCAGATTTAGATGAAAACACTTGAATAAAGACAGAAGTAAAGTCGAAGTGCAAGATTAAATTATGCTGCAGTTAGATTTATTAAATTTTTTCTGATGAAAATAACATTGTAAATCATCTAAGATATTGAAGTTATGTATTAAGTTAAGGTTGTAGACCTTGGGAATGTTGTGTAAAAGTTTAATGTATAAACAATTTATGTTTATATCTCCCGTAATAGTTATAGAAATGATGTGCCAGATCTGAGGTAAAAAGTACCTGAATTTAGGGATGCTACAGGTGGTATCAAAGCCGTAGGTTATAAACCTTAGGTAAGGGTACCTTAGGCTATAACCGCGGAGATGATGATAAGGAATAAACTCAGATCGAGTTTAAGTGATAAGAAATGAATTTAGGAAATTCATTATTAAGTAAAGAAGAAGATAAAGAAGATTCAAAGAAGAATCTTGAAGAGATATAAGGATAAGAATCTAGATTTACCCGACTCCAGTAATATAAATGAAAAGTGATACTAAATAGATGATGTCTATAAGATGAAAAGTGTAAATAAAATCATAATATAATATGATTAAAGAGAAGAATAAGAAGATCGTAAGTATAAGGAGAAATGATTACGAAATAAGATCACGACGTGATCAGATTAAATTTTTGAATAACATATGATATGTTAAGTGATTGGTATGATATAACTTGATGCTATAAAGAGAAAGTACTATGAATTGGTACAATGTAAACTCAGAAAAGAGTGGTAAATGTTAGGATGCAAATTAAAGAAAATTCGTATTAAGAAAAGAGAAAGTTAGAATTGTGTAGGATTTCAATTGAGGACTCAGGTCAGCAGCTGAGTTGTATGATTCCTTGTATGGGCGGGGAATTTGTACTTAGTTTTAGAATCACTTAGCTTTCTGGTCGATATAGTTGTTAGGTTGACCAATTCTTTGTATGGGCGAGGAATTGTCCGCTTAGCTTCCTATATTCATTAGTGGTCGAGTTTGGTTTGACAACCACTTAGTTTCTTACATTGATAATCATTCGAACCTAGTGTCACGCTATTTGCTATATGCATGTTGATAAGGTGATTCTTTTCTCATGTGTATAACAAATAGGTAGAGAATATAAGGTTAGTTGCGAGTTCTTAAAACTCATACTTATGGTAAGTTAATGACTCATAATCATATGGTATGTTTTAAACCCCTCAGCGAATGGACGCTAAAGGTCTGACTAGGATACGTTCTTAAACCCATATAGTTGTGGCAAGTTACTGAACTCATAATGTGTGGTAAGTTTGATGAACTGGGTATAGGAAAGTGGTGAATGGAGCATTGAGGATTATAGGAATAAATAGATTTATTAAGCAATGGATCATTAGAGAAAGTGAAGTTGATAATGGAAGCATAGGTATTCCAAATCTTCTAGCTATGCTAAACTTTGAAGTTTTTGAAATCAAGCTAAATTCACACTGATGTGCCTTTAAAAATAATTTTTTGTTATCCTTAACACATGGTGACAAGTGTATAGGTGTGGACTTGGGGCCACTAACACATCGTTACCTGTTGTGGCATGATGACACCAAAGATAATTTTCAATGGTTTTGAACTGTTTAAAGGAGAGTCTAGGCTAATTGATTCGGCTAGACGAAAATGATTTAAATTATCAAAATATATTTTTATATCATCAATGTATCATGGAACCTAATGCAGAATGATAAAAGTGATGGAGTTGTCAATGCAGAATTACCTAGTGTGGGATGTGATCTAAAGATCGTTGGCCCACTATGGAATGATGTAGTATGACAAAGTCACAAAATGACGAAATCCTCAAACGGATTGTAAATACAGTGCAGTATCATGACGTCATAAAATGATTTTAAGAATTTTAAAGTTAAATTATTGCCAACTGAATGTGGTTAGCAATGTTTCGATTCAAATTCAAATTATTTGATATGTGTCTAAGCTATTTGATTCAGGTAGACAAATGTTTATGAAAATTTAAAGTATTTTTGAGAATTTATTCCGAACCAAATTGTTTTGGTGCGGAATCCTATGATAAGACTGAGGTGAACTATGTTGATTGGATAAAATAATCCAATCTAGTAGCGTAAATATGCGCTAGACATGATTGATACGTTATGCATGGCGTAAGAGTACGATAGGCTAATCACGTAAAGTACTAGCAACGATAGTTTACTTTCTGTGTAATTGTAAACATACCTAGTAATTTATTGTTTTGTGATATAAATATCGTTAAAACTATGTATTCAAGGTCTATATGACCCCTCAGCATGATTTAAAAAGTTTTAACTCCTTAGACTGAAGTCATGGAAGAATGTGATAGTAGTAGAGCTCCTCACAGTAGGAAGCAAGATGTACTCATTAAATTGAGCATGAAATCAAGTAAAGGTTAATTTGAATACCTAGTTTTGATGAATAAAAGGAGAGGTGATAAGTGGACTGAAATTTTGAGGACGAAATTCTTAGAAGAAGGGGTGAATGTGATAAACCGAAAGTTCATAAAATCTTGAATGATTAGAATAAAGGTTAAATAATAAAACCTAGATGAGAATTTGTGGATTTATTTAAAATTTTTAAGTAAAACCTATATGGTTTGCTATTCGAATGAGAATAGAGAAAATATGGCTTACAAAATTTTAAAACCCTAGAAATGAATTAATATGTACTTGAAGGAATATCAAGAATAAGGTATTATGATACCTGTAAATTCGATGTGAACTGAATAGTCTAGAAAATATTATATAAGTAAATATGGAAATTTTATTAAGGAGATAAGATTTCACATGAAGAGATGTTATGAGGGTAAACGAAGATGATTATATGTATAGAAATATATATACTTAGTAAGGTACTACATATATTTTAGCAAGAGGAATGATGAATTAAGTTAATGATATAAGGATCAAGATAAAATTATGGTAGTAATTAACATAGTTTGACCGTTAGCCTTGATTGGCAAATAAGAATTCAAATAAGTATATAGTCGTTAGTTAATACGATTAGCAATAAGAAGGGAGTAATTTAAAACTTAAAATTTGAGTTAGAGATAGAATTTTGAAGCATGGACTGCTCGGTTGCGTTCGAAACATAAAGTTTAGTTAGAAAGGACAATTAACACAAAATGTATAAGGGTTGACTTTTTGGTCAAAGTCAACAGTTGACTTTTATAGAAAAAGGTCAAAATTGGAGTTAGAAGTGAAATATGTTATGATTATGTGAATTATGCATATGATTAAATAAATATGCATTATATAATGTGAATACATTTATCTTGTATATAAAAGTGAATTAAGAATTAAGTTATGTAACCTAATATATATATTAGGTGTGATAACTAAATAACCTAAGAGGTTATAATATGGTAAAATAGTAGTATATAAATATATATATACTAACATTAAGAGATTTATTTTATATATCTCAAATAATTAATCTTATAACCAAGTCTAATTGGGTTATGAAATTAAAAAGGCATAAGTAAGGAATTTATTTTATAGTGCGAGAAATAAAAACCCTAATTAAATGATTAGGGTAAAATAGAATTAAAAGTATTGGACTATAATAATGTCATAGCCCAATAATTTATTTAGAATTTAAGTGAATTAAGATTTAATGGACTAAATAGATGGTATTAAATTTGTAGCCCAATTATTTATTTAAGTAATAGATTTTTGACTAATTGATTTAAGGGCGATTAAATTATTAATCTAGCCCAATATATTATGTGTGGGACAAGAATTATAATGATCCAATCAAATTTTGGGTGGAAGCCCATATTTATTTTATTAGTAAGAAAAATAATAAAACTATAAGCCCAATAGAATTTAATTAATAAGTGGCCTAATTTTTTTGACCGACTTAAGGAGGGGCTATATTAGTTATTTGTTAACTATATTAATTGGAAGATAAGAAGGAAAGAGACGATAAAAAGATAAGAAGGAAAGAGAAAAAGAGAAAGAAAAGAAAAAAAAGAGAAAGAAAAGAAGAAAGAGAAGAAGAGAGAAAGAAGAGAGAGAAGAAGAAAAAGAAAGAAGAAAAGAGAAGAGAGAGAAAGAGAGAAGAAGAAGAGAGAGAGAGAGAGAGAGAGAGAAAGATGAGAGAGAGAGAGAGAGAGAGAGAGAGAGAAGAAGAAGAAGAAGTGGCCGAAGTCATGGAGAGATGAGAAGAAGAGCAGCCTTGAGGGAGAAAGGAGGAGAGAGAAAGATCCTCCATGGAAGAAGAAGAAGAAGAAGAAGATGAAGATGAAGAAGAAGAAGAAGAAGGAGAAGAAGAAAGATTTTGGAAAAAAGGTAAATTCCTATATATATATATATATATATATATATATATATAGTTGGATTATTGTTAATCAAAGCTTGGATTTATGTTATAAACTCAAAGACCATGGATATCCATGTTGATGAGTGTTTTATGTTTAGATCTACCCATATTGGATGTTGATTTGGTTGGAATTAAAAGGAATAGAAAAATAATTTTTCTAGTTTAAAAACTCAAATTTCTTTGTAGTTGTATATCCACCGTTTTAAATCTATAACTCATTTTTATGATCCGTCAAAGAGGGGTGCTAGATATGTAAGTTATGTAGTAAACCCAAGTGGTAGCACTCAAAAAGGATGAGAGTACAAGTCAAAGTGATTGATTTTACTAAAAATAGTCCCGTTTTTGGTAAAGGAAATAAACTGTTTTGGAGCAGTTTCTGTCGGGGGCATTTTCGTCATTTTTTCGACACTCAAAAATTCTAAAAAACTTTGGGAGGATACTATGATAAGTTTTCTAACATCTCCAAGTGGAATCACTGAAAAAGGAGTTGTAAATCTCCGTATGGATTATTTTTATCAAAGCACGAAAAACTGCAAAATTACAAAAAGTAAACTGCTAAGATTTTGCAAGGGTTGTTCGACCAATTAATTTGTGAGAAAATTTTAGGCCAATTGGGACATGAAAATATATAGTATTAAGTACCTCCTGCCCAAAAATGAGCTCATTCCGACTTAAAATGACCAAGTTATGATCATTTCAATTTTTGTATTTTTCTAATGAAAACGGCTATAACCGGAGTTCTATAACTCTGATGGCCACGAAATTTAAATTGGAGGCTCACGTTAACACGTATACGATTGTGCTAAGAGATGAGAATTTTTGAAGTTGAGCATGATGGGGCTAATTTCCTAAGTCACACACTAAAAATAATTTTTAAAAATACTAATAGAAATTGAAAAATTACGGAAAAATACTCTTTTTGTATGAAATACATGTATATAAGCATGGCCAAAAGATAGAAAAATAATAAGTTGATTTGGTATTTTCGTTAAAAGGGATATGGAATCCAACTTGCTAGTTAGCTGGATTGTAGTTTGGGTTGCTGTATTTGGAATCCAGTCTGCTAATTGGCAATTTGGTTGCTAGATTTAAAATCCAGGTTTGCTGTATTAGTATTTAACTTATTAGATGTTAAAGAATAACTTATGAAATGAAAAAGTGAGTGCTAAATCATAATAGATATGATATAGTGATTAAAGAATTATCAAATGATGATAATAATACTGATGTGTTAAACTGTTATCTAATATTTGATTTTTGTGATTAAGTGTTAGATAATTTATGGACGAAGAAATAGTATTATGAGCTAACAGGTATGTTATGCTAACTGAAAGATCAATCTTATAATTGATAGGTCTTTCATAATAGATTACATTAGATTGCTTAGCGGTAATCAGCAGTACATGCAAGTTTTCCTAACTTAAACTTGAGTTGTATGTTCAAAGCATGTTAGTGAATAATTGTGTTGATTATTCACGTCTATACTGATTATTGATTCACACTTAGTGCATGTTGCATATGTTCATCAGGTATGAAAGGCTGATCACCTTCATTACTGTAAAGTTCAGTTAAATTGTTTATGGTCATTGTTGACCTTCAAATATTATTGATTCAGTCATGCAATTATTGAAACTTGATTCATGTTATTTCACAATTATTATATTGTTGAAAACTTGAAAGCTTATTCATTCTTTTCAATCATGATATGTCTTCCTTGTATTTAAAACTTCTTGGGCAAATTTGTTACTCACCCTTGTTATATCATGATAAAATTTTCAGATTTAGATGAAAACACTCGATTAAAGACAAAAGCAAAGTCAAAGTGCAAGATTAAATTATGGTGCAATTAGATTTATTAAATTTTATGATGAAAATACATTGTAAATCTTCTAAGATATTGAAGGTATGTATTAAGTTAAGGTTGTAGACCTTGGGAATGTTGTGTAAAAGTTTAATGTATAAACAATTTATGTTTATATCTTCCGTAATAGTTATAGAAATGATGTGCCAGATCTGAGGTAAAAAGTACCCGGATTTGGGGATGCTACAACACGTACACTAGGTGGCCAGCCTATTGTACCACTACGTTGGGCTGCAACGTAGTGTTTTATAACGACTATATGCGTTACTCGGAACCATTGTCCCAAAAAACATGTCCCCTTATAGGGTTGTTCACCTCAGCTTTTCAACATCTAAATCCACACCAGAGCAATCTTGTTTGGCACAAATACTCAAGAATGCTTGAATTCCATAAATATTTTTCAACAGCCGTCTAGCCGAATCAAATAGCTTAGACTTTTATCAACAACTCGGATATCAATCAAAATAATTTGGCCAACTTAATTGACTTTCTTCATAATTTAAAAGAAAACCAAAAATTCTTTTATGACGTCATGATACCGTACCAGATTAGTAGTACGTTGAGGATTTTGCCATTATGTGACTTTGTCATACTACATCATACCATAGTGGGTTGACGATCTTTTGATCATAACTAACACTAGGTTTGACTGCATTGATGACACCATCGTTTACCATTTTTGACACCATATCAAATGATGCAAATAGTCAGAAATACATTTTAAAGTTTTTTAAATCATTTTTGTCTTAGTCGAAACAATTAGCATAGACATAAGAATAACGGTATTATTTTTAAACATAATTGGTTCAATCACATGATCTAATATTTTTCAAGAAAATAGAAGTGTAAACATCAGCACGAAGTCAATAAAATTTGAAAATCTAGCAGAGCTAGAAGATTTAGGAAATCCATATTTCTTCATCCACTTCAATCTGTACTCCATTACTTCATTATATCAATCTCGAATACCATCAATGCTTACTGTACCAAAATTTCTTAATTCTTACCTCAGAAATTTTCTATACCCATTATAGTTCATCAAATATACCATACTTTAGAAGTTCAAGAACTTGCCACAATCATATGAGTATAACAACTTATCCTAGTCAGAACATAGGCGTTCATTCGCTAAGGAGTTCAAAAACATACCACATGATTATGAGTCACCAACTTACCATATGCATGAGTTTTAAGAACCCGCACCTAATCTTGATATTCTCTATCTTAATCTTAATAGTCTCTATCTATCAAATATGATATGTGAAAAGAATCACCTTCTCACCATAAACATATCGATAGCGCAACACCGACATTCCATTGATTATCATTATGAGGAACCGAGCATGAGCACAAAGCCTCTGCCCATACAAAGGTTTGTACAACTCAGCTCTCACATAAGTCCTCAATTGAAATCTCAACTAACTCTCTATTACTCTTAACTTTCTCTTTGCTCGATACGAATTCTTCGTATCTCATCATATACAACTCTTCATGAGTTCACATAGTACAATTTCATAGTACCTTCTTGTGACGCCCCCAAAATAGGTATACATCACCCATTCTGAGTCGTCAAATACATGGTACAGAATATAAATATAAACTTAAATATACAACATGTGCTGTGAATTTTAATACAAATATTATCTTCTAGATAGTATTCAAACTCAAAATAAGTCCTCAATACTATCACACTATTTCACAGAAGAGTGAGGACTACTAATGCACCATCTCGAACCATCACTCCGTTCCCCGACTAGTCTCGACTATGTTCTCATTTCCTGAAGAGAACTATAAAAGCAAAGGGTGAGCTCAACTAGACCCGTAAGAAATATTATGACTAAGATAATGCAGAATAAATTATCATTAGTCTTGAATAGTGTTTAATTGATAAAATATAATAAACATCATGTTTAGCTGCAGCGGAATAAACAATCTATTAGAAGAGTAAAGTAGTGCATGATATTTACTATATTCTATGATTTAAGAGTTTATTATCAATTTTATCGCTGAGACTCAGCTCAATAAATTGTATCACTTCCACGAATTATCCATGCATTTTGAGCCAAGGATATCCATGTTTTCACCAATGGTCTTGATCATACAGAATAATCCCTGGTCATAATCATACCAACAACTGTCCATCAATGCACTACGTGCCACTGATAACTTTTACCATATCATTTGTAACATTACGGGTCATGATTATACCGAATGATTCCTGGTCATAATCATACCAATCAACAGTCCATCTATGCACGTAAGCCAAAGATGACTTTCATCACAATATAAGCATGTTGATGATGACAATGATATAAGAATTCAATTAAATGAAAGCAAATGATAAATTTTAAAGATTTATAATTTAATTTATCCAGAATTCAATAATGTCCAAATTGTCAACATGATACTGCTTTGTGGAGTAAAATTCAAGAATAATATTGTATCAAAAATGATTTGGACCGAAAATAAATTAATTTTTATCATGAATAGTACTCTAGGTGAATAGTACCCGAGTTAGTACCCTGTGAATAGTACTTTGAGAATAGTACTTTATGAATAGTATCTGTAAATAGTACTTTATGAATAGTACCCCATGAATAGTATCGCATAAATGAATACTACTCATGGACAGTACTCCGGCATGAAAAACTTAAAATTTAACAAGAATGTGTAGAAAATATCCTTGTGAAACGATACTAGATGAAACGCAATCTACTAATTTCACGGAGTATAGAAGCAATGCTTTAACAAAATGAGGGTATAATCAGGAATACGAGACGAAATAATATTACTCACATACTACAGAATGTAGAAGAAAATTTTATTCCTTATGATTACTGAACAAAATAATATCCCTTACCTCAGAAGAAGACTGGATACTGGAATAGTGAAGTAGCAGACTTCTCTTCTTCTTTCTCTCTATAGCTTCTCTATCTATAATTGCTCTTGTGAGTCTTAGTGAATTTGTGAGAATAAAAGAAGAATGAGCTTCTATTTATAGGAAAATATAGTTTCGATAATTGCACATTTTGGGGCTCAAAATATTACAGTATAATACCTTCATCTTTTCCTTCATTTTTAATTTAGTCCTGCAAGTATTATGAAACTTGCACCACCTCCCCTAATAGTATATCATTTGAATCAATAGTACACATGTGAACAAATATCTCTATACATGTGAAAAAAATAATTATAGTATAGTACCTTCATCTATACCTTCATTTTTAATTTAGTCATGCAAGTATTATCAATCTTACACCACCTCCCCTAATAGTAATGCATGTGAATCAATAGTTCCATTCATGTGAGCAAATAGTTATATGCATGTGAACTAATAGCAATTAATTGCTCATTTATTCGATTAATTACCTGATTGGTCAACATAACCTCCAAAAATTAATTATTATCAAACTAAATGTGGATTTCCATTAACAAAAATAATCCCAACACAATGGAAATATTAATTTCATCTTTAATCAACTCAAACTTATTCATCATTAATATTATAACTCATAATATTTAACAACTAGATCATTCCCAGTAAAGAGGGGACTTTTCGATAAGGATTTCTCCCTATTAGCGTCCAATTAGGTGACCAAACCTCTCATCGACAGAACTTTCTAGACATCGTCAATATTGCAAATAATAATATGAATAACTTTTGTCGTCTCAATTATTAATTTAATAATAATAAATATTATGCAGATGATACTATGATAATAATTGAATATAATTGAGTGACTTCTCACGTAAGCAACAATAATCAATACCGTGTACTACTATGCAACCATACGTATTACTGTACTTTTACTACGGGTAGTTCAACAGTTTAATGGTAAAACTTTCGCCATTATTTTTATAAAAAGATATTTTTGTCGTTTTCTAACTACGACAATACTTCCGTTATGGGGTCCACTAATGATTGTGACGTCGTACAAATATTCCCTGTTAAAATAATTATTCCCCGACCAATCGAAAAGTTTAAAACCACTTGCTTACTTTGCAAAATTTGTAAATATTACCCACAACTATAACATTATATCAAATCCACACCATAATATTCAAAAATATATTTCAAGAAAAATTAATCTTTATTCATAAAACTTGGGGTCTTACAACCTCCCTTTCTTATGAAATTTTATCCTCGAAATTAGCGTGCATACCTAGTATGTTGAAGAGATGAGGATACCTTGATTTCATTTCAGATTCTAACTCCCAGGTCATTTCCTCAATATCATGGTTTCTCCACAAAACTTTAACTTGAGGTATAACCTAGGAGCATAGAATATAATCCTTCTTATCCAAGATTTTAACAGGTACCTCTTCATATGTTAAATCTTCCGCTATATTGTCCAGCTCTAATTCAATAATGTTGTTCGGGCCTTTTACATATTTATGTAACAAAGATATGTGAAAAATGTTATGAACACGAGACATACTTGGCGGTAAGGCGACTCTATAGGCCATAGTTCCTACTCGATCGAGGACTATAAATAGGCCAATGAATCGATGATTGAGCTTTCCTCTTTTTCTAAAACTCGCAACTCCTTTCCATGGAGGAACACGTAATAACACCTGATCTCCAATATTAAATTCCATGTCCTTTCGATGAAGATCAACATAACTCATTTGTCGATCTTGTGAGATTTTTATACGTTATCGGATCGTTTGAATCTTTTTCGTAGTCATACGTACCAACTCCGGTCCCAACAACGTTGCTTTACCCACCTCATCCCAACATACTGGAGAACGACACTTTCTTTTATACAACGCCTCAAATGGAGCCATGCCAATACTTGCTTGATAACTGCTGTTGTAGGAAAACTCCACCAATGGTAAGAACTTGTCCCAACATCCTTTGAAGTTAAGGACACAGAGTCTTAATAAATCATCAAGACTTTGAATAGTCCTCTCCGACTGCCCGTCCGTTTGAGGATGATATGCCAAACTAAATCGTAAATCTGTGCCCATAGCTTTTTGCAAACTAACCCAAAATCATGAAGTGAATCTTGGGTCTCAATCAGAAACTATGGATACTGGCATACCATGCAATCTTACAATCTCGTTTATGTATATATGAGCAAGACGTTCAAGTGTATAAGTTTCCTATATCGATAACAAGTGAGCAGACTTTGTCAATCTATCAACAATGACCCAAATCGCATCTATGCCTTGAGAAACCTTGGGAAGACCAGTAACGAAATCCATGGTAATGTGCTCCCACTTCCATTCTGGAATTTCAAGTGGTTGCAATAGATCTTTTGGCACTTGATGCTCCTCCTTGACTCGTTGACAAGTTAGACACCTTGAGATAAACCCCACTATCTCTCTCTCTTCATATTGCTCCACCAAAATGTATGTCGAAGATTACGATACATTTTGGTACTCCCAGGATGGATTACAAACGGTGTGTTGTGCGCCTCTATTATGATTTTATACTTCAAGTCAGAATCGTTAGGAACACAAAGTCTGGAGTTGACTCGAAGTATTCCTTCTTCATCGATTCTTGCTTCCGGAATAGCACCTTCTTGCACTTTTTTCCTCATACGCATCAACTCCAGGTCTGTAGCTTGAGCAGCTTTAACTTTATCAATTAAAGCTAGTTCAACTCGTATATTCGCCATCATCACATGGGTCCCCGGAGTCTTTAACTCTATCTCCATCATTTCTAAGTCATACAAAATGGGCCTTTGCGTTGACAATATCGCATTCGTACCCACATATGATCTTCTACTCAATGTGTCAACTACTACGTTCGCTTTTCCAGGATGGTATTGAATGGTATGATCGTAATCTTTCAATATCTTAAGCCATAGTCGTTGCCGCATGTTGAGTTCCTTTTGAGTGAAGAAATATTTGAGGTTTTTATGATCCGTATAGATCTCCACCTTCTCTCCATACATGTAATGCCTCCAAATCTTAAGCAAAAAAAAAAACACAGCTGCCAACTCTAGATCATGAGTAGGATAATTCTCTCTCATATTCTCTGAGTTGTCGAGAGGCATAAGCTATGACTTTCCCATGTTGCATGAGAACACAACCTAAACTTTTGCCTAAAGCATCGCTGTATATGATAAATCCCTCCGAACCAGATGGTATTGTTAGAACATTTACTGAAATGAGTCTCCTCTTGAGTTCGTAAAAATACTTCTCACATTCCTCGCTCTAACTGAATTTTGTATCTTTCCGAGTCAGCTGAGTTAATGGAGTAGCTATTCGAGAAAACCTTCTACGAATCTCCAGTAATAACCAGCAAAGCCGAGAAAGCTACGTACTTCGGTCACTGAATTAGGTTCCTCCCAGCTTTAAATTGCTTCAATCTTTGTCGGGTCAATAGATATTCCATGATTTGATATCACGTGCCCAAGGAATGCTACTTCCTCAAGCTTGAATTCGTATTTCTTCAACTTGGCATAAAACTTGTTTTCACGAAGCTTTTGGAGTATCAGCCTCAAGTGTTGTTCATGATCCTCACAGCTTTTGGAATATATGAGGATGTCATCAATAAAGATGACCACAAAGTGATCTAAATATTCCTTAAATACTCGGTTCATCATTTCCATGAAGGCAGCAGGAGCATTAGTCAATCCAAAAAATATTACTAAGAATTTGTAATGCCCGTACCGAGTTCTAAAAGCAATCTTTGGAATGTCATCAGTTTTAATCTTTAACTGATGATATCCAGAACATAGATCGATCTTTGAAAAGAATTTGGCGCCTTGCAACTGGTCAAATAGGTCATCAATGCGAGGCAACAGGTATCTATTTTTTATGGTGACCTGATTCAACTCCCGATAATCAATACAAAGTCGCATACTTCCATCTTTCTTCTTCACAAATAGAACAGGAGCACCCCAAGGAGACGTACTAGGTCGAATGAAACCGATGTATAACAATTCCTGCAGTTAGGTTTCTAACTCCTGAAGTATAATATGAGCCATTCCATATGGGGCTTTTGGAAATGGGTTTTGTACCGGGTTCAAGGTCGATACAAAATTCAATTTCATGCTTTGAGGGTAGGCCAGGAAGTTCTTCAGGGAATACGTCAGAAAATTTATTAACAATAGAAATATCATTCAAATCTAATGTATTTTTATTTAAATCCGTGACATGGGCTAAGAAAGCTTGACATCCGTTTTTCAATAAACGAATAACTTTATGGCATGATATGACAGTAATTGACTTTAGTGGTTTGGTTGCTTGAATTCGCATAATAGGTTGGCTAGGAATATGAAAGCTAACAACTTTACAAAAATAATCGATTTTAGCATGTTGAGTAGTTAACCAATCAATCCTAAAATCACATCAAGGCAGTAAGTATTTTCAAAAAAATAAGATCGACAGGTAACGTGTGGTTATCGATTTGAATCAAACAAGACTTATAAACAGTGAATGTAATGAAGGTTTCTCCCAACAAAATTTTAACAAATAAGTTAAAGTCTAATTTCTCCAGAGTTAAATTTAAACGTTGAGCACAAGTAGGAGAAACAAAAGAATGGGTAGAAATGGTATCAAATAAGGTATAAACTTCGCTAGAGTTTATGATTAGCTTACCCGTGATGACTTCGTTCGGGTTCCTCGCTTTTTGGGAGGTTACGAGAAACACTCTCCCTTGAACTAATGTCTTTGACTTCTCTAGGACAGCCTTTGGTGCCTCAATCCCAGCTGGACTTGGCTTTACTGCATGACAAAATTGGGCTAGGTGACCTATTCTTCCACAATTATAACACGCTTTGGATTGCTGTGTATAGTTCAGACTGATATGTCCCTCCCCTCCGTATTTGTAACATACGATTGGTTGTCATTCCCTTTCCTTAACAACAAGTGCTGGTGATGACGTCTTTCCATCATTGTTGAATCTCCTCTTCTTAAAATTTCCACTTCTATTATCTTCGCCATGATTTCCACCGAAGTGGTTACCATTTATGGCATGTTGATTCCCTCCATGTTTGTTGTCACCGCTTCAATGACTGCTACCACTAGTATTATCATTTTGCCGACTGCTCTCTCTTGGTTGGGTTGACTCGTTATCGCACTCCAATAACTGAGCCCTATTTACAACATTTGAATACAAACACAATTTATGAGAAATTAGGTATTGACGTATCTCGAGTTTTAAACCTCTTAGAAACATTCGGGTCATTCTCTCCTAATTATCAACCAAGTGGGACGCAAACCAGGACAACTCGGCAAACTTAGCTTCGTACTGTGACATGGTCATATTGTTCTGCTCCAGCTTCATGAACTCTACCTCCTTCTAACGAATACTTTCGGGAAAGTACTTGTCGTTGAACAGTTCTTGGAACTTCTCCTAAGATATCTTCAGTGTGGCAGGTTGAGTGCGCTTTACAGATTTCCACCAGTAATCTGCCTCTCCTTGCAACATGAAGGTGGCAAAGGGAACCTTTTGCTCCTCGGAGTATTCCAAGACATCAAATATCTTGGTGATATGCTTTATCCACGCCTTTGCCTTAAGTGCTTTTGGCCCTCCCAAAAACTCCGGTGGTCCCAGCTCTTTGAACTGTTTAGCGGTGACCATCCGAGAGTTGCCATTGTTTCCACCTGTGTTTTGAACAGGAGTCGCTCTTGCCTGATATTGCATGAATTGCATAAAGCCTCTAAACATCCCATCGTTCATCGTTTGGTCGGTGTTATTTTTTTTCTCGACGATTATTGCCATCTTGATACACATTATCCTGGGTATTGATCGTTGGTGACTCAACGGTCTCATGTGTTTCATTGCTTTTCTCAACATTTTTGGATGCCATTTTCAATACTGTCACAAAATAAGGGTTAATTGACATGTCATTATTATCCCTATACTCTAACCGACCAAATAAATACCAAATAAACTTAAGTAGGTCATACTAGCGAAGGAATTTCCCATCTCTGCTTTTCCTAGTTCTAGTCTCACATATCAGCCAGGGATCATATCCCTAAGCTTTGATACTAACTGTGATGCCCCCAAAATAGGTATACATCACCATTCTGAGGTCGCCAAATTACATGGTACAAAATACAAATACAAACTTAAAATATACAACATGAGTTGTGAGTTTTAATATAAATATTGTCTTCTAGACAGTATTCAAACTCAAAATAAGTCCTCAATACTGTCACACTATTTCACAGTATAATGAGGACTACTAATGCACCATCTCGAACCATCACTTCGATCCTCGACTATTCTCGGCTATGTTCTCATTTCCTAAAGAGAACAATGAAAGTAAAGGGTGAGCTCAACTCGCCCAGTAAAAAATATTATGACTAAGATAATGCAGAATAAATTATCGTTAGTCTTCAACAGTGTTAAACTGATAAAATACAATAAACATCAAGTGTAACTGTAGCGGAACAAGCAATCCATTAGAAAAGTCAAGTAGAGCATGATATCTACTATCTTCTATGATTTAAGAGTTTATCATCAATTTATATCGCTGAGACTTAGCTCAATAAATAGTATCACAACCACGAATTATCCATGCACTACGAGCCAAGGATATTTGTGTTTTCACCAATGGTCATGATCATACCAAATAATCCATGGTCATAATCATACCAACAACAGTCCATCAATGCACTACGGGCCACTGATGACTTTTACCACATCATTTGTAACATTACGGGTCATGATTATACTGAATGATTCCTGGACATAATTATACCAATCAACAGTCCATCTATGCATGTAAGCCAAAGATGAATTTCATCACAATATAAGCATGAGGATAATGACAATGATATAAGAATTCAATTAAATGAAAGCAAAGGATAAATTTTAAAGATTTATAATTTAATTTATCCAGAATTCAATAATGTCCAAATTATCAACATAATACTGCTTTGTGGAGTAAAATTCAAGAATAATATTATATCAAAAATGATTTGGACCGAAAAGAAATTAATTTTATGAATAGTACTCCGTGAATAGTACTGTATAAATGAATACTACTCATGGACAGTACTCCGGCATGAAAAACTTAAAATTTAACAAGAATGTGTAGAAAATATCCTTGTGAAATGATACTAGATGAAGCACAAATTTCAATGATATTTTACTAATTTCACGGACTATAGAAGCATTGCTTTAACAAAATGAGGGTATAATCAGGAATATGAGACAAAATAATATTACTCACATACTACTGAGTATTGAAGAAAATATTATTCTTTATGAATGCTGAACAAAAATAATATCCCTTACCTCAGAAAAAGACTGGATACTTGAATAGTGAAGTAGCAGACTTCTCTTCTCATTTCTCTCTATAGCTTCTCTATCTATAATTGCTCTTATGAGTCTTAGTGAATTGGTGAGAATGATAATTGCACATTTTGGGGCTCAAAATATTACAGTATAATACCTTCATCTTTTCCTTTATTTTTAATTTAGTACTGCAAGTATTATCAAACTTGCAACACCTCCCCTAATAGTACATCATGTGAATCAATAATACACACATGTGAACAAATAGTTCTATACATGTGAAAAACATAATTACAGTATAATATCTTCATCTATAGCTCTTTTTTAATTTAGTCATGCAAGTATTATCAATCTTACACCACCTCCCCTAATAGTAATGCATGTGAATTAATAGTTCCATTCATGTGAGCAGATAGTTATATGCATGTGAACTAATAGCAATTAATTGCTCATTTATCCGATTAATTACCCGATTGGTCAATATAACCTCCAGAAATCAATTATTATCGAAATAAATGTCGATTTTCACTAACACAAATAATCCCAACACAATGAAAATATTAATTTCATCTTTAATCAACTCGAACTTAATCATCATTAATATTATAACTCCCAATATTTAACAACCAGATCATTCCTAGGAAAGAGGGGGCTTTCCGATAAGGATTACTCCCTATTGGCGCCCAATTAGGTGACCAAACCCCTCCTCGACAGAACTTTTTAGACATCGTCAATATTGTAAATAATAATATGAATAACTTTTGTCGTCTCAATTATTGATTTAATAATAATAAATATTATGCAGAAGATACTGTGATAATAATTGAATATAACTAAGTGACTTCTCACGTAAGCATCAATAATCAATACCGTGTGTTACTATGCAACCACGCGTATTACTGTACTTTTACTACCGGGTAGTTCAACAGTTTAACGGTAAAACTTTCGCCATTATTTTTATAAAAAGATATTTCTGTCATTTTCTAACTACGACAATACTTCCGTTGTGGGGTCCACTATTGATTGTGTCGTCGTACGAATATTCCCTGTTAAAACGAATATTCCCCGACTAATCGAATATTTTAAAACCACTTACTTACTTTGCAAAATTTGTAAATATTACCCACAACTATAACATTATATCAAATCCACACCATAATATTCAAAAATATATTTCGAGAAATATTAATCTTTATTCACTACTACAAAACAGTAAATAGACAACACTTAAACCACAACGTTTTTATAAAAAACGTTGTGGTATTTTTTTTCACAATGTTTTTTAACAAGACATTGTAGATACATATGAAAAAATGTTATCTATTTAAAAAAGGCATTTTTTTTGTTTTAAATAGATAACGTTTTTTTAAAAAAACCTTGTGTAGGTCAAAAACACGGAGCTTGCAATAATTTAGGCGGAAGTGAAAACTTAAAATTACAAATCCTAAATAGTTATTTCTCTCTCAAAAGTTTTCGTATTTAATCTCACACTTCTCTCTTTCTCTACTCCTAAACAGTCTTTCTCTGTCTTGTTCAAATGGCCAAAACTAGAGGGGATTCACCAGTTAAAAGGCAATAAGGATCGATAGTGGCTCCCAAGCCTAACCGTCGTTCGAATCGGCTTCACCAGAGATTGGGTACCGATTTTGGGGTTTATAACAACAAAAATCAACGGGCCATTTATAACATCATCTGAAGATCAGATCTCTAGCTACGGCGACCTTCACTACCCGGCGCACATTAGCCTCTCTCCTTTCCCGCGTTCTCTCTCAGCCATCATCTTCATCAATTTCCTCTGGTTCTCGCTTTTCATTAACACTTGTTAATCAGATATCCCAACTCGATTCGGGTACAACCCAAATTCCAGTTCGGTATAAGACAACATGCCTGGGTTACTCTCCCCTGAACGACCCGTCTCCGAACTTGAGCAACCGACCCCCAAAGCAGATAATACTCCTTGATGGATGCGATTATGAGCATTAGCTCATCGTTATAGAGTTCATTTCGGATCCAAAACCCTCAGAAGTAGAGATGATTAACTCGTATGTCAAAACCCTAGCTTCAGTTACTGGAAGGTATTTTACTCGGTAGTTTCTCTTTATTTGATAATG
Organism: Panax notoginseng; assembly: GCA_016801055.1. Classification (NCBI taxonomy): domain Eukaryota; kingdom Viridiplantae; phylum Streptophyta; class Magnoliopsida; order Apiales; family Araliaceae; genus Panax; species Panax notoginseng. The sequence goes on from CM029016.1 coordinate 115,204,315, forward strand.
ATATTGATATTTGATGGCGTGGAAGTTTTTTTTCTTGTTTTTTTTGGTTAATTTAAGATGTTTGATTTTGGTTAATTTAAGTTGTTTGATTGGGTTTCAGTGAGGAAGAGGCAAAAAAGAAGATATACTCTGTTTGTACATCGACATATACTGGATTTGGTGCTTTATTTACTGAAGAGCTTTCCTACAAAGTGAAAAGTAGAGATGCATTGGCAAAAATTGTGTTATTTGACTGGTGAGGTTCATTTTCATGCTTTGAGGAGTTGTGTGCTACACTGACTATTTAACATATAATTTGCTTACTCATGTACCTTCATTAGTTTTTTAAATAGAAACTTAATTTTTAGTAATATTAATATTATTGTACACACATTTGCAGGCTTGTGGATAATATTAATAGTTCAATTGGTCAACTCTAAACCTGATTGCTGTCACTTTGTTAATAGTAGATTGTTTTGTGCTGCTAGAGTAGTCTGATGCCTTATGCTGAACTCTATTTCTACTTCTCACAGCAAATTAACAATTACTTTTGCTCTCTATTTCAGACTTATCCCATGTGGTCTCCTCCGTTAGAAGATATCTCATTTTCATTGATCATACTAGTGATCTTGGATAGAAAGAGTAGGCAAACCCAGTTTGCTAGTTATGTCCATGATTTTGTTGTACATATCTTTGCATCGAGTAAGAATTGATTTATGTTATATTGTTGCAGAGGTCAGAGGGTTCTGCCAATTGTGGTTGACCCAGGGCTTTACTTAGCTAGGAGAGTTTAAATGGGTCTAATCACTAAGCAGTCATTTACTTATGGGTATTAGTTTGCATTGTTTACTTTCAGTAACTTCCATATTGTTCATGAGGATATTACTATATTGATGGATTCTGCAATTTTTTTCTTTGGGGTGTTGCCCTGGTTTTGGAAGGAGAGTGTTTCAATTTTGTTTTTGACAACCCTGCTGCCAGAGGGTTCCTTTTTTTGATTTACTTCTTGATTACAGAAAGTGGTCACTGGCTTCAATGCGGAGATTAGCTTTTTTATTACCCTAGAAGATAAAAGTAATAAAAGGCTCATTATGTTTATGATTTTTGTTTTTTTTTCTTTCTTTTTTTAGTAAATATTTTTACTCAATAAAGATGTTAACTGTAAATTTATTAGATCAGCTATAATTTGCACTCAGGTTCCAGTTTGGCTACCTTGTCTTATTAAATTTATTAGATTAGTTATGTTGTGTACCATTTGCAATGCCAGATGCTTTAAATAGCTAGAAGTTTATAAAGAAAGAATGCCTATGTCTTATAGGTCTTGATATAATGTTGCATTGTGGAGTAGCTGAAATGTTTAATAGTTTCTTAATCTTTGGGTCTGATGTGACTTAACAATGTTCGGCTCCTTGTTGGACTGGATTAGGTTTACTAGATTTGCACTCAGGTACTGGTCCTTACATGTGTTGGTGTAGCTGAAGTATTTTACTTTCTCATGGTATATGAAATTGTATAATACCATTTGTTTATTTACAGTTGCTGTATAGGAAGTACAGTGGAAATTTCTTGGTAAATCTGTTGGGCAAATGGCAAGAATCTGAATATTCGGGTCAATGAGTCCTGGTTGGTGGTCTTTCTTACTATGTGATTGCACCGTCAAGGTAATAAAGCTCCTTCTTTTTGCTTCCATTTTAGCAAAAAAAAATTGTTGGTATATTCTATTTTAGCAATTTGAATCAGGTCGTACACTTACTACTACAATATGGCCAATGTGGTACGCTCACCAGTACTATTTATATCTATACTCTTTGAATTCTTTCAATTAGTAGTTGGGACATACTATATTTTGTCATCAAAAAACCAATTTGAACCTGTTATTGTGACAATCATAGTTGTAGTTCAGTTTCAGTTTCTAGCTCGTATTCAATACACAAATTAGAAAGAGTTGGTTCATGTTTGTGATTTGAAGTATTGGATGGTATATATATTCGAGTTTTGTTTTGTCTTCTTAGTGCTCTTTGATCTTAAGCATGCATAATTTGTGGCAGATGGGAGATCGTATACACTATCCTGCTAATAGTGACAAGAAGAAAGTCTTTGGGGGAATTATATTCTCTTGCTGTGGTCGTGGCGAGCTTTTTTTTGGAAAACTGAATGCTGATAGCTCTCCTTTCTTAGAGAATTTTCCTGGGGTTACATTGAGTGGATCATTTTGTGGAGGGGAAATTGGTCGTGGCGATTCAAGCTCATATTGTGGAGAAGCTCAACAAGAAGGCTCGTACCGTTGCTGTGTGCATTCCTACAGCAGTGTTTACTTGGTCATGTCTTACACTCCACCCTCGCCACTGCTGTAGGTCCGGATAAAACCTTGTTCATTTGTAAGTCAAAGTTGTTATGTTGGTTCATTGGGATTGTAAATTCAAGATTGTTTAGGATTCTAAAACACTTCTTGGCATTTGATGAAAATCAAGTGAATGGTTTTATTATACTAATGAGAATCAACAACTTTGTTTGGTTCATGAATTTGAATATTCTCATACTTATATTGTACACACGAGTTGTCAGTATAGTAGTTGGGGTCATATTTCCTCTATTTGCTAATGTCTTGTCATACTTTGAAGATAAGAATGTTTGTCGAAACTGTAGAATTGTGTGGTTCGATTACTTGGAATCTTTGATAAATGATTGAAGTTACAACTCTTTTAATCTTTCAGGCATTAGCATATTGCAGGTGCATTGGTAATGTAGGTGAGCCACAACCTTTTTTTTTCTTTTTTTTAATCTAAAACATTTTAAAAACGTTGTGTAAATAAGCCTAAATGTTGTCTGATATATTAAAATAGAACATTTTTATCCAAAAAACGTTGTGGAATCATACCTTCTACAACGCTTTTAAGCATCTGCTAATTTATGGAAAACAAGTCTACAACGTTTTTTCTTAAAAAATGTTCTGTAATGTACTTAACTACAACATTTTAAAAACGTTGTGTAAGGGTGTCAAATTGATAACACCCTTAACCACGATATTTTTCTGACTGAAACCACAACGTTTTTTTTTCGCGTTGTCTATTTACTGTTTTGTAGTAGTGATTCATAAAACTTGCGGTCTTACACTTCTCTTATAGCATCAAGCTATAACCACTTAGTCGTTACAAACTATTTATCATTTCATATCTCAATCCGACCACGTCGTGATCATTGGTTCACCTTAGGGTTCTTTCCCATTATTAACTAAACTCCATTCGAGTTCATTCTTATTATCTTTGTAATCTTCATCTTATAGACATCATCTTAACATTTTTATTATCGGAGTTGGGAAACTCCTGAATTCTCATCCTCTAGATACTTCAAGATTCTTCTTTGAATCTTCGCTTATATATTTTAATCTTTATCTTTCTCTCTCTCTCTCTCAGGTTATAGCCTAAGGTACACTTACCTAAAGTTTATAATCGACAGCTTTGATACCAATCTGTTACGCCCTCAAATCCAGGTCCCTTCGAACCTCGGATCCAGTCCGCCACGATACTACTATCGTTCAACTATTTATTTCTTTTATTCATGACTTAATGAATATAACTTTACTTATTACAATTTAGAATATAAATTCTTTCCATTTCTAGGATCTATGTAATGACCCCAAGCTTTTATAAGTTTCAAATCTTGGTCATTTACCATCCCTGTCTTGCATCATATTCGATGTTATAAAAATATACGGAATAATTTAAACTTTTCAATCTCCTTTGAAAAGAAAATCTTTTACTGATTTCTTAACTTGAATCAATTACATATCCTTGAATCAAATTATGTTATGATTCATTCTATTCGAATTAATGTATAATTTTTTTTTTACATCTCGATTCAAATTTCTATATGTATCTTATAATACAACTTAACATATATTACACATCATAAACTACTATTATGTACATTTTCTAGAACCTAAACATGGTTCAAGAGTATATATTTAAACAAATGATTCAATCTCCTTTGATATTATTGATCTTTATCAATTAACTAGCACGTAATCTTCACTGTGTGTCCTTAAACTGTAAAAGTGGTTATTTGCAAGGGTGAGCTTGACAACCCAATAATTCTAACAGTTTTCATGCAGCGCATAGCATATAATAGCATATTCAGTTCATGCATTCATAATCAATTAATATTTACTGCACATGTTACTTCTCACATAACAGGTATAGAGATTTACTTCACAAGCATATCATCAAATATCAACTTTCACATTTCATACATATCTCATAAGCATTTCATATATATACATCAGCATTCTCATGACATAATATAGCTCAATTAACAGTTATCGAATTCATATAACAAATAGGAACTGGAAGACTTGCTTGATTCGTAGTTTATCAACTATGACTTAACTGCTTAAAGCTTATCTACACTGCGTGTATTCCTACATAGTTATGTAATCATGGATTCATACCCATCAGTCATACATTTCATACGCTCGTAATATAAGAACAAATATAGTTTCCTAACTTGGTTTCATTTTTACTTGAACTTAGGATAACCATGAGACTAGCTCATTCTACTGTCATATTTATCTAAACAATCTTGTTTCATATCTTGTAGTCCTTAAGGACAACATATAACCATAACTTAAGACCATGCAGTTAACAAACTGCTCTTGGTCACTCTGCAGAACGACGCAGCCGCGCTACATTTAAGCTTGGGAGTGGCACGGCCGCGCTACTCCCTGCTAAAACTACTAGACTTGAGCATTTCATTGCTCAGTTTAGTCCTAACCTAATATGCTCTGATACATACTATAAGCATACATAAAGTATGTTCTGATATTTCTTCAAGTTCTCATTTCGAATCATTTAGTTTTGAATTACATAGCTCTATGTTTAATTATTTCAATCAATAAGGCTTAACAACTTTCTTTAACAAGATTCGATGTTATAAGATTTTAAACCATATATTAGTACTAACAAGCCTCTAATACGCATGTTCACATGTATCTATCTCATTTACATAGACATAATATATTTCATTTACTTTTCAAACAGTTTAAATAATGTATGTCATGCTTAACTAATTTAGTGCATATATCATTCATGCTTAAAGGCATAAACAACTCTATCATGCTTACTTATAAGGTCATAATGCACGTAATACAATGCTCATCAAAATTAGTTTCTAAAACTTTTAAATTCTCTTTAAAACCCATACTAAACCGAGCTTGACAACCTTTTGGGTGCAACATATCTTGAAATTACATTCCTTACCCATCCGCGCATATAACTAGGCCACATTCACATGTTCACAAAGTCGGAACTTAAAATACACAAAGTTCGTTAAGTTTCATTTCCAAAACTGTAAGTTTTTTTTAAAAAGTTATGCTAAACCCAACTAATATACAAAGTAACTTTGAATTATAACTTATACTCATTTGTACATTTAACTAAGCTATATATGCATGCTAATATGTATACAACTTATTTACACCAAGGTTGAATAGTTTAACACTTGAAATCTAATCATAAACCATTCTTGAAAAGTTTAAATCTTACTTAGCTAGATGGTGAACACACTCGGCACATTCTAGAGGCATAAAGCATCCTAGTATACATGCTTGAAAAGTCATAGTACCATTTACAAAATGTTTGAAGCTATTAGTTCTCAAAACTTCAAAGTTTTCTTCTAAAACATTTTAAACCAAGCTATATCAATCTAGTATATGCAAGGTAACTTTTACACTACATTTCATGCACGTTGATATGTGTACATAGGGTCCATGGTCAGAACTCACATGACACCAAATTCATCAACTTCCGTTTCTCAAAACTTTAAGTTTTCTTTTAGAAAATCATTGTTAAAGCATTCCATTATGCGTAAAGTAATCTTAGTTGTATAACATGTCTATTATCATACATAGTTATGTTTTATCACTTAGAACAACATATTCCATCGTCCGGAGCACTACACTTGCATACGTGCATGCCCGACGCCTTCCAATTGCCTCCTAATACACATCAGTCCTAAAGATGACTATTTTGACCCCTTCTAACGGCCTCAAATTAAAAACCTTAAAGAATAAAAGTTGTAGGTCTATTCATCCTCATTACGGATCATCTTGAATCGCCTCAATCGGAGTCCGTATGAAAATGTTATGAACGTTTTACCAAAATAGGTCAAAGTAGTCACAGTTAACACACATTGGGCGGGACCGCTGTAACAACCCGGAGAATCCTGATTGTCCAGAATTTAAGTTTAAAGAATTAGTTATTAATAAAATGAATTTTTATTAATACTATTATGTGATACGTGTTTATTAACCGTTTTATAACCTATGATGATTATAAGTCGGGAGGATTCTGGCTACGAGCTAGATTGAACGAATAGGAATTTTCAAGACGAAAATGAAATTTTTCGGGAACAAAAATATTTTTGGGGAAAAAGACGAAATAGGCACTATTCATCCGTTTCTGCTCGGAGATTTATTTTGAAATTCTGAGAAGTTAATGATTACGTATAATTTGAGACGTGATGGAATATTCAATAATATTTCAGTTATGGCAAAAAAATTAAGTTTTCGCCTGCGGACTCAAAACCTAAGGGTTATGATAATTGAGTTCTGAGAATTTTATGAGTACGTATAATAATTAGGGTTATTTATGTGTGAGAGATACGAGTATAATACTAGTTATTATACGAGTATAGTACGAAGATTATTACGACGTATAATATGAATATCGTACGAACTATATATACGAAGAGAATACGAGAATGGGAATGCGTAGAATACGATGACTCTTAATGGACTTTGAGTTCATGGACTTTGTAGAATCCACTTGGAATTGGATTTATTCAAGCCCAACGATTTGTGAAAACAAGCCCAAGATATGCCAATAAGAATTATGGTTAAGCCCAAACCAAGAAAAGAAACCGCGGATCGAACTGATGGATAAGAACCATTGGGGCAACCCATGGGATGACCCATGGGCACGTGGGCCGGCCACTTGGCCACCAAGTAAGGGTGTAGGCCAAGTTTACTTGGTGGCTAAGTGTTGGAGGACGTGGAATAGTAAGGAGGTGGGG